>JAUBOD010000236.1:41647-58144 GCA_032353885.1 Nothura maculosa | reverse complement strand
TCATATTGAGTCATCTCTTGATTCTTACAAGCCTGCCTCCCGCATATGGCACCTGAATAGGGACATGAACCCTGGACCCTCAGAATCATCTGTAACTGATATGGAATCGTCTCTTGATTCTCACAAGCCTGCCTTCCACGGCTCCTCTATTGAATTGGAAAATATTTTTCTTCTCATTTGCCATATCTTCTTCTAGCTTACATTCACAGACTTATTTAATGAATCCTCTTAGATATGGATTCTCTGGTCTCATGAGGCTTCTTGAGGAACTCTATTTTTTTTAACCTGCTATTTCATGTAATTCTCTTAATTTGGAGCTATTATATACCATTAGTAGCAGTGGTAGATTTCCATTACAGTGAATTGAACAGGATGTTATCACTGTCGTTATTATGCATGCCATATGTACAATTATTCCACTTAGTTTAAATTTTAATTGAGCAGAGAGAGACTTGTTTGCAATTAGAAAGAGTTGTTTTTCCTCTTCTTTCCTATTTCAACAAGCACTTATTGGTACTAGGATCCAATCTAACCAAAGGCAGGTGACAGAAGAAATTACACTTACTCTGAAGCTGACACAAAAGACTATTTCCTATTTTTATTACTATTTTCTTAACAGAATTCATCCATAAAGAGGATCTGGTGCTCTTCTTTAGAAAGGATTTTCACATTTTAATATTGCAAAAAAATCAACAAACAAAATAGAAAATTATTGTCTGAAAGCATAAATTATATTCACAAGATGACTTTGCTATGTTTTGTGTTTGTGTTTTATTTCTTTTTATTTTTTTTCTTATTTTCTGAATGTTCCTCAATTTGCTTCCAACTTACAGCCAGTTCCTATAGTCTCTATTAGTAGTATTTATTCTTTAATTTATTTTTAACCTGACATACGTATAGTATATGTTTTGGACTCTAATTAGGAGCTGTAAAGCAGATACCCAAAAATGGTCCAAGCTCAGCTGCAGTCATAGATTTGAGGGTTCTCATACTTCTTGTGGGCATTGTGGTAGGAAGTGGGATGAATTGATCCAATGTTCCAATTTTCCCACTGTAGCAGAAAACAGTTAGTGGGTTAAGGGAAAATTCTAAGTGGTTAATAGTGTAAGTGTAAGGCAGACTCATAAACCCTTAGTCTTTGAATAAAACAGAATTAAAAGAACTATTAAGTTTTTTTTTCTTTTTTTTTTTCTCAATGCTTTTCATTTGCAGTCATCAATTGCAGAGAATTTGGTTTTTTATTCATCCTGATGACCACTATTTCTGTCTTCTGCTTGTGTCTTCATTTAATTGTGCAATCAGAAGATTAGACAAGAAGAATTTGTCTTTAGGGAGAAAATCTGACTCAGAGTGTCATGACAGGAAGAAGCTGCTGAATCAACAAAGGATGTATATTAATGCCCTGAAAGAAGAAGTAAAAGATAAAGAGCAAGTGATGATTATATACCACTATGAAATTGTCCAAAATTACCACTTACTTCCTCAGAAGACTTTAAAAAATGGTGAACTGATAAATCCTTAAGATTTTTTAAAAAAGCTATAACTTGAGAAGTTATCTAACTAATTAACAGAGCTGATTGGCACTTCTGTAGAATATGAAGGTAGGAATACAATATGTATATCTGGAAATAGTATTTCAAGACCTTTGTAAAGGCAAAAAAATAAAAAGCAAAATGCATCTGTGTTTGATTTATACATCAACTCTGATATATATATCAGAGTATGCATCTGCATACTCTGAAGTTACCTTTCAGTATAGATGTGAAGAATCTTCTGGAAAACAAACAAACAAACAAAAACAACAACAAGACAAAAGCAAAACAAACCTAAAATAAATCCTCTAAACTGAAATTTATTTCTGCAGAATTTCTGAAAGTTAGATGCTTGCACAGAATTTATAAATATTGCTAATGAAGCAGGTCTGTAATTTACTCTATTTCTGGTTTTGAGCAGGTACTATCACAAATCTCCAAGGAGATATGCAGTGCTTAATGGCAAGAAAAAATGTTGGGAAAAAAGTGCAAGCTCTACAAAAGGAAGTTCAATAAGTTCAAATAGGCTGTTCAGCAAAAAGGCAGACATCCAGTAGTGTTAGTGCATGTATCATACTAACCTGAGAAGAATAGGATGATAGAAATTGCTAGACACTGAACAATTTATCAGTGATCTCTGTTCTGCTATTTTTCCATCAAAGTAGCAAATAAATACTTTTTAGCATTTAGAAGTGGAAGAGGTATCCTGCTGTACTTCTTTGTGTGCATGTCTAAGCTACTGAAATTTGGCTTTGTGTTCAAATTTTTGGTGTTAATTTCAACTTTTCAATATGTATGAGGTATCACAGGGATGTAGATCAGATAGATACAAAAATCTTAACTTGAAGTTGTAGCAGAGAGTGGACTAACCTAAAAAGGAAACAATCAAAATAGAGAGTTAGAAACATCTTTGCTCTGTTGCTTAACCATGACAGCTGAGGAAACCCAAAGCAATCATTTCAATGGCAGATAAATTTGGCATACTGACTGACATTATTGTAGATTTCAGTTATTGTTTAGGAATTCATAATATCTTATTTAATTGACTTATGTCAGTCATACTACTGACCATCTATTGATATTGATACTGATGTTGATAAAAGGCTTATTTACAATATGCTATTGTGTCTTTGCTTATCATTTGTACAAGCACATTTGATTGCTGTTGGCTTTTTGGAAGAACTTGCTGGGTAATTACCACTGTTCTGATTGTTTTGAAGTAGTCTAGGTTAGCTTAAATGGTCACACTTCCTCAAATTGTACATAAATTCATTATCATCATGCTACCCACTTGTTCTATTATACAAAAAATACAGTCAGTGTGCAAGCAATCAGGAACCCAGCTATGACCGCAGTGGAGCTGCAATTGATTTTTCATTTAATTCTTCCTTAAAAAATTCCTTGCATGGATAAACAAATGAAAGAATATTAAATTGGGTAGATGAGAGGCAGAGATTGTTGGGACATAGTAAAGTGTAACATGTTGGTAACACTGCTAAACTACAGCTATGCAGTCTGGTCTAGTGACTGTCTGTACTCTTGTTGTGAAGGAATAAAAACTCTTCATACCCACAGATGCAGCATAAGGATATGCTTTGGATATTAATGAAAATTAAAGCTTTCAAATTCTCAGTTTATCTGTGGATGAGTCATAGTGCAGAATGTCGAATGAACATAGGTAGCTGAGCCACCCTGGATACCTATGGAAGCCTGTAGCTGCATACAGGTTATTTTAACTTGCTTATCATATTTACCTTTATTCAGTCACTGTTAGATATAGCAGGTGAAAATGCATTTGTTTAAATACCTGCAACACATCTTTGAAAATGTGCCTATATTTATTCCATATAGAGTGTTTTAGAGTGCTTGTAAGATTGCTTTCAATTTAAAGGATTATGGCAGAACAGGTCATTCCCTTTCAGACTGATCTAATCCCCAGAATATTTCTAAATATTGTTTCAAAGTATACAAAAATAAGAATTTACTCTTTTCTTCATTCAGTTAGTTGGTTGCCACTTCAACGCCAAACTTTATCCTTATCTATTTTCCAGTCCTTAAAATTTCTAGAACTGAGGACAAACACTTCCAGAAAGGTGACCATTTTTTTTTAAGCATCTCAACAATAACCAGAACATCAGAATAGAAAATTTAACATGCCCTCCTTATGCTGTCTCTTCTTTATGTTTTATCACTTTCAAATCAGCAGGAAAGCAGAGAACAATTCCATCTTGCATACTTTGGCTCAAAATGCTAATAAAAATGAATGAAAAAAATGTAAGTAAAATAGTCAGTGGAGAAACATTAAATGAAATTTGTGATTGTGTGATGCTTTCCAAATTATGCCAACACAGTAGGGGATTTTATGTCTCTGAATGATTGTTCTTTTGAAGGAAAAGGCTTTTGTTTGGGAGTCCTAAGGTGTATAGCAGATGGCACTGAACTAAAGCTGTGGATGACATTCACAGCAGAAAGAAAAGTCTTATGATGATATTGACAGAATAAACAAAAGTGAAAATGCTTCTCAGCAGTGAAAGATGCAGAAATATAACAACAGGCTGATGTATTATGAAAAAGAAAAGAACCAGGGGGCCACATTGTCATAAACTTATTAACCAGTGTTTCATTAATTCTCAGCCCATCTGGACTTTGTCTTGTAACAAAGGTGAAAAGAGGTGAGAATGGTATGCTTAATTATAAGACTCTTAATCTTTCCATCCTATTGATGTTAGGAATGGACACTTTGCAGCTATAAGAACAGATTTGCCTTTGCTGTGATTTCTGCCTACAATTTTCTTAGAAGAAATTACAAGTAAATAAACTACTTGCTGATTGCTCTATGCTTAACTTGAATGCTAGTCATTAAAGTAATACAGGTATTACAATGATTCTTAATAATGAAGTCCCCAACTGCCAGACCGTGTCAGATCAAGCCCATCTCAGGCTTTTCTTCTATAGGCTTTCCTTATCATCAAGAGGCTGCCACAATATTAAGTCACTTTATAATGTCAGATCATTCCTTTTTAAAGTCATTATCTGATTTATGAAAAATATTTTGTTTGTCCTAGTTTCTCCTTGTTTTCTTCTCTCCTCATTTTTACATAATAATGTTAGGGACTTAATTGAAGGGATTTGGAGTTTACTGCTTTGAAAATATCTTGGCAGCACTTGTAGGAACAAAATTAGTGTCTACGATGACGCATAATTTTTGATATTACAGCACTAGAAGTGTTCGTCTTTTTGGAACAGTGAATTGGTTCTGCAGCTCTGAAGCAGAGGAAGGTGGTCATGTTTCCACAGACAGGCTAGGAATTGTATCACTTGACTGTATTTTTATAAAAGTAATAGTAGCAACAATAATAATAATTTTCCTCCCTAGGGATTTTCCTGTTATAATTGTTCAATTTCTGGATAAAATTCTTCATTCTCTTCTATGCCAGAGACAACTGTACTGCTTAGTTATTTTTTATATCCTTCACATTTTTATGATTGGCAAGAATTTGCACTGCTAGTTTGCAATGCTGTAAGCTACAGGCAATAATTGGGGTAAGATGTTCTGCAGGATGTATTCTAAGATGCTACTGGAATTGAGAGTGAGTCTATAAACACTTTTATAGGTCATCTAAATATTTATGAGGTGAGTATGATTGTCCTTGATAAATATGGCCACAGTTAGCAGGGAGCGCAGATGTTCAGCAAAAGATTCTACTTGTATATAAGATTTTCTATTGTCAGCAGTGACATTTTTCATGAAACTAGTGATATACACAGACTTTTAATTTTTCTGGAGATATTCTATATAAGTTTAATGAAGTAGGAATCATATATACTACTCATCCTTTCACAGGACCTTCAAGTCTTTAGAAGGGTTGCATTGAGATAAAGATATATTGGTCTGTTTTATGAAAAAAGGAACAGTCTAATTGGCCTGTTTTCTTCAACATCCAACTAAAAAGCCATTAGAAGCAGATTTTACAAAGTTAAGATAGAAGCAGGTTTTACAATCTCTTTGTAAACAAACATCTCAATCAGTTTGTTGAATATCTTTTACTGAATCTCGCTCAGCAGAAAGCACATTGTTAAGTAGAGTTCTTCTAAGAGCTACAAGTTCCATATGATGCCTGCACAGCAAAGAGCAGGTCCCATAGAGCCTGAAATAACCAAAATAAATGGATTTCCTGAAAGATGTGGTGGGTTATTCTCATAACGAAGAGATTTGGACAAATTGTACTTTTACTTTGGGCCTGGGCCAGAATATGCTGCCTAAATAGCCTGCATCAGGGAGCAGACTTCCCTTTAATTTTTTTCCCATATATTTTCTTTGTTTTTGCATTGGGGAAAGAAGGAAGAGAGGGAACTGGAAACACCACAAGGTTTTGCACTTGCTCTACCTGACCGGAAAACTATTTATTTTAAAGTTTATGAACTGCAAGTTTTTCTCAAGTAACTGGTCAAAACTGACAAGAGAAAAAATAAGCTCTTTAATAATATAGATTGGAGAGGGAAAAGAATATTGGGAAATGTGTAGGTATGCTGTTCAAAAAAGGAGCTGCATTTTCTTTGAGAAAGAATTTTTTTTTCCATAAAAGCTTTTCATGTACTACTACTTGCAGGCTTTTATAAAGAAAAAGGCAGCCACGTCCATGGAGACAGTTAGCATTTCTGATTAAAAATTTATGATTTATGATATGACTTGAGTGATTTATGACAGAAAAAAAAAACTGAGGGTAATCTACAGGAAGTTATAGAAGGATGCTGAGTCAGAAGCTAACAAAAAGCCAGAAAGAACATGTCTGAAATGTCAAAATGCAGATCCAAGCACACATATGCAGTAGTTATGTGTTTGTTCTACACTCTGATCCCTCAAAATATTCAGTACTACTCAAAAAAAAAATAGGGGAATATGGGGAAGTAGCTGTTCTCAGTGATTTTTTTTAATGTGTATGTCTGTTGAGAAACATATTTGTGAATGTGTGTACACAAAAAGACCTCCCCTCACATATGTATGTATGCACTTATGAATGTATGCATACAGAAACTCCTCAAGCAAATGCATATATATATATTTACATATAAAAGGAGATCCTGGACTACTATTGAAACTTGAACATTTTTGTCAAATGCAGAAAAGAAAATATCTTGTGCAGTAAAATGATTTCAGATTTAATATTTTAGGAAACTTTGTAAGCCATTAAAACTCTAGCCTATCCTGCCAGTTAATCTGAAACTGCTTTATACTTGTATGAAAAACAAAGATGTCATACTCAGTTTAAAAAAGGTAGGCAAGAATAACATTGAGATTTACACCTCCATAAGGTGAAAAGCTGTCTAACTCTTCATAATGCCAGACTTGCCAGACCAGATTTGCTGACTGAAGAAGAAATACTTATGATCCTATTTGACACACTTAAAAATGTTGAACTCTGGAAAATGATCAAAAGCAAAGAAGTTGCAGTTTTATTCTTTCCTCTTGTTGTCTCCATCATTTTAAAGACTGCAAAACACTGCATTGGCCTATTTGGCCTCGCAAATCCTTTTCTTTCTCTTCTCCAGTCATGATGTAAAATAACTAGAGGCCTGATCTGTTAACACTGATTATGAATATAATCATGTGTCAAAAAGTTAAATAGCAATGATCTCCAATAGTTTGCTAGAGCAAATGTCAAGCTGATTCACTAATAAGTTCTGTCTGCTCTTGTTATGACATCTTTTGTTCTGAATCTGAAATATTTGTGTTGCAAAGAAAAATATATAGTGTAGTTTCTAACGTAAAGAACTTGTGCTATAAATATACACTGCAAGCAGTAAGTGTTACCTAAAAGCCCACTTTAAGCAGTAAATAGACCTGGATTTACTGCTCTCTTGAATCACTGAAATAATATTGAAGTCCAATCTCAAACAATGTTTCCTTAATTCTATAATTGCAACTGATGTTGCTGTTAAGAGGGTGTTGTGGTAAAAGTGTTGCACTTTGAAAACCTTAGCAGACCACCACTATGGAGGATAAAGGAGACATGAAATTATTATCTTATTCACAGTCTATGGATCGTAGGTCCGATCACCTTCCTAGGAGTGAACTGAGTTCCTAAAGAGCTCAGATCAGCTATAAGCTCAATTCTGGTAGTATTGGATTCACAAATAGTCTGTCAACTGTAGATCCGATCGCCTATCCTCAAAAAAGTAGTCAAGTTCACAAACAGAATGATTTATTCAAATACAACATTTACAAACCAGGTTTCGTATGTCAGTATGAGAAATTCTCTACTACAGCATGGATTTTTTTTAGCTAGCTCCGATGTACAAATCTGCAATCATCAGTCACCCCAGAAGATGGTAGAGGGGCTCTCAGTCTCGAGTCTCCTCAGGAGGCAATGTCTCAGCCCAAGGGGAGGCAAGGTGGATCAGCCCGTCGACTGATCCAAGAGTTACGATGGAGTCTTCCCCTCTCAGTTCTCAGTCTCCTCAGGAGGCGTCCCCGTCCAAGGGGAGAGAAGAGGGGTCAACCTGTCGACTGACCCACAAGTTACGATGGAATCATCCCTGTCAGTTGTTAGTCTTCTCAGGCCATGTCTGAACCTGAGGGAAGGGAAAGGGGATCAGCCCGCCGACTGTCCCAGAGGTTGTGATGGAACCTTCCCTCCAAGTTGTTCATCCTTAGTTCACCTTTTATACTTTTCTTTACATTCAGGTAGAGCTTGAGTGACTAGAGTCATACTTAATATTGTTATTGATTGGTGAAAAAGCTTCCCACTTTTCATTTAGAGGCACAGTCAATCGAAAATATAAAGCGCATACTCAGTGAGGGGTGGTCATACCTTGGAGGTGAGTAACTCTTGGGATGGAGGTTTGTTTTGGCATTATAATGAGCATATAATGAGCAAAGTTCAAGCACTGTTCATCTGAAAGGAGTGATTTGACACTTTTCTGGTTCAGCACCGGAGTTTTTATCGTATATCTCCCATTGGACTGCTGCTCTGTGGCTTATCATTGGCCCAGCACAGGGAGTGCGACAGAGTTTGGCTGTGGGATCTTCACTCTACTCCATCATCCGTTACTCATGGAGTCAAAGTGTGAAAGGCCCTAAAAAGAATAATTGTCTTCTTATTTTGTTTTACTTCAAAAATCAGGTTTCTACAGGAGTATCTTGCATTTCATGTGCACTCATTTTTAAATAATATAAGTTGTATAGTTATCCTTACGAGTTTGGGGTTTTTTTTTAAGTTACTGAGTACAACTGGCTTTTCTGATTTAGAATTTGTAAAACTACTAAAATATATGAGAAAGTGCCTCCAGGGTAAGCATAATTAAGGAGTTTTGCTTTTGAGCTCTTGTTTTAGGATACATTTTTCCTTCATAACCTTGGTTTCCATTTTTTATTTTAATTCTGTATTAACTCAGCCAATTATTTCTTTTCGTGTCCCTAATAATTCTGAAGGTTCAATCTCTCTGCAAATTAAAGTTCTGTCTACATTACCAGTGCTACAATATATGGCCTGCCATAAATAAGCAATATTTTTTCTTGTACATGAACACCGTTCTGCTTCCATAAGTTGTTATTAACTTTTCACACCTTTACTCCTTCTATTGATTAGTCAGTTGATTGCATACACAAAATGAGTAGACTATATTGGAGATGGACAGCTAAAGTTCATGCTAAAATAATACATTCCTTGGAAATGGTCAGTATTCACACCTGATCTTTTTCTGCTCTATTGTTTTCTTTTATCTGTAAAAGCTGGGTGTGCCTCCAGTTTATTTTAACTTCTTCAAGATTTTTTTTGCTAGATTATATATGTTAGTTGAACTCTAAGACGTAGTGACTTGACATAGATAGTTTTTCTTTAGTCACTCTGATAATTTAGCAAAAAGTCAATTTGTATGTTGCTCTCTGAAAGCCTCATTTTTATTTAATATGTGATTTCTAAAGCTATATAGCCCCTTAAACTAATTTTCTGCAATTTGTTCATTAGCATATCTCAACTGGAGTCATTTTTGTAGACTTAAATGAAACAAAACAAAACTCTGAGTTTCTTTCAAGTAGCTTGTCCTTTTTCTAACAAAAAAGGTCTACAGCAAAGAATGTTCTCAAAATATCCCTGTTCTTCGCTTCTAGCACTGTCAGGAATTATTTGTCTCAGTTTGATGCTGAGCAGAACTTGCTTTTGCAGAAATTTATCTGAAGTTTAGAGGTTGATAATTTTTAGAAACATTTGTATCACACAAGGAAGCTAAGGTCTCTTTTTTCTAATGTTAATAATATCTGTATGTCACTATTTATTTTATTACTTTCCAATTTGTAGATATGAATTGTTACTGAAAAGCTTTACATAGCTGGAAAGTATGAATAGTAGTACTACTCGAGGTTATTATTCAAACATTTCCAAAATAAGTCTAAGCAATCAAAACATATAGTCAGGTGTCAATTTAATATTCCTATTGATGTCTGTCTAAGGGACTGACAGAACTATCTCTTTCCTTCACCACACATAAAAAATTCAGTAATCCCAAACTTTTCCCCACTGAAAACTTAATTTTACTCAGTCACTATGTTAAACTTACTAGCTACATAATTTATTTACTTTTAGTCTACTAAAAATAATGAGCCCAGTGCTGTAACACAGCCAGAGGGTTAGGCAGTAGAAACAATATTAATATAAATGTTTTGCTATTGCACATTGGCTACTTCATATATACTTTGACATAGGCAATTTATCTTGTTGAGATGAAGAACACAGACTGCAAGGTCTGATCCTCATGCTACTGAATTCAAAAAAGTATTTTGCTATAGATTTCATCAGCATCTGAATCTGACCTTACTCTCAAAAGTATGCTTATTCCCCGCAGCAATGCTGTGACATGTCCACAAATAATATTTAAAATTAAATAAACATTCTTTGAACTAAGAAATTTCAGCAACATGTTAGAAGAGAAACACTACGAGCCATAGAAGGACACTGAAATTGCTTTGGAGAGTGCAGTGTTTTTGCTTTTGCTTCTTCACATGTAGGTAAATCTGAGTTCATCTGCAAATGCCTTTAGTACTACACCATAACTGGAAAAAAATGAAAAAGTCCTTACTTGCTGTGTGATGTGTACCAGTTTTACTGTGTTAGCTGTTGTTTTCTAAATGACCTACTTAAGTAAAGCATGGAAGAAGATATATGGAAGATGTTTTTAATCATTGGTCATAAGAAAGATTTTTGCCGTTTTCATGAACTTTCTACCTAATGTATAGTTACAAGCACTTTTTTTTTAATCTCCTGGAAATATAAGAACTTCGGGGAGAATTGTATTGACTGTCAGTCTTTGCTCCCAGGATTTTGTCTTTTATTTTATTTGTTTGCAGGAAACACTAAATGTTCCAAAGTAAGTGTCTGGGACACTACTCTGTCCTACAAAAAAAACCCTCTTATTTTCTTTTTTCTATTTCCTTCCAGCCTTGATCATGATTTTGCTGTGTTTCATCAGTGGAGAAGAATACTCCACAGCTACCTCTCTTTTTGCTTCAATTATGAATTCCTAAGACTTCCTTCAGGTGAATCTCACTGGAGAACACTGTTCACACCTCTTGTTATAAATTATCTGGCCAAATTAATTCCTATTTTATTTGGACCCTGAGTGCCTTCTATCTTTTTTTTCCCTCCTTCTATTTTGTGGTGTGAATTAGGGTAAAAAACAATCCTCAGTTGTTCACTCCATCAGATCTTACTTCTTAGAAAATTTTACAGCAACAAGTTTGCTTTCACCACTAAATGTCACAGCTCATTAAACTAAAGGAACAACGACATCTTTTGTAGAAAATGTTATGACATTCATAAGGTAGCAATTTGATTCCTTTCTGTGCATGTTTTTAGATGCTGGCATTTTTCAAGAGTGCTCAGTGTTGGCTGAGCTCAGCTGCTCTTGAGATTAGCAACAGTTTTCATATAAGCTTCCGATATTTTCTGAAATCTATATATTTTTAAATAAACTTGCAGCATCTTCTGCACTAATCCTCTGTTGTGCTTCACCTTTCTCTGAATCTTGTAGATGCAGTGCTTGCATTTAGGGCCAGGCCTCATGACATCACTTTCTTGTCAACTCATTCTAAAAAAGAATCCTGTCAACTCATAGGTTTTCAAGAATGTCAGGAATGCATAGTGAAAGTCATTTGTAGCTTAATTTGTGGTTTGGGCTCCAATATTTCAGTGTGTTGTTTGTTCATGAAATATAGCGTAACTTTTCTACAAATTTGTACTCATTTCTTTTATATCATAAATAAAATATTCTCCAATGTTTGTGTTATGATTCTCTGGAAAATAGAAATTATCTTGAGCTGGTAACTGAAGTAGCACATTGTCCTCACCTCAGTCTTCTGTCTTGAATTCTGTGGTGTGGGCAAGAAAAAACAAACGAAAAACAGACAGATGTATTATGATAGATATACTCTTTATAATATTTAATAGTTAGAAAGGTTGAACGATTGGACTTTCAGTGTGAAGGATGAGTGTTAGGTAGAAATTTGTTGGTGTGTTTTCTTATGTCATATACTACTGCTTACAAGTGCTTTATCAGTGTAACTATTTCTGTGTAACTGCTCTAGCCTCTCTTAGTAGAGATGATCTTTATGTGTCTCATGATTATCCTACCAACAGCTTAAAATGCAGAGTCCTGCTTTGGGAACATATGTACCCTGACTGCACAGTGTGTTTCTCTAACATCTCTTAAGTCAAAAATTAGTCAGCTGCTTTGATTAGGCATTAAAGACTAAAAAGATGAGTATCTTTTCCTGTATCAGATTAGTTGTGCTAAACAGCAGCCAAAGAAGAATAGCATCTTCTTTATGAGAAGACAATTGAAGGCCCCAACAATTTTAAGTACTGATAGGAAGTTATTGGGATGATGAACCTGACCATGAAGCCATAATTTGTGTCTATGATTGCAAATTTGCTTGATTGTAATTTTTACTCTTAAAAAGTACGCTCTCTAACTATTTTTTGTGATATATTGTGAAAAGTTGCTATCTACCTTTTGGAAGTCTTGGAGTGAAGAAAATGTATGAAAACTGGATTATTGAGATTATTCAGGAATGTATTTTTGTGTGAGTATGTGTGTTTGTGTTTTAAACACAAACTTTAGTTTAAAAGAATTCCTGAATTTAAAAGACACTTCTAACCTAGTATTACTTTCTTTTATGATAAGGAAACATATGTGAATTATGTGAAAGTTACTGCACTTATGAACTAAAATGCTAGAAAAGTTGCTCTGTCCCAGGAGACCAGAGCAGACCTGGCTGGGAGAACAGAAGGACTGAGAAGATATAGCTGGGCAGGCATTTAAAAAAAGTAACCTTGTAGTGAGTCATTTTTACAGGACTAAGAAAGCTGGGATATTTGCTCCTTATGGATGATGGGGGTTGTTCAAATCAGTGCCTTGTAATCATTTTATTCCAGATGGAAAAAGGATTGGATGTTGAAGCCTGCTGAACACTGACTTGAGTGAGGAAGTGCTACTCCTTAAATTGCACAGTCTGTGGTGTAATTTATATACTAGGAAACATTCACTTTCCTGGAGCAGTAGCTTTACCACTGTTACTTACATAATTTAACAAAGACCCCTAAAAGCTGACTCTGATCGTTTTAGCTGCCAATCAGTGCTTGGCAGAAAGCCTGCATTTTGTAACAGTATTTGTAACTGTATTTGTGGTCTTCTACTAAATATCCAGTCCCTTTTCATTCATTTCATTAGTGTTTAAACACTTGTCCTTTGAAACTTGCTGTGTCAGTAACATTCAATGGCTAATTACGGGGCATGGTTTAAAAGTATTTCTTTTAAATGGCTTTGTGAACCATTGATTTCAATGTATGAACATAACATGCTTTATCAGTGTGCTACTTCAGGCAGATGAATATCTTTCTTTCTTAGGTTTCTGGGTATATTGAAGCTCAAATACTGAAGAAAAGTCTTCCCTATTTTGCCTACGGAGATGATGAGGTGCTTTTTGTGAATTGATAAAGTGTGAATAATGTTTTTGGTTTTGCTTTCTCATCTACTGTGCATAATTTGTGTATGTCAATATCAAATTTCTTTTGCCTTTGTTTAATAAACTTATGCAAAGCAATCTCTGACGTTCATCATGGCATTTTCTGTTTGTAACACATCTAAATTTCTTTCTGTTACTTTCAGTTTACGTGAATCTCATGTTTCTTTCTGATTCAAGATTGTTGAAAGCATAGGATCTCATAAGAGCCCATAGGACAATGCATTGTTAAACTTTACAATTTATGAAATTGACCCTTTAATCCTCTCCTTTTTCTATTTGTCTCCTGAAAAGTCCATATTAACAAAATACTGCTTCTTTCAACCAGAGCTTGTAGATAGCTTCTTTTTCAGGACCTCCACCAAAAATCTTACAGAAATCTGAATAACCTGCTTATCTTTTTTTTTTTTTTTTTTTTTTTTTTGTTGTTGTTGTTCCCTGTGCTTAAATCATAGTTACAAAAGATCTATGGACATTATGAGAGAACTTTCTAAATTCCTATCACTCTCTATGATATAAGTCTATAACATGACGACTCCGTGGAAAGAACCCTCCCCTCTCATTTCTAAGAGGT
This sequence comes from Nothura maculosa, assembly GCA_032353885.1. Classification (NCBI taxonomy): domain Eukaryota; kingdom Metazoa; phylum Chordata; class Aves; order Tinamiformes; family Tinamidae; genus Nothura; species Nothura maculosa. The sequence goes on along the minus strand of JAUBOD010000236.1, from coordinate 44,022 downwards.
TTGGAAAAGCACTCTTCATGTGACTTTCATCCAAATGCAAAAATCAGCTTAGAGTCAAATGGTGAACTCCCCATTTCGCTTGCATCAACATGTTAGCATCATTGAACTGCTGATATTTTTTTATATAAGAAAAGTATTTAAGTTAGGGATATTTTTTGTGAGCTGTAGCGGAAAAACTCTGATGGAAGTCTTTAGACTTGAACAATAAATAAAAGTATGATTTTATAGTAATACATTTAAAAAGTTAACGCATGTTTATGTAGAAAACCATTTGGCTGACAATATAGTATAAATTGGAGATAAATGGCAGAAAACACTGTTTGGTGGACAAATGAAATCCTTCAGTCTTGAATAAGAAAGATGTGTACAATAAAAGCAAGGGAGAGAAGAGGTGTTAAGATGAGTTTGAAAATATAATGGTAATGACAGATTGTTATTTTATGAAGCAGGAGTGATTCTTGTCACAAAAGGTCAAGGGTTATACGCAAGCAGACTTAGCTGAGAGTCTGTAGAATATAATTGAAAATTGGATCCTGAATTGAGAAACAAAAGCCTGCCCTGAGGTATGTATAAATGTGCTGTCATGCATGTAGGGATGAGGCAACCATTTTACAGAGAGTTGAGTTTTTGTTCAATTACAGTCTTTTTTATTTGGAAAAAAAAGATAAAGTACATTATTCGGATGATGATATAGATAGGTAACTTTGTTCATATATAGTGAAATGAAGAAGGAAGTAAATCAGATTATTGTATTCTTTTGTTCAGGATGTTGTCCCGATCCACTGTCGGGGAAGGTTTCTATACGATCCCAAGAGTGAGATTAAGGCACAAACGAGGTCAAATGCCATACAACCTTATAAGCTCTATTTTCATAATAGTGATATGGCAGAGAGAAGAAGGAGAAGAAAAGGAAAGTAAAACAAGAAGAGGAAGAAAGATAAGCAAGCAGGCAGGAGAGATGCAGCAAGATTAGTTACCACCACCACCAGTTGAGTTACGTTTCGTCGTCTCTGCCTTGGTGCAGAATGATGGTTTTCTTGGAAGAGAGTTGAGAAGAAGGACAAGAAGCGTCTCTCTTTTCATGCATTTCCCTCTTTGGGGGGCTAAAATGTTTTATTGTCCCAGACCTCGAAGAATCCGCCCACTTTCTTGATGTTTTTTGCTTTGGTGCTCCTCTTCCCCTACCGCCACTCAACTGCCAGCGCTGCTTCTCAGGCTCTGCTGAGCATTGTTGGGGTCTTGGGCTAATCCATGAAGTTGTAAATTGTGCAGAGATAACAAACCTTAAGCTGGTATCCCATTCTTTCCACAAGATGACAAGGCCAAGAAGTTGATCATTGTATGAAGATCCTCCTGGAAACAGGAGACTAGGAATTTGTAAGCTATATGGCAACAATGTCGAGACAGAACAGAGTCCACAATAGTCTTTCACATAAACACAATCCACACTAGTCTCTTACAGATGTGTGTGCATACAATAAGAGTTCAGAATTGAGGATAATATAAAGACTATGGGTAGCTCAAGATTCTATGAATTTAGAGAGGGATTTCTTTTTTTTATGTGACTTGTTTTGGTGAGGTTAAATAAATAAATATCAAAAGCAATCATTGTTGTATATTTTAGGGTTTTTTTTTGACATTCACCTGCACAATTGCTATGCAGCTGAATCACATTAATCTATGAGATTGTTTTGGCTATTTGCAGTTCAAAAGTACATCTTTCTTGTTTAAAAGAAGCAATGAACAGAGAGCTAGTCAAACCTATGCTTATTTATTTCAGTAATTAAATTATTTTCCCAAAAGTAGAGGTCACTTGCATTTCCAAAAGAATGATTTCAATAGTGTGTTACTGAGAAATTTAAAGTACATACTTTCAATGACTTTCAAAACAATGGATATGATTAGACTTGGACATTAAAAGTTTTAAAAGTTGTATTACTTGTTTTGCCAAAGATACTTTTTTTTTACTCAACAGGCAGATAGTTTGAACTAGAAAAAAAAAGGTTTTGATGATTTTGAAATAACAAAATCTCATAAGTTCCGTGCAGGTTGTTGTGTATATACGGCAGTTTAAATTAAAAATAAGATTTTGGCAATTCATAAATTAGAGAAGGTAACTACCCTCTTCTCTTAAAGCTTTTTTTTGTACATTCATGTGGAGTAGGAATCTATATTCACATCTTGTATATTGAATTGGAGAGAAGTTACTGCTACCATTTTGTTACTGCAACATCAGTCTCTTGAGAAAAATCAATCTATTTAAAAAATGTAGATTTCTTCTTTTCATTCAGTTCAAAATGTGTGGAAAACACACAAGAAGTTTGGGCTTAAGGGTCTGGGCTTAAGCAGAACACTTAAGAAGTTTTTATCCTTAA
>JAUBOD010000236.1:28534-41547 GCA_032353885.1 Nothura maculosa | reverse complement strand
GTGGAGCCAGGAGTGGGGGAGAGACCACAGGGAGCCTGAACACAAAGGAGCCAAGTGACCTGAGATGTGGACACGTGAGGGGAGGCACCGAGCTGGGTGTAGGCGGCCGGGCAGTCTGTGACTCCTGAGTCACAGGAGAGGGCACCGCGGCCGGGAGATAGGATAAATGGGGACCTGCGTCCCCTGGCAACCTGAGAGTCCCCACAGGTGGACTCTCCTTTTATTCGAATAAAGTTGTGGATCTCCTCTGTCTCCTTTTGGACATTATCAATTCTTGGACAGCGAGATTTTTCCGCACAAAAATTACCTTTTTCAGTTCAAAACTTCCTTTTGACATCAGTGAAGAACAAGAAGAAATTGTGTTAAGCCCTAGATATTTAGCTACAAAATTGTAAAATTCTTTTGTGTGCAGACTTATAACTTCCTTCTCTCTTTTTGTGTCACAGTATATCATGGTTATTCAGTTACATAGTAAAAAAAGTGGGACACTGTGAAAAAAAGCTTCTAATGAATATAGACAGGAAATCCTCGGTTCTTGTCATGGTTGCAGTATTATGGAATTTATAGCAAACCCATAAATACACTATAAACTTGACATATCTGAAGAAGCAAAGCAGAAATATTTTGGCTTAGTAAGGTTTCACTAACTAAACTTGGGTTAAAAAAATGTAGTTAAATTTTTAAATGACTTTTACTTTAACAAGTGTCAGGGTACTCAGTGGGGCAGGATATTATACCAGGAATTGTTAGAAATGGTATCTTGGCAAACTGTATTTTAAAGATTTATTTTCTAATTGGGTTTTCAGAGAAATAATACTCACTTGAGCTGGCTGGTCAGATATTCACAGAAATGTAATTTTGCTAAATTCAGTGAGCATGGCAAAGTGTGCAAAGAGGGAAAATGTCTTTTGTTTTGCATGCAATGGTTAGGACGGGAAATAAACATGTCTATGAAGTGGTTTATTATTTCATACACTCTGGTTGCCTTACTCCACAATATGTCTGTTTGACTGATTAGTCCTTATTTTGGCTTAATCTGTTCTATGAGTCAGTAGAATTACAATGATGTTATTTGAAGTCTATTTGAAATTTCTCACTTTTATGGGGGGGAGTATTTCACTTTTATCAACCTTTTAAAAGCTTTGAGCTAAGTTAATCTGCTGCCTAACTTACTTACAACAGGAAAACTGCCATGCTTCTAAGAACAGTAGTATTCTTCTAATGTCATCTTTAATAGCTCTTAAAACATCAGTTTTTTATGACTAGTATGTCCTAGAGATGGCAAAACTGTAATGGGAAAATTAAGTGACTTACTTATCCAGTTTACCAAAATAGAAAACAAAATTCCTGATTTCAGATTCTGACTTCAAATCATACTTCTGCAGACTTTCAAATAAAAAAGGAGTAAAGATATGCAAACATGAATTCTGAATTTTGTAGACAGATCACATAGTGACAGAAAACTTCCAAAAAAAAGATCAACTACAATATTCTATGATTTTTATAACTACAAGTGGCTACTTCTTATCTGATGGAAAAATATTCATTTTCTAAATCATGTGAATGTTATTTTGAACAACAATAATAGCATCAAGAACAAAAACATTGCTGAAACACTAATCTCTGCCCATTAACACTTCAGTTATTGCCATCAAAAAATAATTTACAGCTCTTCTGGCAGCTATTTACCAAGAGTATGCCATGAGACAAAGCTGGGCCAGAAGAGGTTTTGCTCATCAAGCAGTCTATGTAATTAGTTTAAGAATAACCTCTCCCTTGTGTACTAAAAGCAACGCTTTAAGGTAATAGGTCCAGATAAATAGACATCACCCACCAATTAGAGTTGGATGGGTCAGCAAAGTAAAGCATTTTGTTAATGAAGTAGATTATTTTAAGATGCTAATCTACACGTTAAATACAAGTACAATAAATCTTTGTAGGGTTAAAAACTGAAATGTTAGTTTTCGTATATGTACCAGTGAAACCATATAAAATACAGCAATTAATTTTTACCCTGTGTTGTTTTATCTTTTCCCTTTGGGGTAAGGATTAAAAGTTTTCCCATATTCTATCTTTATTTTTGTGTAGATATTAGCAGAAAAATGGTATGAAATAAGCCATATCAAAATGGAGAAATTATTGATTTTGGTTTGATACAAAATATTTTTGTTCCTACATTGCATTTTTCTGCTTATTGCCACTGTGTTTCTTTTTAACTCATTGAGAAGCTACCGCTAGTGTTTTTTGGCAATAAAGGGGAAAAAAAAACCAAGAATGCTGAAATTCTCTGATAAAGTCTTGGAAGGCAAAATACACAAATCATTTAGAGAAGAATCATCTTTGTTATTAAAAGATATGTGTTAAACTATGGAAGCTTAATATAGTTGAAAGTTCAAAGTTCAAAGCTGTCTAGTCAATAAAATTTTCTGGCAAATACTTAATAAAAATATGCTTAAAGCAACTTTAATAAAGGAGATAGTGGAGAGGAAGGACAACTTAGAAAATTAATATTTAAAATTCCTTGGAGATACCATTGCATATCTAAGATAATTGAGATGACATCAATAAATATTTTAGATAATTAGAATCATAGACTTATTAGCACATTTCTCACTGTATTTAGTAAAGCTTTATCAATTGTATTGGTCACAGAAAGAAATGTCGGCCTTAGAGTGTGAGACATTCTTGTAATTTGAGATTTTGTTCTGTCTCACTGAGCTGCTCAAAAGCAACATTCCATTCATAGGAATGTTAATGGCAACAGATGCTATAGAGGGGAATGATACAATTCCTGTGAATCAGAGGTGAGATTAATTCAGTAGAGTATATATTTTTCTATCAGCCTTGACTAGCATCTGATCTTACTAAAGTGCACTAAGGCCCAAAAGTTTTTGACTTCTCTTAGGCTGATTTATTTTATTCAGCTGTGTTTAATGTGGAATAAAGAGTTATGGTATGTTCTAAGATGGTTAACTCAACCTCAATACAGAAAAAAAAAATTACAAAGGTGAACTAAAATTAGATTACAAAGCAGTTTCTTGACAGAGTAATGACATTTCTTGGGCTGGCATCTTGGTGTATCAAAGACTAATAAAATATACTATGTATTGCACATTATTGTGACTGAGCAGATTCTATTTAAATCACTGTTTCAAGGAGCGATAGAATATTAGACTTTTTCAGATCTTTTGAATTAAACCTCAGCAACTTGACTAGTACCTACTAATCAGCCAGTGAGCAGACCACTGTCGTGTCTGACTTATTCTGCACGGTAAGGGTAGTCTGTGACTTTTCTTGATTTGCATCAAAATGTTTTGATTATTTTAGGTGCATACAGAATATTTACTAATTCTAGATGTTCTTACATTGACACTTCCTATTTCCCTCTTCAGTATAACTTATTTCTCTTCTTCAGTGAAACCTTTTTTAACTTAGGGCATGATTTCAGTGGAGTACAAAGATACCTTTTAATAAGGAATTGAAAAAGAGAAGAATACTGGGAGTACAATTCTAATGCAGGCAGTGGCAGTGCAAGTCTGCCCATGCAGTTAAATTATTACATATCAATTTTGACCCGAAGAGATCTTCCCTAGGGGCAAGGATTACTGCTTGTCTAAACAAAAATCTCTTTGCTCAGTCTGCCAGTAAGGCCACCAATTAGTGTCGGTTTTGATGGTAATTTTCTTGTGATCTGGACCATTAGCAAAATTCTGTTGTGTCTATGGTTAGGCATAGGGTACACTTTGTAGCATAAAGATAATTGTGTTGTCTCTTCTGGTCTGTTGGGCTTATTTAAAGATAAATTTTAGAAGGTTGAAAACGGATAATAAATATTTTTGGTATACCTGCTGTTCATTATATTAGAATAAGTCTCTTATGGTCTTCACTTCAAACTTTCACTGGTCTTTTTTCTCCACATCTCTACTTTCTACAGAGGAAATGGACTTTAGCTCTTTTTTTTTTGCATATCATCTGTAAATAATAAAAGAAAAAAAAAAATTGTGAGTTACCTGCCTTTGATATTTTTAAACAACAATAAACAACAATAAATTGTTGTTTAAAATGGGGTTAAGATTGTTGTTTAAAATAAGGTTAAGGTTTCCAAGGCAGCAATTTTACAATGAGATTATTTGTTCTCAGGACTGATAAATAAATGATAAACTTGGAGCCAGAAGTTAAATAGAGGTTAAAGCAAGAATAAGTAGGCAGATAACGGAATAGACTGAAGATTGCATTTGTTAGGCTGAAATTGTTTCTGTTATTGCTTTTCCTAAAACTTTTAGAATGGGAAATTTTTGCATTGGATATATGCAATTTGAGTATTACAAATTGAAATATTTCCTGGCTGGCTTTTCAATTTAATTTGGAAGAAATCATTTTCTACAGCCTACCTAACTGTGATGTAGCTCTGTGAGATGCTGGGTAATGTACTCCTGGGAAGATTTTGAATTTTCAGATGAGAGGATAACCAGCTTAAGGATCATAGTAAGTACTATGATGGAGGGGCAGAGGAACCTTTTTAGAGTAACCTTAGTTTAAACAAATATAACAAATATAAGATTTAATAATTGTAACAGAACAGATCATATGCCTTAATGATTTATGTAATCTGAAAAGTCTTACATCTGGCTTACTTTCACATCCACACATTTCATAAAAATACTTCTAAGACTAACAGTGGATACTTTTGCCATATTATTTGAGTCATAAACCAGTGCTTAGCAATGACATTGTCATTTGTGCAAGAAAGTCTTTTACTTCTCTTAGTAACCTAACTTTATTGAAGAAATGTTGAACACTTAGACTACAAAGAATCAACTACAAAGAATACAAGGAAATATATGTATATACTAGTTTTGTGTTTGATCATTCATGAGATATTAGATACCACACTTCTTCAAATTTTCCATTAATATATCTTATAATTAATATAAGGAGATCTGTGGTTTAGAGGGAGGTTTCTGGACACAGGATCACTTCATTAGAGATGGAAAGGAAAAGGTGCTGTAAACATAGGAGTCTTTTTATTATTATTATTCCCTGGATACAGAGGTAGCCAAAATACCAGCTTCCATCCTTTAGCTACCCTTATCGCTTGGATGCAGACCTGGCAATAGTGATTCACCTATTTGTCACTTTCATATTGGACAATTGCAATGCATTCCACTTGCAATTCACCTGGAAGGCCAGTCCAAAATAAATGGTTTAATATGTGGTGGCCTTCTCCTGTAAAAGGCTAGAACGATAAGAGCACATTTGTGTTGCTTTAGTCATATGTCATCTGTCATTTCAACTCTAGATCCATTAAGCAATACTGGAATCACAGGATTACAGCCTTCATGAGAAAGTGACTTCGTGAGTGGGAGATAGTATAGTATAACCTTAAATGGAATTTGGCCTGACCTTAAGGACTTTGTGTATGCAGAGTTTTAGGAAAAGGATTGTGATGTTGGTCAAACACAAGGATGACTATGAAAGGGACTAAGAGTGTGGACTGAGAGGGAAACCAAAGTTATATTCTCAAAATGATTACCATGTACCTTACGGTAGTCAGTTCCATTTGGCTATCTGTCTTGAATAGCATTATAAAGCAAGTTTTCATTTGGTTTATGATGACACAGATTAGTAAAGTGTTTGTTTCTTGCTATGTGAAGAGATTCACAGACTACAGAAAAACAGGATAATCCTAAAGACAAAATATGAAATATAATCATTCTTCATCCTCTTTTCCAGTTCAGACATCCACTCATTTTATGAAAACACTCTACAGTTATGAAAATTTTCTTTCTTAGCTGTGGTGGGGAAATTGGATTTTAGGGGTAACTACTTAATGTCTTGTTTCTTCAAAGATTTGGCCAGAATAGACCTAGGAGTGGCTTTCTGTTTTGAAAGACACATCATCATGTTTGATGCAAAGTTAAAACTCAGCCTTGTGCCCCTTGCTTCTGAGGAGAAATAAGTATGATATAAGGAATTTTAAAATATAACTTTTAAAAAATAAAGCAAAGCACAGCCTAAAGTGCCCAATAAGTCTTCTAGTTAGTTTTAAGACTAGACTTCTGAGTGTAACTCCCTGCTCATTAATCTCTCTTATCTCTGAAAGCAGTTCTGATTATAATGACTTGTGCCATCTTCTCATTTGTCATCAAAGATCTTACTCTGCTGTTACAAAGCATTCTTCTGTTATACTCGTAGCATTTCAACTGGAAATACTTTCCCTGTTAATGGAAACACCTTCTCATTCATTCACTAATAGTATTGATCTGCTTCTACTTTTTTCATTTTTTGGCATCTCTTACATGGTACAGTTAGGCATATGGAAACATTTCCTTGCCACCTAATCTTTGTTGTCATTTCTGCTCAGTGTGTCAAATGAATTTTTATTTCAATTAAAGTTTCCATACTTTTTTCTATTTTTTTATTCTCAAATAATGAATTATTCTTATCTTCCTATCTACTTACTTACTGACTTTTTCACAGCTTTTAAAATGAGTGTGTTATCACCAATCCTTTTTCTGATTCCCTCAGCACATTTTCCTCCATTTTCTCAGAACATTTTCTGCTTCCTTTGCCAAATGTTCCAAGTCACTCGACTGCTCTTTTCATCTAAAGAGATTACAGTGAGATTCATGTATTTTCTTTACTGGTTTGTAGTCTGGATTAACATAAATATTAGAAAACCAAGCTTCTCCTAGTGCTATTGTCTCTGGATGAACCAGATGACTGGTAAACTCCTTCCCCTCTGCATTGTTCCTTCTCCAACATTTTATTGTTGCAAATAGAAAATTCTGCAAGGAAAAGGTTTTAAAATATTTTGTTTAAATGCAACATATTCTGATCAAAATCCATTGTAGTCATTGATATTCTTTCCATTAACTTCAATGTGCTTTGAATCATATTCTAGCTGAACTTTTTTTTTTGCCTTTCATAGAGTGAGTACTCAATTATGCTTCTCCTAATGCTGAGACATAATAGAAAGGTAAAGAATTTACGCTGCTGGTGCCCTAGTTCCTGATAACCATATGTCTTTCAAAGGCATGTCTTTCCCTTTTCCATGGGGAAAGAGGGAATGATTCTCTCTGCTACACCTCTTTAATTATAAGAGCAAGCATCCTCCCATTGCAGTCCTTCTAACATGTTCTAACAACGCTCTAGCCAGAAATGCCTACCGTGATGCAGTTAACATTACCATAAATTATGAAAACCTTCTTGTCTGCATTCTTGATCCAATCCTGCTGTCTCCCATGCAGCTGCTATTTATAACTGCGGAACACTACTTAACCCTCTGTCTTGAAGTTGCTAAGGGAGTAAGGATTTCCATATGCAGTACCTCTAATACTAGGAAGATCCCAGTTTTCTATTTCTCTTTAGTGAAAATATCTTTGGTTGAGAAGTGTTGTGTGTTGCTTACCAGATTTTTTTTCAGAATGTGCATGATATATACAATACATACAATAATGGTGTGCGTGTATGTAAATGTTTAGGTATGAATACATATGAATAGAGATATGCACATATACACATGTAATAATAATAATACACATATGATTATAATAATAATATATATGTTACAAATATGTATTTGATTACAAGTCCTTGTCATTGTCTTTTCAAGTTAATAGCAATAAAGGCAGAATTGGAAAATGAACAGTTTGCTTTTGTATTCAACAAAGTAACTCTACTTTCATGTGTTTTAGTCATCCTGAAGCACTAGTACATCAAATCCTGTTTAGGCAACTGGCAAAATCATTTAATAAAATCAGAATATTGCCTATAGCAAGGCTGTCAAAATGCAAGTTTTAGATGAAAATGTAAACCACAAGCTAAACATGGTAAGTATGAAGAGGACAATTTCACCACAATTCTCTCCTTTCTTTGTACAAGGCAATTTTTCTTTATAGTTTTACTGTAGTGCAATGGAATTATGTTTTTTTAAAGGATTCTGGTCTCTAGGAGAAAATCACAACATCCTCCCCTTCTCATTGTAGTTAGGAATTCTTAGTTTCATCAGAAGAACCTTAATTTAATGTTTGGGTAAATGCCAAAGAAGATAGGGTATGTTCATGTCTGAATGTACTATACAATCTGCCCTGTATGACTCATTTATATATGTTGTAAGCCCAAAAGTGCTTTCTAGAGTTAATATATCATGTCATAATAATAGTACTACTCAGTACTATTAGTCAGGAGAGTCTGAAATAAAGTTATAGTTGTGCTTATATGTATAAGAAGAAAATTCAATTTCCAACTAGAACAAAACATGGAAATTTTTACATGCTTTAGAGTTGCCCAAAGCTCCAGTATTTTTCCTATTCAACTGGGGGCAGTAGAGTCATGAAGGGATGTTAATCTATTCTGACAGTAAATTCAAGGCACTAAAAATCTATCATACTCATTTTTTAGCTTTTCAGTAGTTGTCTTCTTTTAAAAACAGCAAATGGTCTAGTCAGGAAGTAAAGTCTAGGTAATAAGACCATATCTAGAATTCTGCCCTGAGAAAGACAATGAAAAGAACTATTATCTGCATTAGTGGTCTTGATGGATTCATTATTGGTTACTGTCAGAACAGCATAGGAAATAGAAGAAGAAATATATATAATTGCATCTTGTTGACACAATCCTTTTTTTTCTCATTGTTCTGGGGCTGTATACAATTCCCTTACAGATACTCTGTAAGGGGTGGGTTAGGCCTTCAGTTCAGCCAAGATACTCTTGAGATAAAAATGTCAATGGTAACACAAAAGAAGCTTCAAAATTGTTTTCCAGTCTCTTAATCTCTGTCTCAAGCAGGACTTGCACCAGTGTTTGCAAAATTCGGAGCAGCTTGGCACTGCTGCTCTAAAACGAAGTAAGAGCAGACCCTGAGGAATTTTAAGTGCTGAGGCAGCTGCACCTAGGAGTGCATCTTATGTGAGGAGAGGAGGCGTACAGCCATGTCACAGCAGTTGGAATTAACTTCAGAGATGGTCTCTGCTGGAGACATATCAGCTGTCCATGTACATCTGTGCTTGATATCTCTTTATCCTTGGAGCATCAGCAGAAGGTGGAACAAGGTGTCAGAAACCAGCTAAGCAGTTAATTGTCACCAGAATCCAACTGGGAAATCATGCAGGGGAGATATATCTAAGAGCATTCCCCATATTTAATCATTTGGGATCATAAATTAACAGTAAAAATACCACAGAGATTTTCCTCAGTAGATGGTGATATATCACTCAATGATATTCAGAAATTATAATTGATGGACCTACTAGAGAGGTGCACAGTAATAAAAGTTATCTTTCTCAATGTCTTTTGTGATAAAATGTATTCGACACATTTTATAAACTTAATTGCCATCTGACTCATGCTAGTGATCATCTCTACTACAGCCATTCTTAGTTACCCTATAACACACTCCTAATGCTCCATTCTACTAAGCAAGCCTTTTATTATGTAGTCATAAGACATAGATCTTTGGCAGTATGCTTAAAATGCAAAGAGTAGCATACATGTGAAATCCTCATCACACTAAATGTAGGTGGAATATAAAAATAATTGTCAGTCTTTAGATGACTAGTCAACGAACAATTTGAGATGGCAGAGTGGTTGTACGGCCACATTAGCAAGGTAGGAGGAGCAGTAGTGCCACTGAGAGAAGGGAATAATTATAATTCTCCCTTTTATTACCTTTTTATTGTACTCTGACAGACTTTGGGTTGATGGGATCCAGCAGCTTATTTAGTCTTTCTTTGTAATGAAAGAAAAAGAATAAGGAGATCTTTATCCTGTAGATTTCTCAGACAGAATATGTCTGTGCTTGCTGGAGGTTATGTTCCATCCCTCTCTTGGATTTATTACAGTGAACCTTATCTTTTAGTGTTCAAATCTTGTAGATGGTATTTCTCATGTAAAGTAAGTTAATTGCACATCCATGTAGTCAAAACATTGATAATCTAGGCTTGTTTGTGGCAGAGTCATGTGTTAAGGAATAAGTTGTTTTGGCAAGCCTGCTCATTCCAGGATAGTATAGCTGTCAGTGCATTTTTCTTGTGGCATAGTTGAAACGTTTTGAATTAATACTTTACTTTTCCTGTAGGTAGAGTGAACATAGCTTGAGTTAGAGAAGGGATAAGATAATTGCTTTTTGGAGGACTGTAATTTCCTTTTTCTTTTCTGATATCAATTGACTTTAAAAAGAGGCCGGATTTGAACAGAGTAGTCTAGGTGGATGTGGAATACCAGTGCAGGATCTTGTGTATTTATCTTACTGTTGTGGAAAAACGTTGCAGTTTGAAAGCTGTAGTAGTGGCGTGAGGGGGAAGGAGATATGAAATTATTATTGGATTCACAGTCTATGCACCCTATGTCTGTTCACCTTCTTAGGAGCGATTTGAGTTCCCAAATAGCGTCATTCACTATAAGCTCAATTCTGGCAGTATTGCATTCATGAACAGTCTGTGGGCTGTAAGTCCAATTGCCTTCCTAGGAGTGAATGGAGTTCCCAAAGAGCTCAGAGCAGCTATTAGCTCAATTCTGGTAGTAATGGATTCACAAACAGTCTGTCAACTGTAGGTCCGATCGCCTCCCACCAAACAAGTAGTAAAGTTCACAAACAGTATGATTTATTCAAATGCAACATTTACAAAGCAGGATTCGGTTGTCAGTATAGGAAATTCTCTACTATAGCGTGCTTTTTTTTAGCTAGCTCTGATGTACAAATGTGCAATCTTCACTCACCCCAGAAGATAGTAGAGGGCTCTCAATTTTGAGTCTCCTCAGGAGGTGATGTCTCAACCTGAGAGGAGAGAAGCAGGATCAGCCTGTTAACTGATCCAAGATGGATTCTTCTTTTCAGTTGTTAGTCTTCTCAGGTGATGTCTGAACCCGAGGGGAGGGAAGGGGTATCAGCCTCTCAACTGACCTGCAAGTTACGATCACAGAATCACAGAATCTTCAAGGTTGGAAGGGACCTCTAGAGATCATCTAGTTCAGCCTTCCTGCTCAAGCAGGCACACCTAGAGCAGGTGGCACAGGGTGGCATCCAGGCGGATTTTGAAGACCTCCAGAGAAGGAGACTCCACTAACTCCCTGGGCAGCCTGTTCCACTGCTCTATCACCCTCACTGTAAAGAAGTTTGCCCTCATCTGTAGGTGGAACCTCCTGTGCTTCAGTTTGCACCCATTACCCCTTGTCCTATCACTGGCCACCACTGAAAAAACCTTAGTCCCCTCTTCCTTACAATCTCCCTTCCTACACTTACACATGTTAATAGCATCACTTTTCAGCCTTCTCTTCTCCAAGCTGAACAAGCCCAACTCATGCAGTTTCTCCTCATATGAGAGATGTTCCAGTCCCTTAATCATCTCTGTCACTCTCCACTGGACCCTCTCTAGAAGCTCCACGTCCCTCTTATACTGGGGAGCCCAGAACTGCAGTACTCTAGGTGTGGCCTCATCAGAGCTGAGTAGAGGGGCAGAATCACCTCCCTTGACCTGCTGGCAACACTCCTCCTGATGCAGGCCAGGATCCCATTGGCCTTCTTGGCCACGAGGGCACACTGCTGACTCATGGTTAACTTGGCATTAACCATGGACTCCCAAGTCCCTCTCTGCAGAACAGCTTTCCAGCTCTTTCCAGCTTTACAATGGAATCTTCCCTGCCAGTTGTTAGTCTTCTCAAGCCATGTCTGAACCTGAGGGAAGGGAAAGGGGATCAGCCCGTCGACTGTCCCAGAGGTTGCGATGGAACCTTCCCTCCAAGTTGTTCATCCTTAGTTCACCTTTTATACTTTTCTTTACATTCAGGTAGAGCTTGAGTGACTAAAGTCATACTTAATGTTGTTATTGGTGAAAAAGCTTCTCGCTTTCATTTAGAGGCACAGTCAATCGAAAATGTGCAGCGCATGCTCAGTGAGGGGTGGTTATACTTCGGAGGCGGATAACTCTTGGGGTGGAGGTTTGTTTAGGCATTGTAATGAGCGTATAATGAGCAAAGTTCAAGCACAGTTCATCTGAAAGGAGTGATTTGACACTTTTCTGGTTCAGCACCGGAGTTTTTATCATATATCTCCCATTGGACTGCTGCTCTGTGTCTTATCAGTGGCCCAGCACAGGGAGTGTGACAGAGTTTGGCTGCGGGATCTTCACTCTACTCCATCATCCGTTACTCCGCTTTGGAGCTGTGAGGAGGGCAGATTGTGTTGCCCAGGCAACCGTGAAGGAGCTGAGCCCATGCGTACCAAACATCCTGGAGGTGGCAGCTGTGTCTTACCCCAAGGAAGGTTCTGTAATGCCTAAAATTCTGTTAGACTTTAGTTTTCTAAACAATTCTTCCACACTTATCCATTCAGTCATTTCCGTCATCACTTTTTTTTCTTTAATTTATCTGAGAATTTTGTGGTCTCAAGTGGTAAAAGTACAATTGTATAGGGATCTATTCTTTAGAAAAATATTATAAATGTAGAAAATGTTATAAATAAGTCAGTTCATGACAGTCACTCAGGCAGTGGCAAAACATTTTTTTTTAACAATCATTTAGATCATCCTTTTGACATTAATTCATCCTTGTTTTCTATGTGGCCTTTGGACAAGTAGGAAGCATTAATTTGATTTGGTCTTACTGTATTTAACGTTTGAAAACATAGCCATTTATTATAACATACATTAGTGTATAATTTAATATACCTTTAATAAAAATAAATGCTCAAGGAACTGCTGATGATACCAAACTGGGAGGAGTAGCTGACAGTCTTGAGGGCTGCACTGCCATCCAGAGAGACCTGGACAGACTGGACAACTGGGCAGTGAGAAACCTAATGAAGTTCAACAACGGCAAAAGCATGGTTCTGCATTTGGGGAGGAATAACCCTGGACACCAGTAGAGATTGGGGGTTGACCTGCTGGAGAGCAGCCCCACAGAGAGGGATCTGGGTGTCATGGTGGACGACAAGTTGATCATGAGGCAGCAGTGTGCCCTGGTGGCCAAGAAGGCCAATGGGATCCTGGGGTGCATTAAGAAGAGCGTCTCCAGCA
>JAUBOD010000236.1:18344-28434 GCA_032353885.1 Nothura maculosa | reverse complement strand
AGATCTTTAAAACTCGCTTGGATGCAGCCCTGAGCCATGTGCTCTAGGTGACCCTGCGTGTGCAGGGGGATTGGACTCTAGATGACCTCTAAGGCCCCTTCCAACCTTAAGCATTCTATGATTCTATGATTTTATGAACTGAAATTTGTGAAAATTTCAAAGTTGCAAAAGTTTAATGAATATTACAAATACGTGCAACTACAGAGATGAGTCTTTTCCGTATAGCTGTATATATAGCATAAATACTGTATATGCTCTTATTTTTAAAATACTTGTCATTGACCCAATGACAAAATCTATTTGGGAAGCAGTGAATGCAAACTACACGTAGTGTTTAAATTTATTCATAGTAGGTTGTTAAAAAAAATTGTATCTCAGCCAGCCTCCGATCAGCAAGCAGTTGTGTAGGCACAAAACTTTTGCTTCAAACATTGAACCTTCTAGTAGAGAGAGTGAAACTGAACACTTTCTCTTTGTGCTTGTGGACTTTTCTGTAGATTACTTTCTTCTGAAAATACTTTGCTTCAGATGTCTTTGCTGTGAGCTTTCCTGTTTACTTTCCTGGCTTTTCCTGTCAGAAAAAGAAAACAGACAACTTTCTATTGTGTGGGCCCCGTCTTTATTTGTGCTCAAGTCTCTTTTTTTCCTCATTCTTCCTCAAGAAGATTTCTTCTTCTCTTCTTCCTAGATAGTTGGATAGTTCTAGTTAGTTGTCACTTAAATCCTTTCTTGTGTTAGTGTGATTTCAGCCTGATAGAGGTGAGAGGCTGGTGGATGAATAAATCCAAATATTTGACATGCATTTTCCTTTCAGAAATATGAGCTGCCCTAGAGAATGATTTTCATAACTAAAGAAAAGGAATTCTTTTGCACTACTACCTAAGATTTGGAGCTTTCTAAAGCTCTTGCTCCCTTCATTTAAAACCTATTAAAGAAAGATAATCAAGTTTAGACAGTTATTACTCTATTGGTCAAGACCTTAGACCAACGGTTAACTTAAGAGTATTGTTTCAGGTAAAAGATTTCGAAATCTCTTTGATATCTTCCTTCAGGATTTGTTTTTAATTGAAATGTGTGTGTTTGTTTGGCACTATTTGTGTGTAGAAATAGTTTTTTCCTATTTGTAATTTTTTTTTCTGTACAAAAAGAGTAGTTTAAGCTGTGAGAATCTAGCTTGACCAACTTTGAGTTGTAGATCTTGTACAGGAAAGTTCAACTGATTCTACACAATATACTTCATATATTTTATTTCTAAATGTATATCAGTGATGGACATAAAGCATTTAAGTGCATGCTTTTTATAAATTTACATGAAAAGGTTTTTAATCTCATCTTTGCCACTGATAAATGGTTGATAAGAGAAAAATTTCACTAAATTCTATTTTTGTAGTTATCATTGAAATTCACTCTATTCAAAATGATAATACCTCTCCCTTGATTCTAAGCATGTATGTCTTGAACAGACAGTATATGTTTTTCCACCTGATCAGACTCATTACAATCACTAATTTCTGAGTGTACAGACAGAACAACTATTTTTCATATCTTTTTCATATTTCTCCCAGAAGACGTATATTATCTCCCTTGTTCAAAAGTGCCAGAAATAGAGTTTTTGCAGTGTATGTATAAATGGAAGACATGGTCCTCAATATATTTCCTTTTACGGCTAGTTATTGGTACTGCTGCAAAGATCTGTTAATGGTATAAGGTTTTACCTGAAACATTCAAAATTAAGCCCCTTTTGGGAAATGATATTTTATTTTCAGTTTAGTTTCAAACATCAAGATGAAAAAGGAGGAGGACTGGGCAGGGTGCGAATAACATTTGCCAAAATGAAAGGAAAAGAATAGAATTTAAAAATATGTACCTATTTTTGAAGTGACAAAACAGAAGAGATAAATGAAAAATGAGAAAAATGAAGAATGATTGTAGAAGTACTCAGTCACAGTCCTGAATAGAAGCTAAGAATTTCTGAAATGCTTGCTATAATTTGTGACAATTGTGATTTTATATCTTTTTCTTTTAGGTTCTTTAGATTTATATATTCATTTTAACTTTTTGTTGAATTGATAACATAAATACACTTTGTGTAACTTTATTTTTTGCTTGATAGACAAGGGGGAAGAAAAGTGTGTTTCTAAGTGTTGTGAGATATAAAAGGGCTTCAAACAAGAAGAAATCAACCTGAGACTGACTACATAGGAAAAGAACCTCACCCAGTTTCTGCAGATATTAGGCCTGACACCTAAACAAAGCAGAGATTGGACCATTATATCCAGACACATCATAACTGTCTATAAGAGCCTTGTAAAGGTGTAAGAATAGTTCACCTTAGCTTAATGAGAGGAGCTCATCTTGAATAGCAGCTACATGCTCACAATAGTGATAAAATTATTTTCAAAGGTAAACTGCTAGTTTGTAATTCCTTGACTTTTTTGTTATTAAGTTGCTTGTACATTATTTGCCTGACTTTTTTACCTATCCTCTAAATTCTTTTGGACCATGGACCATCATCCAGCCACAGTGACTTGCCCACAGAGGCAAGTTATGCATTGAGAAGTCTCCTAGCAAATCCTAAGATTTTTGTATGATAAAAAGGAGCAATTTTTCTATTCATGAAATCATTATTCAGATTGAGTAATTGGCCTACTAGTTAAGTGAAGGATTACAGTGATCTCTGGTGCTGTATTTATGAGTTGTTTCTAACCATAGAAACATTCAAAATCAAGACCCAAGTAAATATTAGGGCTAGGAAAATCTTTAAAAACTTTATGCCTCTGAAATAGAGATCACAATGTAATGAATAACATGCTTATCTGACCTTGGTGTTAATGGAAGTTATAACTAAGGTATGTGTCTACATATTTTCCTTACCTGGGACCTCTCTTTCCTATGTGTTTATGCTTCTCAGTACATACATATATGCACATAAGAGGCAGCATTTTAGCATTTTAGTTCCACATTATCTTGAAAAAATACTGTAACAAGTCGAAGAAAGAACAGTAGCATATTTATTCTATTTGTTAGTAGGAACCTGTTAGTTTTTTAGTGCAGCTCCTGGCTGATTTGCAGAATGATTTTCTTGTAGAAGAATTCTGTAGAAATATTCCCCCCCATTTGCAGAATGCTTGTGATGATCCATGTAGTGCCAATATTTTATTCCAGTACTTTCATAGCTAGACTCCTAATTTTAAAAAGATTTTGACTCCTTTCAAAGGGAAAACAATCACATTAATTGAAACTCACTGGAGAGCCCTAATATGAATAAGGAACATTGAACTGAGAACAAAATTCAGCATGACATGGCTAGAGGATAGATGTAATTCTTGGTAGCAATGGAGGACTTAGATGTTTAAGTGATGAGCTAGCTGAATTGCAGTATATGTATTCAGGTGATTAGAAAAAAAACATTTGAAATTAAATGGAAAGGAAAGATTGACTGAAAGGATTTGTGGTTAGGTATGGTTATTTCTACATCTGAGTGCAACTGCTGCTGCAAATACCATTCATACTGCTGCACGATATGACACAGTATGATGGAAGTCAGTGAAGACAGTTATGATAGAAGGTATTTTTATAAGCCACATGGTAATGGCAGTTATTGTCACTATTGCATGGAAATAGTTTTGTGGCACAATAATTTGACAGCAGTATTATATTAAAATACTTTGTCACTGGCATAGAAATCCCAGATTTATCTTGAGACGCTATATCCAGCTCTAATGCTTCAACAACATTATTGGAGTGGCAGCTGAGAGGAATTGGAAAAATGACCCAAACAGTTCATTTTAAACATGACAGAAATTGTTCTAGTCTATTCATGTGAGTATTCTTATACTAGCTACCTACTCTAAGTCATAGTGGTGATTTCCATAATCAGCTAACCAAAGACTTTTCGGGTCCACTAACGTATACTTTGATATACAGTAAACACCTGTGGAATATAACCGTAATAAATCTCATGGAGACAAATGGAAGAAAAATCACTGAATTGTGACAAATGTCCTCTGGACTTAAATTCTGTAACTTTTGATGTTGCTGTAGTAGTCTTAAAGAATGTTCTATGTTGTTAAATTGAAAAGAAGAGAAATAGAAAAGAAATAACTACCAAGAGACAGAGACTACAACCACTTTGACTACTTTCTCATAGCATCTGTTTAAAATGTTTATCAGAGGACTTCAAAACATGCAGTGCACAAGACATAAAAAGTAGTTCAGTTTATGCTTTGATGAATTATTTAGTCTATTCCTTTCTCCAGTGAGTGCTGCAATTTCTTTGAGAGATCACTTATCTAATCATTTAAAAGTGCATATACCGTAACTATTGCTTTATTCTATGCTCTGAATAATTGCATTTCATATATTTTCCATACTGGTTTGCTTTCTTATCTTCGATACTAAATTTATATTTGATTGAGATTCTTCATTAGGGTTTACTGACATCACTTCTCTTCCTTGACACCCATTATTAGTTTGGCATTGTCAGATTTGGCACGATAAAGTTACTTTCATCTGTATTAATAAGTGAAATTCAAAATAGCTCCGTGCTGTGACCCAGCTGCAAAAATTTCCCCTGTGACCATTCTTTACAAGGCAGAATATTATCAGCATAAAATTGACTTCATTTATTCATGTGATTGCTAGCAATGAATTTGTCTACATACTTTATAAAAGTTCTACACTTGTTTAGTGCCTGAGTGAATGGATACTGTTGCCTTTCAATATGATGAAGAAATAAACCAAAAGTATTACTGCTAGAAAATTAGGAATAACACTCTTATCTCAAGGGAAATGAGTGGAAAATAAGTAGAATCCTTCATGTGAATATTCTTAAAAACACTTAAATAAAGGATGATTTATTCAGCTTCTATCTATTTATTGGACTGCTAACCTAGCTGACTGTGGAAGTGCAAACTTAATTATTTCAAAGCTTGGAATGCAGAGCAAGTCTGCTGATTCATAAAAATGATTCCAAACATAAATATTGTATGCATTTGGATTTTAGGTTTGGATTCAAAAGTGAATCTTGTGATTTCGTTTTAAATATACTCCCATTATGAAGCTGACAACTATTTTTCAGGCTATCTCAGTAATAAAAATAATACAAAAATGAAAAAAAACACTGCTCTATTCTATTTTTCTCTCATACCCAATCCAATGTTTTGTACTACAAACTGATTAACCCACTGAGTTCTAAACCATGTTATAGTTATTTTATAGTACTCATGTTCACTGCCTAGCTTAGTGGGTTTTTTTTTCCCTGTACTGGGAATGATTACAGTAAAAAACAGTGAATATATGATTATTTCCATGTTCTGGAAACAGCCAATGTTAATAGCATTTCCAAAATACGAGCTCCAATATATAGATCCTCGTAGACCCTGAAAATTAAAATAACTTGCTTTGGCAGAACTCTCTGTCTTAAAGATGAGAGCTGACAATATCTCAAATAAAAACATCTGTTAAAAAAGGACATGTTTTGACTGACAGTATTGTAATCATATATAGGGTTTTATTTTCCTGTGAGTATTAGACAGTTTATTATTAGGTAATACTCAGAGTTCAAAATCATTGTAGAACACATAGTCTTACTATTCCTGTAGCAAATTAGTGCATTAACCTTCTGGACAATATTTCATTGAAACTTCTCCTTTTGAAAAGAAACTCCAATTAAATATTTAGCAAAGCTTTAGGAGTCTAGTATGTATGCTTCTTTCTATGTATTCAGTTGTTATATAGCCATCGTTTATCGTTAGTTTCATTAAACAATTGCTAGAAACTCAGTTGAGGAGGCTCAACTGTAAAGGAATCAAAAACTCAGCTGAAGAATATTATTTCAGGTTAACTAAAGTGTTACAAATATATAAATATCTACAGAGCATTATATTTTCTGAACATGTAGTTATCTGGATGACTAAAAAAGTGATAATAAATCATCAGTAATATGCAACACTGTAGAACTTTGAATGAAATCTTCATTGAGAAGATAATTATAAACAGAGAACAGATTTATATTGTAACATTAATTTACTAAAATTAGGCTGATTGACTTTATATTTTTCAAGGCACAGGAAATATGGTAGATCCTTTTTAACTGTACTTCAAAAGTATATTTGAATACACATGCAAAACTTAATGAAGATGAAGAATGATAGATGTATCATGTATAGCAATTGTGTTAAAAGAAAAACAGAAAAAGTAACACTGAAAAATAAAAATTAAACAGGCAAGAAGTTAAAACTAGAATTTTTCATGGCTTAGTGATTAGATAGTTCTAGCTCAATGTTTTATTAATAAAAAAATAAATGAGAGATAAAGAGGGAGTGGGATTAGTCGGATTCCTTATGACAAACCTCGAAAGCATCATCAACACAGAGAAGGGCTAAGAAAAAAAAAGAATCAGGAAGAGTAACCTCTCACTTTCAGTACCGATAAGGGTAAAATGTAATAGTATGCATTGACAGTAAATGCAAAATTATGCACTGACAGTAGCCATTTCAACTGTAGTCTGCAGAGTTAGAAACAATAGTCATGGAGAGCAATCAGAGTGACTAGCTAGTTTAAAGTCATTCTGTGACTGTCAGTGGAATGAGAGCATTAAATATATATTCATTCACAGGATGAAAGAGGGGAAGACATATTTCTTCAAGAGATGAAATAAAGTCAATATTTTGTGTAAAGGCATTAGTGATATCCAAGTGTAAACTGCTGCACAGAGTTCAGGTCACTCTCAGGAAAGATGGATTGCAGCCTTTAATATTGCTTGAGAAGCTCTAAAAGAAAGATAAGGAGGACAAGGAACTTGCTCATCAAAAGAGATGTAAAGAGTAGTATATCTACTACTGTAAATTTAACACTGAGAATGACTTGAACATACCTATAATTGTGTCAGAAGGTAGGCACAAAAGAGAGTGGAAAATTATTGTGGTGATTGGTAGTGCTAGCAGAAGGCTAATGTAAACTACTCTTAAATAAATGTGGTCTGCAAATTAGATAACTACATTAGAAAAAATAAGAAAGTTGAATACTAAGGGCAAGAAGCTGAATTCTTTTGTGGTGTACTTTGTGAAGTCTCTGATAGATGCTTTGGTTCAGGAAATAGGTTCAATACACCTGCAGCATCGTTAGGATTATTTTGTATTATCTCCATTAGGAGATGCTATTAGGAGACTGATGTTATGAACATGTATTTTCACAATACTATGTATTCAAATAGAATGTTTTCTTAAGCCTAAGCAAGAATCAAAGAACAGGAATTAGTTTATGGCATTATTTCCATTTTTTCCCTAATAGTATTAGTATTACTAATTAGTATTACTAATCCAAAGAGCAGTCTTTACAGTTGCCCCTGTAATGAGTGATTGTAGCCCTTCTCCACCTGAGTACACAATCATCACTGTTTCTCTCACATCTTCTGCTAATTCTGTATTGCTTTTTTATCTCTCAGATGCCCTGATATCTCTCACAACAGTTTAGTCCACTTTGCCTAGCTCCATCTATATTTGATTAAGGTTGTTCCACAATATGTGATCTAAGCCCATTACCTTAATAATGCAGAACATTTCTAAAGCAATGTGCTGTCCTTAGAATATGAGCAACTTGCATTTTTCCATACACTCTTTTCTGTCAAGCTGTAGTTCAGTTAAATGTCTGAAACCAGCGTAGAACATATGTTGTATGTGAACGCTTGCATATCTTCTGTCTTTGACTTCACTCTTCTGTTTGAGTAGAAATTGTATACTGGAAAGCAAAAGGAATCTCTCATCTTAGACAGGAGTTATTTATTTTCTAGTCACAGCACACTCACATTGACATCAGATACAAAAGAAATGAGGAGAGAAAAAGCAATTTGTTGTGCTACAGTTTTAATACATTGGCTGCTGTGTACTGTTTAAGCAACTGCATTCAACATATTTCTTCCTATCAAAGGGTCCTAGTTCTAGCTGAAGGGACCTGAGCAAGAATGATAGCCTTATTATTTCTTTCTCCTTAGAAGAAATTGATACACTCAGTCCAAGCAGTGAAGCTTTTACCAAGTGATGGGTGCAAGCACTTAATACTGCTTTTCTTTGTGGATATCAGAAAGCTTGTAAATATAGATGAGTGTGGAGTTAAAGTTGGGCTAGGAGGAGGCTCAACATCTCTATAGGAGCTTGTAACTGTATAATATATTGTCTTAAGTAATATATGTCATATTGAATCTGTATGAAAGTGTGACAAAATACTTATGTTGAGAAGTACACTGCTTTGTTATACAGTTCATTATTTTGACTGATTCATTGCTCTTGAAATGTGAATGCTTATGAGGCTCTCAAATGCAGCAATCCATGTCTGACTGAAGCCAGTTTTGATCGCAAGTTGCTCTTATGAAAAATGCTGCTTATTATTTCTCTTTATTCTAAATTTTTTTTCAACGGTGAAAATTAATCAGCATGTATGAAAATGGTTGGATTTTATTTTGTATCATGTTAAAGGTATTTGTTTCCAGAAACAAAGCTTAAAATTACTGACAAAAACTGTTTCATCAGTTCCATTAAACTCAAAAGAAAATGTTTGTTGGCAAATAGGTTCCAAGGCATTTCTTCTCGTTTCTGGGCTACAACAGCAAAAATCTTAACAGGCTTGGTGTATCCTACCTACAGCTTTCCAGAAAGTTCAAAAGGCCTACCTACAGCTTTCCAGAGAGTTCAAAAGGAAAATAGAGTTGCAACAGAATTGAGAGTTGTTATGTATGAATGCCTTTCTTAATGACCTGGTTGGTAAAGTCCAAGCAATTAGAGCAGATTTTATGTATGTTTTTTAAAAAGTGTTTTTAATGCAAAACTTTTTATTGTTTTTTGTTTGTTTGTTTGTTTTTCCACAGAGAAATACAAAACATTTGCTGCAGAATTACTATATGTTGCACCTGACTGCCTTTTAAATTTTGGTGGGTTTGGGTACTTAGCCAAATATGTCTGTATTCAAATGTACACAGAGAAATAGAAAGTTTGAAAAGCTAATCCATACTACATTAATAGGTAGACATAGACAGAGCCCTCTGTCTTCTTCAGTGGGAGTATTACCGTGGTATAAACATGGAAGAGCAGAAAACATCTGCCTGAATGTCGAGTGAATTTTCTGTGATTATTGCTTTCACAAAGAGCATATGCATTCGGAATGCTAGAAAGCTGTCTGCTGTGCTACTCTGTGCCAGAGTGCAAGCCTGTGTACAGTGTTTCAAATATGGTCTTTAAAGTGAGATTGGGATTTTTCTGAGCTGTGTAAATTTTGCCTTTTCTCACGAAGCTCCTTTGAAGTTACTGAACTCCCAAAAGGTAAGTTCCTTTTAACTGATTTGTGAATAGCAGAATTCTAACTAAATAATTAATATGAGTTCCTTAAATTGTGAAGATGTTAAATAATTAAGCAAAATCTTTTTGCACTGAATAAGACCTTTTAGCAGTTATGATTCTACTTCAACCTTGTGATATAGAAAACAAATAACGAAAAAGGTAAAAGCATATCTTTGTAAGAGATCTGTGGGCATTCTGCATGAAAAATATCATCAGATTAATGCCAATATTTTTCAAAGTTAATTAATTTGAAGTGAATCATTTCTCATGATGAGTGGTTAATTGCAGAACAGCAGAGTCAAAGACATAAGAAATAGTACTGTAAGGACAATCAATACAACTGAAACAATTTCAGTTGTACTCTTGGATCTGAAGTTATTTTTAAATAAGTAATAAGAATCTGGATAGGAAAACATAAATCACTGCCTCTATGTTCAAACTGGTTTTCACTTGTAGCCATTTAACACTCAGTGCGGAACTGTATTCAGACTAGGTGTCTCTGGGTATGAATGAATGGTGGGTTCCTTTTGACCTCTAATATTTCTGAGAGATGATAAATATTTCCGTGATGATGGTTTGCTCTTCAGAGGGCCATAAAGAACTACTGTTCTTTAGAAAATAAGCTTTAGTCTACTATGTTGTGGAAGAACTATTTGGAAAACTAGGGCCTAACAGGAGTTCTGGCATTACAGAACCTTGTCTGGGGTGATACACAGTTGCCACTTGCAGGATGGTTGGTGCCCAAGGACGCAGCTCCT
>JAUBOD010000236.1:7934-18244 GCA_032353885.1 Nothura maculosa | reverse complement strand
TTTAAATGAAAGTGAGAAACTTTTTCACCAATCAATAACAATATTAAGTATGACTCTAGTCACTCAAGCTCCACTTGGATGTAAAGAAAAATATAAAAGGTGAACTAAGGATGAACAACTGGGAGAGGGAAGATTCCATCGCAACTTGTGGGTCATCAACAGACTGACCCCCCCCCTTCTCTCCCCTCGGGCTGGGATGCCACCTGAGGAGACTAAGAACTGTGAGGGGAAGACTCTATCGTAACTCTTGGATCAGTCGACGGGCTGATCCCCCTTCCCTCCCCTTGGCCTGGAACATCACCTGAGGATACTCGAGACTGAGAGCCCTCTCCCATCTTCTGGGGTGAGTGAAGATTGCACTTTTGTACATCAGAGCTAGCTAAAAACACCCTTGCACTGTAGTAGAGAATTTCCTATACAGACATCCAAATCCTGCTTTGTAAATGTTGCATTTGAATAAATCATTCTGTTTGTGAGCTTGACTACTTGTTGGGGGGAGGCGATTGGACCTACAGTTGACAGACTGTTCGTGAATCCGATACTGCCAGAATTGAGCTTATAGTTGCTCACACTATTTGGGAACTCAATTCGCTTCTAGGAAGGCGATCGAACCTACGGTCTGCAGACTGTTCGTGAATCCGATACTGCCAGAATTGAGCTTATAGCTGACCAGGCTGTTTGGGAACTCAGTTTGCTCCTAGGAAGGCGATTGGACCTACGGTCTATGGACTGTTCGTGAATCCAATACTGCCAGAATTGAGCTTATAGTTGATCGCACTATTTGGGAACTAAATTCGCTCCTAGGAAGGTGATCGGACCTATGGTCCATAGACTGTGAATCTGATACTAATTTGATATCTCCTTCCCCCCCCCCCCTCCACCCCGCCTCACCACCACTAGAGCTTTCAAACTGCAACATTTTACATTTTGGTGTATCCACAACATATGTAGAAAGATGCTGGAGTACTGACATTTTGAAAGGAGAACAATCACACCTATATTTTTAATTCTAATCAAAATTCTTCATGTATTTATGTCTTGTCATTGTGTCATGAAATCTCATGGGTGTTTTATACATAGAGCAGCAGAGGTAGGCACAGTAGAAGTAAGCTTTTTTTTTTCTTAACTATGTTTTAACCAGTTAAAGTTAACAGTTAAAATTTGAGGGCAGACTGTGCACCTGGACAGGTGAATGGTTTTGCCATGACGTGAGGCCTATGTGCAGCACTGAGCAGCAAGAGATAGATTGCAGTTTAAAACCTTCTTTCTGTTACAATTTACAATTCCCTTTCTACAGGAAACCAGCACTTGTGACTGTGAAGTGTACCAGCTACTAAGAACGGTTACTACAAGAATTTCACCTGAAGCCCTGATTTATAGTCAGTCTAAAAATGTATAGGGAAATTATGACATCAATGTTGATAAGGATGCTGTTCCAGTGGTATTGGAATGATATGAGGCAAAGACGATATTTGCAGAAGGATTTGGTAGACAGTGGATCTTTCTGTAAGTCAGTGGAAGAATTGTAATTTTGTCCTAAAAGTAACCATACTCTATTGGGTTAAGCTTTTTTCCATAGCTTCGATCATTACTTCATATACTTGCCTGTAACAGATGAAGAAATGCAGAAACTTTGTTTTGAAGTCAAAGATGTTGCACATGTACATGCCTACATCTACAGATTCCTTATGGCATGGTGTGCAAAAAAGCAAATGCCTGTATATTCTGTGTTCTGACAGCAAAATTTGTCTTCTTTCTGAAACTTTTAAGATCAGAGTTTGTATGAGATGAGAATCTTCTTCTCTTCTTCCTCTTGTAATTCTTTCTTCTGCTGTTTTTGACCAATTGAGACAGAAAAGTTTGTAGACATCCCCTCATCCTTTAGGCTTTCACTTAAGCACAAATTGTTCAACATGATTTTTCTATATTAAAAAATACTTTACAGTAAGGATACAATATATTCTGCTGATAACAGTTTATTCTGAAGAGTATAATCATAAAGCCAGTTCAGAAGGATATGCTTGGAATGGAAGCTGAAATATCACTCACTTTTCATAAAATTAAGACTAGAATTCTAATCTAGTGCTAACTTTATTCTACCTTCCTCTCCTTTTGTTTCAGATATTGTAGCAGGATTTCATGATTATTGATAATCAAGAAATTCATGATTCAATTCATGAATCAGTTGTTGGTAAGCATTTGTCCTGTTCAAAGAGGTTTTAATTCTGATGATCACAAATTAAAATAGAAAAATTAGGCTTTCTTGTTACAATTTTCTTAAAATTTATACCAAAGAAAATGAAGGAGACTGAAATGGAGGTGTTACCTAGCTGCTGAGCTTTTTATGAGTGTTTGCACATATCTTTCACAAAATTAAGTATTTAAATGAAGCTTTTTTTATGTTGCATAGTTCTGGCAAATTGTAATTTGTGTTTTTCAGTGAATGACTTGTATGTTTAATCAATGGTAATTCATAGAATCATAGAATCTCTAAGATTTTTAGAGATTTTTAGAGATCATCTAGTTCAATCTTCCTGCACCCACAGCGGCTCCTACAGCATGGGGCACAGGATTGTACCCAAGTGAGTTTTGAAGATCTCTAAGGAAGGAAACTTCACAAACTCTATTGGTAGTCTGTTCCAGTGCCCTGTTATCCTCATTGTCAAGAGATTTTTCCTTAAGCTTCTGTGGAACTTTTGATGCTACAGTTTGTGGACATTTCCTCTAGTCCTATTGGTGGCCACCACTGAAAAGGGGCTGGCTCCATCCTCCTCACTCCTTCCCTTGAGGTATTTATACATATGTATACATATACATATGTATATATATACAAATACATATTAATATGTATTTGTATATATAAGTATCTCCATTGCTTGCAATCATTGATCCGTAATCTAGTTTAGAGCTTGTAATTGTGGGAGTAGATACTAAGAGCTCTTGAGATTCTCAAATACTGGTTATACAGAAAGAAATTTTAACACTTAGAAATCCTGAAAGTTAAGCCACTAAGAAATTTATACATTTATATATTTATTAAATAGGTAGGACTAGGCAGGAGTGGATATTTGGAAGTGTATTTAAGTGACTCATTCTTTTGTGTTGAAGTCGTCTTGTGGAATTGATATTATCCCCTGAGCCTTAGTACTTGCAAAATAGGGATGGAAATGCATTGTATTTTAAAATATATTAACACTGTGAGACATTTGGATCTGTTAGCTACCTAAGAAATGTTAACAGTCTAAAACAGAGAGAATATCTCAAGATAAAAAAAAAAATGTGGAGGTTTAAATTATGGGGCTTAGGAAAACATGAATTGCTATTTTAGAAAATGACAGTGCAAATACATATGATAAAGAAGTTGTGGACAACTGCTATAGCCCCATTTCAAGGAAATATATTTTGTATATGGCCTTCAGATATCATAAAGGTGCATATATTATGTATCTTATCCTAAAAATTCTTTTTTTTCCTGTCTTTCAGTGTTTTTTCTCCATTTTTTTTATTAGATGATTACTACATTTAGTCTCCAACATAAAAAATCTCTAAGGATTTTGTCAGAGATCATGTTAAAACTGGGAATTATATTAAATTATATGAAACTTTATAATGCTGATGTTTCATTGCAGGAAGTCTATTATTTAAGAAAGAAGGGAACACATAAATCAGGAAATATGTTATAAATGAAATCAGCTGACATCAACTACACTCACTAAATAAGCATTTTGATCAATTTGCCATTTCACCTTCTACTTTTTATTTCAGTATTTCCTTGTATGCCAAACTCAAGCTTATAGATCTGCTTAATTTTCTTTTGATCTTTCCTGAATAATCAATAACTCAGAGAGGTGAAAAGTGAATGAGGCCTACTGAAAAAAAAAAAATTTTTGCTCATTTTTTTAAATTTCTCTTTAGAAATCATTAAAGTACAGCACAGTAGTAATTCTAGAGCTCATATTGTGCTAGTAAGTTTGGGATTACTTTTCTCAAAGCTCTTAACAGGAAGAATCCTGCCAAAATCATCTTGAAAATCAGAGCAAGTGATGGGGGAACAAAGTCACAGATTTGCTATGTTCCTCTACCAGTTTATGAACCAACAGACTATTCACTGATTTTGGAGAGTGCCACACTCAGAAGATAGGTATTAGATTTGAAAACAAGTGAAAGGCACTGACAAATAGCAAGCATCTTAATGAGAGGCAGTAACACAGAACTTGGCTCAGGATTATTAGCTCCAGTGGACATCCATGCTTGGAATGGCTCTCCTGTGTCTGGCCCAGACGGTACTAATGAAAAAATAATTCTGCTTTCTCCTAACTGGCTGCAGGATTTATAATATATCCCAAAATCATATGACTTTATGATTTACAGAAGGAAGATTGCGAGTGGCCTGCTTTTGTCTAACAGTTATGTTAAATATTTTCTAGATAAACTTGAATGAAGTAAGTTGATAAACTGAATGTCATAAAAGACATCTTAGGAAAACACTAACAAGTCTTGTTTATGCTGTTTAACATTACAAACTGAACACAGGTATTTACATTAATAAACTTCTAGAGAAACTTCATTCTTTTAGCTGGTTTATTGGGAAAATTCATGAATGTTGGCACTCAAGTTAGAAGCCTTTTCTTTTTAAGCATAGTATTTAAAATGTACCCTGTTCTATATCTTTTCTAGTATCTGTAGAACTGATAGGTTTTATGAATAATTTTATTCACACTCTGTATGTTGATCTGTGTTTTGTTGATAAGACGAAGAATAGAACTCTAAAGAGAAAAAATTAATAAGCAATTGTCCAATAAAACTTACTCTAGAAATATACTAACTATGAAGAGGAATTGCTCTAATATATGTTATATAAATCTAATATATATAACATATATGGGAATATACATAAAGGAAGCTGCTGCTGATATATATATAATTGTTTATATTTTATATTTCTTTATGGTATAACAATAAAATTTCATCTCTTATGGATAGCTTCTTAGTATATAGAATAATCTAACTTTTAAAATGGAAAAATTAGTGTGAGGAAGAATTTGGCTGTCTCCATAAATGACAATACTTGTCTCCATTTGAATTTGAATTTCCCCTCTGCTGTACATAACAGTTATGCATAAAGTGTCCTACTATATTTTGCAGAGAATAAGATAGCTTGTAGATAGCTGATAGATAGCTTGTAGGTTCATCCTTTTTTTTAACTTATTTTCCATGATATGTTCTAAACACAGCAAATCTAAATGGTTTATCACAATTGGATCAGGAAATCTCTTATGATAAGTGATGAGATATTACAAAATGACTAGAGATGAAAAAAAGTGCAGAGATCTCCTGGAATTGATAAGCAAATAATAAAATGAATAAACAAGAAAAAAAAAGAAAAAGAAGTCTCATTTATGTACATCCTAGATGTACATATGCTTGTGAGACCATATGAATAACTCTGAAGCAACAAGGATAGTACAATTACTTTAAGTTATGGAAGCCAACTTTAGGATTACTACTAAACAGAGTAATACATGCAGAAAAATGTTAATCGTGATTTCATATTTATTTTTTTCATATCGAATTGCTCTGCAAATACAGCTCTGTATTGACAACCTTTGTTCCATCTCATATTCTTGGAGAAAATGTAGAGAAAATAAAGTTCTTCCTATATCATCAAATGTGCATGCTGTCTCAAATAATGAAAAAAATCTTTAAAACTGTAGGGTACAGTTTGTGATATAGTGAGCATCAAAGATATACTGGGGAAAAGCTACTTGGAAAAGGAGTCCAACCCCAGCAATGTTGCAGCAAGGTGTGGGATATTATGCCAGCTTTCAAGACAGAACATCTTGGTTCCTGTTCTTGAAGCCTCCGACTGATTTATTTGCCTAGAAACCTTAGCATATAGAATATGTTGATCTTCAAGAAAAAAAAGAAAAAAAGAAAAAAAAAAAAACAGACCAAGTATAGCTCAGGTTGTTCTGTCCTGCTATTTTTAAGTCTTTCATTTCCAATGAATTTTCTGTTATCACTAAACATCAGAAGGATTTAATTATGAGATTACTATTGTATGTCTTCTAGTCCTTGCATTTGCCTTCCCAATTGTTGTGACTTTGAAGATTGCAACAGTAGGCTACTATTCAATGTCTCAGAAGTGTCTTTAATTGTTATCATTTTGCTATACATGATCCATGAGATTGTAATTTCTTCTTTTTTCAGACTGAACACCATGAAAACTAATGAATTCTTTTCTGTTTGCTTAGCAATATCTTTTGAAATAGTATTGCTTAGATTCGGTGTACTGTTATGATGAAAATGTAAGAAAATATGGATGTTGAATATTATAAACATATAATGACTATCATCTGTCATTTTCCTTGTACATACTCAGTACTGTTTTCTGTATTCCATTGCTTACTTTCAAGTCCAATGTACAAATATACATGTTGCTGCTGTCTGGGAAACAGGAAGATAAATTGCAAGAAGACAGTATATTTAATGTCACAGCCATGGCAATAGGTCTAAAAACTGCTGATGCAAACTCCTAATTTTAAAATAAAGCAGAAATAATGATTAAATCCAAACTGATCACCTGAAGTGGCTTCACAGCAAGAAGTGATGAGAAGGGATAGAAAGGGTAAAAGATGAGGAAGGCCAAAGGATACAGTGGGAAAATTGGAGAAAACTATGGAAATATTTCAGCTAAGTGAATTTTGTTATAAGTTATTCTATAGATTTCGAAATTGTGGACTCATCTGATTTCTATTATGGGCAGCATATAGTTTCTGTGACTTCTGCTGTACCATATGTCTGTGACATTCCTGATGCCCAGCTGGATGGGATGAACATTGGAGGATATTTTATGTTGAACTGATTTGGTTTCTGAGCAGATGAATTTACTCAGGCATATCAAATATAATTTGAATCTGATGCTTTATGAATTTTTTTTTTTAGTTTAGTATCTCTTTAATCATTTTTAGGACTTTTCCCTTTTATTTTTCTGCAGAGCATACACGCATCATGCACACACTGCTTGAAAGTTCCCAAATTGTTTTCCAGAAGAAAATGACTTAGAGTAATAAAGGAAAAGAGCTACAAGGTTCAGATGGAAAAGTGAATTCTTCTCTCCTGTTTTTCTAGATAGCACTCTTGAGTGTTTAATATTTTCAGTATTTTTATTCAAAGTCTTGAGTGTCTTTATAAGCAGAGGGAAAAGGAAACCCAAAGGAGCCTGTGGTGATACTATTGACCTTCTGTGCAATTAAAGTTTATGGACATAACTTTGATAGCTGCTCAATAAATTAATCTGTAATGACGTTACAACAACACTTAATAATTTTTTTTCCCTGAGTCATTTAAATTGCAAATAACTTATTCAAGGTCTTACAGTCTTGAAGTTCAAACCAGATTACCTGCAAACATTAAAACATTTGCATGGGAGGTGGACTTTACAAGTTTTAGGATCAAAAAGTCTCTACGCGACCTTCAGAATAATATGATTCTGTCGTTCAAGAAATCATAAGATGTGAGACAAAATGTACTTCAGATGGTTTCATATGAAACATACAAAGAAACCCCTTTATTGCAGATAACTGGCCCTTATATACAATTATTCTATCCCTAAATGCAGGTGAGCACTACTTGAAAGGACAATTCTTTGATTCAAAAGGACAGCACGCTTTCCTGCTTGGTTGTCGGTTGGTCAGTTCATATCTCAGTGCTCTCCGCCTTGCATCCCTCTCTGCTTGGTTTGCTTCCTCAAAAGTTTTTTTTTTCTCTTCTCAAGGACACCTTAGAGACAGAGCTGTGTGCTTTGTTAAACATGAATTTCTAAACATGCTGTTAAACGATTTATATGCCTTGATAGCCTTGTATGGCTGGTTCAGAAACCCACTCAGAGTTTCTTCTGAGTGTCTTCCTACAATAAGGAACATGGAAAAGTGGGGCTTTCAAGTAAACTTTGGAATCCATTTGTGTAAATCTGTTTTCAACACAGGTAGTTTGTATGCAAAAAAGAGGAAAAAAAATCCTTAATAACTAATAGTATTTATTTATTTATTTATTTATGAACAGGAAAAAATCCCTAGATTTACAGTTGCATTCACTGGATATGTTCTAAAGTTAGAATTTATCTCCAGATAACCAATGGCTATGTCATTTTAAACAAAGTTTCTTTCTCTTGTCTTCACAGAATTATCCCTCCTGACTTTGGAATACGGCGTATTTTATTAGGAAAACAAAGCAAAAGAGACAAGCAAAAAAACAACTACATCAAGTGTTGAATGCCCTAGTTCTATTGTAGTGAAATATGTCTGTTGACTCTATGAGTGCTAATAGTTTTAGAAGAGTGTATGAGATTACATGTTCAATATAAATTAACAGGGTCCAGCACTTTTCAGAATAGTGTCTATGCTGCATAATTTTTTGATGATTCGTATTAAGATTGAAGTGATCAGGTGCAAACATATTTTGGATGGAGCCTGGCTTATATTTTTCTATGTAGTGTCATCTATCTGAGTTTCATTAACAGTGTATTAATATGATTTTCCCTCCAAATTTCTAGCATTTTATTTCTATATCTTTGTAATGTCCTTATCATTTTGTCAAAACTCTGAATCAAACATTACAATATTTGTTCTTCTATAGAGTTGCTTATATTATTGTTTAAAACCTACATTTTATAAATATCCAAGTGAAAAATGATGTTGATCCTTCCTGTTCTTGAGGCAAAGATTTTAAAGGCTATGCTTTAAAGAATTCTTGATGGAATGCTAGCCAGTTACTCATTAACTGTTAACTGTTGACTTTCAATGGTAACTAATAGACTTTCATTCTTTTGATTTTTCTGAGAAAGGGTGCCAAGTGAAGGAGTCCCAAGTTGGGCTGCTGCCACAGTAATAACAAACCTGAAGTTTAGTTCAGTTTGAGACCAATTTTTGAATTCAATACATGAAAGGAAAAGAGAATGATTTCCTCTTTCAACTTCTTTTCCACCCTCCAGTTCCATGCCGATCCAACTATTGCTCCCTGCTCAGTTTGAAATGACAAAAAAACCCTATTAGAGTCACACAAATATACTTCACCAAAAGATGATTACATACTATAGCAAAAGGATGACTTGGCCCACAAGCTTCCCTCTTTCACTAAATTCCCCAGTAAGTGGAAATGTACTGGATGCAGATATCCTATTGTTCCTCTCTTATGACTTCCCAGTCATACAAGTGTCAGAACCTATTATTTTCTCTAATGGATATCAAGAGTTTGGAACTTGAATTTCACTGTGATATCTAGATTAATTCATATTCATAAATGACCAATATTTTTAAATGAGACATGAGAAGGTTCTGTCTTTGATCTCTGTGACCTGTGGCTCCAGAGTTTATGGAGGGATCTTGTGAGATGAAAACTCAGTTCTAAACCAAAACGTATGTGGCTATCCCAGCACCCCATTATGTTATTCCTTTGTAAATCATCAGCAAAAGCTGAGCGTATACATCAGTGCAATAATACATTCTTCTTTAATGTTTGTTGGAGATATATGCGGGCTCTGTTTGCACAGGAAAGGTATTTTTCACTTAGCTGAATTTGTTCTTTTGCAGTTTGGCTTTCAGTTTGGCTTTTGCAGTTTGGCTTTTGCAGCTTGGCAAAGAATGCAGAATAGTTCCATAAGCAAGTATGCGTATCAGGAGCAGAACTGGCTAGGAGTCTGCAAGGACTAAATTATATATTTATGTGCTCTGTTCCAGAAATGTGGATCAAATGTACTTTTAGATCACTGAGGAAGAGATCATCTGTTAAAATCAGAATTAAATATATCTCTATTTAAATCAAAAACTCTGATTGATATCCGTTTTTAAAGGAATAAATGTAGAAAAGACAGTAAGGAAACAATATGATTGATCTGTATTCCCCCCCTCCTTTTTTTTGAATAGAAGATGTTTTTATCAAGATATGCAGCTTTTTCTCTTCTTTATGTCTGCAAGATTTGCTCCTTCATTTTGCTTCTTGGGAATGATTGAATGTCTACTGTAAATTTGTCCATTTGCCTGTTTCCTATGATTGAATTGTAGCCATGATCTGATGTGATATGTGGTTGCTAGCTTACACGTGGAATGTAGGTACTTCTAGCTTAGGACCTATTGGATGACAAGTAGAACCACATTTTTTCAAATATTTTTTAAAAAGATTCCTTGTTGCTGTATTGTTTTATTCTATGGGACATAGAACTGAGAATTGATTGGTTTAGCTTAATCTAAGCTGAAGAAATTTTACAATAAAACTAAAAGTTCTTTTTCTAATTCCATGAGATTCTGCATAAT
>JAUBOD010000235.1:702127-718282 GCA_032353885.1 Nothura maculosa | reverse complement strand
TAATTTTTTTTTAAATGTTTATGCCATTTTTAATTATATTGTTTGGGGAACTTTTCTATAAATGTGAAGAGAAGCCAGCTCTCCCAAATTCCCTCCATCTATATGACCCATTCGAGGTTAATGAATTTGTTTTTTTAGCAAGAGCTATAAATCAAACTTTTATTCTGAGTCTCTGTTGGATTTATGGAGGCCCTCTAGGATTGTCATGCTGGCCGTGGACCTCTACACTCCCATATAAATCAAATAATAAAAAAAGAAGTATTTATGTATGGCGGTAGCTTGATGAAAAGAGGCACAACCAAAGTTTTGGGGAGTTTTGGTCACATAAAAATGAAACGTTATTTGTGCGATGGCATGATAACCGAATTTACAGCCAAATCTGTAAGTGGGAAAACAACACTGGTGCCTGGTATTGCACCAGCCGGATGGGCAACTACCCAACCTCCTTGTTAGCCCTGTGGGAAATCATGACACGACCTATTTTCAATTCCAAAAGACTGCAGCTGGACCATTTGCAAATGGTGCCAAGGCAAGAAAGGGCCATTATTGGATTTGTGGAAATACTCCCTACAATCAACCACCAACAAATTGGACAGGAGTATGCTATTTAGGAATTATCCGGCCTCTATTTTTCCCACTTCCAGAGACAGGCGGTCCTCTAATGGGACTGAGACTGTGTGATCTGTTGAGGTTGATATAGATGGAACACGAAAGTGGAGGGAAAATGAGTGTCCTCCTGAAAGAACAAATAAGCATTATGGATCTGCTACTTGGAATCTCAATGAACCAATATCAGGGGCAAGAGAAACGATTTACAATTTAAACCGCATAATCCGATTGCAAGCAATTTTGGAAACTGTCACCAATAAAACTACTCTTGCTATAGATCTTGTAACTCAACAATCTCAACAGATGCACACTGCAATCATTCAGCACCACATAGTTTTGGATTATTTACTAGCTGAAGAGGGAGGAGTTTGTGGGAAACGAAATATCTCCAACTGTTGCTTAGAAATAAATGATGTAGGTGAAGTAGTTCTTCAACTGACCACTGATATTAGGAGACTAGCCCATGTTCCCGTTCAATCATGGAGTGGATTGAATGGTGATTTATGGTCTTGGTTACCAGGAGCACCATGGGTAAAGTAACTTTTATTTTATTTGTTATGTGCATTTGCTGACAATGTTTTTGCCATGTATCATCCCTTGTTTTATTCACTTAATCCAACATATTGTATCAAATATGCAATTTGTATCTACTGTCTCACCTGGTGCTGTGAAACAGATTTGTTTTGTTCACCAATCGAGACAGGCACCTGTATCAGTTATTCAGTGATGTAGAAGCTTCCAAGACTTTAATATTTGTGTTTTAGGGAATTTTTGTTCTGTTAACCTTGTTTTACATGTATAATTTGACATTGTAGTTATTTGTATATTAAATTTATTCTTTTTGTAAACAATTGTTGGATCATCCAGCAGATAATAATATCTGGCACTTTGTATGTATAAGATATTATTGTATATTTTTCTTCCTACTCTCTCTATCTTTCTTACTCTCTCTGTACTTTTATCTTTCACACCACTACAAAACAGCAATGTCGAGCCATGGGGTGGCTGTAAGAGACAGTTTTTAAGAGACAGTTTTGGACTATATTTGTCTTGACATTGTTGCCTTGTTGCTGCATC
Source organism: Nothura maculosa (assembly GCA_032353885.1). NCBI lineage: Eukaryota > Metazoa > Chordata > Aves > Tinamiformes > Tinamidae > Nothura > Nothura maculosa. The sequence continues at coordinate 716,596 of JAUBOD010000235.1, read as the reverse complement.
AAGACCGGGACATCAGCCCAAGACTCAAACAATGGCATTCTTGGTTGATGTGCTTATCTCAGCGCTGTTGTCCCACCATTCACACTTCTTAACTGCCACAATTCTTGACTGTGGCATCCTGTCTCTAGGAAGACTGTGATATCGAGGATCTACGACTTTTTGGGCTAACAATGCCCAGCAGTCAATCTGCCCAGTCAGTCTGCATGGGCTGAGGGAAGAGGAGCAGCAGAGCATACGGCACATACAACATATACAACACGTACCAGAAATCTTCAGGTGGGTAAACTCCTCAAGAACTGGGACAATAAAAGGACTACAATTTTCTCCATGGAGAGAGGTCTCATTGCTCCTCACCTGCACTTCTTCACTCGCGCATCGAGTGAACGGTTTCTTCTTTGTCATCACCCGCACCGAGAGTGGCCTCTTCTTCTTCAAGAGACCATCACCCACACCGAGGTGGAACCAACGAAACGTAGCTGGGCTAGTGGTGGTGGTAACTATAATCTTGCTACATTCCTCTCTCTCTCTCCCGCTCTCTTGCTTATCTTTCTTTTTACCTTTTATCTTGTTCTTTTTCTCTTTCTTTTATTGTGATTATGAGAATAGAGCTTACGGGTTTGCACAGCATTTGATCTCAATTGTGTCTTAATCTCGCTCTTGGGATCACATCGAAACTCCCTTTGACAGTGGATCAGGACAAGGGTTTGCTAGTTGGCCATTTGCTGCTTCTGTGTGTGTGGAACATGTCCTGATGCAGACTTGAAGGACAGAGATCTGCTGGCTGTGTCTGTTTCATCTCTGCACAGATCTTGCAAATGAGCAGCTCATAGAATTGCTATTTGCCCACTGGCTAATGATGAGCGTGCAAAATTACACGAGCAAATGAAAAGCATCAAATGTCATGATGGTTGGGAATACACACTTTGATATGAAGACGGCTTTCACCCTGCTCTCCTTTACGCTCATTGTCCTTATTGCTTGAATTTTGATTTTTCATGCACAACAAAGTAGTTACTATTTGCAAGAGCTTTGACTGCCTGATAGACCTTGCTCTGACACCAGTGTTATCTCGCAGAACTAATTCATCTGAAACGCATGGCCAATTTTATGTAAGTACAGAGTGACTGAAATCACAGAATCACAGAATCAGAAGTGCCACAAGGCTGCAGGAATCAAGCTAAACATGGGCTCTCCTGTTCCCTCTGCAGTCATACAGAGGATTAAGGCAGGAAGGATTTTACTCCAAGTTGTTATAGAGATTTTGTAGGTTTGGTTTACAGATGTTTTGCACTCTTGATTATATCCATATTTCAAACTATTGCAATATGATTATTACAAAATTATTTTCTCCATATGTTCCCAGAAAAGAACTAAGTAGATGAAAGTATGTAGCTTTACCTCCTCCATGGCATTACAGTTGCTACTCTTGGGCATTTAAATACTAGCTCCAACTTATTTTACTGGGAATAAAGACTTTACATTTGTCTAAAAATTAAAATGCATTTGTAACTTTGTGCTATAAAAGTATATGATCCTCAGAGCACAGAGTGAGTGTACTGACTGAAATATAAAAGTGATATGGTGATGCCATAAAAGTGTTTGTGTCCTTTTTAGCCGTGCTCCTGGATCCACCACTCATTCTAGCTTGTAGGCTGAGATCCTGAGGCAGAACTGAAGTCATTTGCTAAGGAGGACACATTCAGCTTCAGCAGTGGTAACTTGCTAACTGACCAGCTGGCAGCAGGTGTGCTGGAATTGCTCGCTTGTGCTTGAGGGTCATGTGAACCAGACCTTCTGGTCCCTTATTGATTGATAGGGTTGCAACAAGGTAAACTTGACAGCTTCACTTCATGCAGGTAAGGCTTTTCATGAAATAGCAGCAATGATATATGCCAAGATCTCCCAAAACTTCTTGCAGTTATTTTTCTCAGAATTTCATGCTTCTAGTCTTGTTACAAATTTGTAGTTTCCAGTGATGTTGTGGCCATAGTAGAAGACCTGCAGTAGAAGACCTACCACCTTCAAGACCCTGTGTTAGGATCCATTTCTCTCTTAAGTGTTAAGAAGTTTCCTCATAAAATTGAGGGAAGGTGCCAGTGTTCCAAGAGAAAAGTTACCGATAAAAACCAGTGCTCTTAATATGCCCTCAGGACTAATATATTTTGATGTTTGACTGCAGCAGCACATCTCAGGAATGAACGAACTTCAACTTCTCTTTATAACAAGGCTTAGCCTTGCTGTAATTTCCTAAGTAATCTTTATAGTGATTTCTCTTGCTGACGATGTAATCACTCTAACATAAAAAGTGCTCTCGGAATTTCCTGCTCTTTCTGTCAGTCCTTGCTATTTATTACATTTCTTTTATCATAGCTCTACGTGAAGACCACCATTTCAGATTACACTCCGTTCTTCCTCCTCTTCTCTCCCTACATGCGCTTCCTATAGCTGTATCCCCCACCCTACTAACTCCTCTTTATTTTACATAGTCTCCCTCCTCCTTTCTTTCTGGAGGACGACAGTGGGTGATGGCGCAACAATGTCCTCCTCCTGCCTCGTGCCAGCGTGCAGCTGCAAGGGAGTTTTTCCTAACGCTTCAGCACTCTTCTGCAGAGCTGGTAGGGATCTTTTTATTGATAGGCTGCATGGAGACCTCTGCCTGGAGACCAGAGCTGTTGACTGTTGCTGAGCAGGGGGAAATGGGAGCTTTCAGTAGCTTATAAATTATGATAAATCTGATACACTTTCATAGGAAGTGGAAAAGGAATCACACTGGCACTGAGTCGCTCCTTTCTCTTGCCAAGCTTCTGTGAGAGCATTTAACAGCTGGAGCTTCTTGAGGAAATGTCTGGAATCATAATTGACCACTGAGATTATGTGCTACTTTATACTGGTGTAAATCTTCAGAATAGTAGCTTTGCTTTCACTGCTGAACCCCCCTGGGGGTGACAAAGGAAAAGAAAATCCCTGACAGAAATAATGGTGACTTTTTCTTTTGCAAGCCCTGGGATTGTCAGGAGACCTGCTCTATAAATAAAAGTTTCAGCCTCATTTATTAAGCTGCATGTCTTAAATCATGCTTAGAAAGCCTCTTGCTCTTTTTTTCTGGTTGTCATGTTGGAATTCTTGATTCCCTGCTGTTGTGAAACAAAGACTTCAAGAACAGAATTTCTCAGTCAAGAGTGGGATTAGGGATTGAGATTAGGGTGGTTGGCCTAGATGATCTCTGGAGGTACCTTTTGTTAACCATTTCCCAGATCCTTAGCCATTCTGTGATAACACTGTTTCTTTACCTGAAAGAGCAAAGTAAGGGTATAATCTTCTCCAGAACAGTTTCTGCAAGCTTTCCTACTTTTCTCATCTTCCTCTTGCACTCTTATCACCTGAAGTTCATGCAAATGATGGAAAATTGTATAAAATACTTCTCATTGGAAGCCCATATTATGTATATAATGCTCCAATCATGTCCTTTAGAAATTGTTGTTTTTCAGCACTTTCCTGCTTGTGAATCCAGTTATCAGAATATTTTAAACGTAAATAATGTGTGACTGGTTAGAAAACAACTTTGGAAGAGGGAAAAAATGGCATATTTTAGGAAAGTTATATAATCTATTCTTTCTTGTATATATTAAAGCAACATTTACATGGGGAAAAAAGGTTAAAAATGTCAAGAGGTCCCTGTTGTGCTTAGCACTGCCCTTGGGCTTTACCTGAACTACCCAGGGCCCTGTAGATACCCCAGGTGAATGTCTGAGGTGACACTGGCCCTTGCTGGGCAGAAGCCCCTTTCTTCCCATGGTTTTATAACCAAATCCTGAATGTTCTTCTTTTGCAGCGATGACCTGCTAGACAGCGTGAGGAGTACAGCAGTGTGAATCACTGATGTTTCGTGTTGGCCTTCTCATTAGTGTCTAATGCATTTCAAATCCACAATCTGTAGCTCACCTTGTTCTTGGCAAATGACTTCTGAGGTGAAGCTCGTTCTGAGATGAAATCCCGAGTACCCATAGAATGGTTGTAATGCCAACCATAAATCTGCACTCTCAGTAATCACATATTTCATACAATGAGGATGAATTTCTTGAATGCTCAATTTATACACTGTATATTCCCTAAAATCTGCATTCGTAACAGCATATAGTCTTAATTCATTGAAGAATTTCTATGTGATAGTTGAACTAATTAGATCTCAACTTATTTTAAATCTTAAATTTTATGCAGGAAGCTTTGCAATAGCATCTGTGTTTAGGGCTTGAAAGACTTGACATAAACAGGCATTGTTTTAATACTTTGATTTCAAAAATCAGAGGATGAAAAAGTTCCCCTTCTACAGTTACCGTGCTACTCATGTGTTCTTTTCTGTTTATACTAAATTTAAAAAGCATATCTTAAAACTAATCATGCTTTTAACAAAGTTAACAGAAATACATATGCTGCCTCATAGAGAAAGCAAGCCAATGTTGTCTTTTCTCAGAAGCTGTAACGTTTTCTCTGTTCAACCTTAGGGTCCAAGTTTGGAAGGTTTACACCTCTTCAGCTGGGCTGGGAAAGCAGTCACAGAGCATGTGACAGTTGCTCTTTAGTGGGAATTCTCTCATAAAGAGGTCTGACCATATGAATACCCTGACCGTGGCCTGAGTGTTGCTGACCGGGTGCTGTGCACCTTGTATAGCCTGCTTGTTAGGACGCGGGTTCCTGTGCTCTTGCACAGGTGGATTTGGCCTCCTGACTTGAGAGAATACTATTATCAAACTATCACAAGATATGACGTTTGTAAAAAGTCTGAAAGCTGGATCTCTGTTGCTTAGGTACTTGGAGGATTAATACAGATGAGGATGCAGGGGAAGATTAATACAGACTGGGATCATTTCTTGAGAAATAACATTAGAAATGATATGAAATAACATAAAAATGACTGTTGATTAACCTCAGGTTCTTAGTAATCCGTAGGCTAGTCCAACTTGGAGAATTCATTTCTGTTGTTAATTACTTCTTAAAATTCTTAACCACCTCTTGTGAGCTTGAACACTTGAGCTATTTCATGCACATAATAAACCACACCAGATCTTTTTAAAAAAGTTATGAGTTACTGGTTTATTAGTCAAGTTGAACTTTCTTGTTTTGTTTTTTAATGCATCAGCACACCATTTGCTATAACATTTAAGCTTCAGAAAGCTTTTATATTAGACTTTGTTCATTCCCATTAGTGAAAAACTTGGCAAGAATGTGAGACACAACAAGAATAAATCTTAAACATCGGTGTTATATAGCTGCAATGAGCAGAATCTGAATTTTTCTTGACTTTGTTTTTTTATCACAGTTTTTAAGTTACTGCTTTTATCACAGAGTTTTTAAGTTACTGCTTTACTTGTAAACTGCTTGATTGTAAAGCGGTTATATTAATAGTTCCCCATGAAATCAGATCTTATTGATTTTATTGATATCTTCTTTTTATTTATAAAACCTTTATCAGGTTTTATTGATATCTTGTTTTATTTTAGCGTTTCCAAGAATATATAATTACAGCACTAATTGTCATACGTGGCCAACCATTGTCATGCCCTGAAAAGCTGAAATATTTTAGGTTAATATAAATGTGTTAATAGGGGGACAAATTAGTGTTTTTGGTAGGAAACACCGTCCTAGAGTACATGACGCTATTAACTACCAGGGAAGTTGTTCCTGGTGATGAACCTTCCAATTTTAGACTTGAACAATATAGTGGTGGAGGTACCAAACAATACTCTTCTAGTTACTCTTATTACCATATAGATATGAGCACTGTCTTTACCCCATTTAAAAAATGAAGAAAGCAAATATGCTCTTGTAATTAATAGGTTGTGCTGACAATGTTCTAGTCCCAGCACAGTCAGTTAGGGGTAGAAAGTCATGAAGGGGCTTTCAAAAGTTATCTGGCCAGATTTCATTGATATGAGTGACTTGTTAAAGTTTTTTCTTTCTCCATCAAATCAAGTTTACCCTCAGACTTTTCATACCTACCAGGACCTGGTAGGGATGGGATGGTCTGTCATCCATACCTGGTGATGACTGGCTAGACGTAAGAGGAATTTGGATTTAAATAATCACATACTTAGTTAACTGTAACAATATAGGTAAAACCCTGAGCCTAAGACATGATTTAATCTTACTTTATTATGTTCTTTCCTCCAGCATCAACCTTGTCCTCATTTCAACTGCTGGAGTATTAATTATTTCCATTTCTTAAATGTTGAAGAGTGACTTGCCTCAATAAATGACTTGCTTAATTGGCTCATTAAAGAGCTGTTACTGAACCAGGCTGAAATATTGGAACTTCCAGCTTTTATGAGGCATAAGGGGCAAATATTAGTTGTTGTTTATTATTATCTTGAATAGTCATTGGTAAAATACAGTTATTACCTAAGTTTAATTTCTGAAGTAAACAAGACTTTGAGAGATAGCAAATGATACTAGAAACCTGGAGCAGCTACAAAGCTATTCCCTGTTGAATTATAGAGTTAATGAAGTAAGAAAGCAATGACATTTAATATCTTAAATGAAAGGCATTTAATATCATAAATGAAAGATCCCTCCCGGCTTCAGGAGGGAACGCTCCAGTACTTTAAACTGGTTTTTCCTAATTTGGTCTCACCTGACTAATCCAACATCACAATGTAACTACCAATATTTCAAGCTCCCTGAAAGAGCGAGTTCCTGCAAATGCTACCAAATTTGGAGGGGAAAAAGATCATGGGTCCTTCTGCAACAATGAGTATCTAACAGCTATATTTTGAACAGGGCCGTTTTATGACCTGTAATATTTTTACAGATTAAAAAGCCATTCAATTCCAAATAGAATAAATGAATGGTTTCTCAATACAAGTGAACTTAGTTGCCTGGCTCTTCCAAATTGTGGTATTCATGAAATAGGAAAGAAAAGCCAAGGTCCTCAGGCTTCTGCCTTTCCACCAGGAATTACAGGAAGGAGATCAATTACTTGGGGGTCCCTGAACACATAATGCATGTCTGTCTCCATGAGAGGAGTAATTTTTCTGAGGAAAATTTCCATTTCTTACCTGATAGAATAAGATTAATCTCATCTCTGGAGTAGGATATACAGATTTTTTTTTGTCTTTTACCACAATAAGCACTATTATTGTTGAAAAATTTGGTTCAAGTTTGTTTACACTAGTTTTATTCATGAAAATATTGCCATGAATGAGTAAAAGTAGTGATTTCAGAAAGCGCCACTCTGTTCACAGCTTTGAGTAAGAGAAAAGGGTAACACATGAGAGATCACAGAGCTTGAGTATATTTGGATTTTGAATAACATGGGTAAATTCTTAAACAGTTCCATAACAGGTAATCTTTACTGTCAGATTTCACTGAGAAATGTATGAATTGTATTTCAAAATTTAATGCTAATGAATGCATTAAAAATTATATTCACTATTTTATTCATTGTTCTTCAGTGCTAGGAACAATGCATGGCTAGAAGGAGTTGTGGCATACTGCTATGAGATATATAATGGTAGCTTTGCTATGAGATGTATAATGGTAGCTTTGTCTATATGTGCATTTCTGTAAATATGCTCTAGGAAGAGTTTTTGTAGAGTGAGCTAATGCACATGCTTCCTTTCAAAAGACCACAGGGGAAGGAAGGACTAGATACTGCAGTAGCAGGTGAGAGGGAAGCCTGTAGAACTTTAATTGAAGCCTGTGGTTCTGACCTCGCGTTGTGTTGGGTTCTCCCTTGATGTCTGTGTTGCTGTTAACTTTGCATGCTCTAACTTCATGGAATCACTCAAAGGAAGATAAAAGCATTTATGTTCTCAAGCTTATTGCAAAAATATGATGAGCACTTACCTTTCTCTTAGAAATCCAGCCACCTTTTTCTACTTTGGTGGTGTCCAGGTTTGCACTTAGAGCAGTATATTTTGTTAAATGTAGAACGCTAAGTTATATTCTATTTCAAGTAACTTCCCTTTCAAATAAAATGAGAAAGGAAATGACCAAGAGAAAAGTGGACTATTTTATACCCGGAAAACTTGCACAGAGATGACTTGTTAAGAATCCTGAGCATTTTCAAAAGAGCTGAGAAGTCTTTGCTTAACAATAAAATGACTAAGTATATTCTATGAGAGTAGTTATTAAAACAGTTGACATTAAATTGAGAAATTAAATTCTGAAATTAAAATTTGACAACATCTCATCACGTTCTTCCCTTGTTTTGCCTGCCACATACTCTAAAATGTTACTGATATAATTAATATACTGAAGAGAAGTTGTTGTTAACTGCTGTGTGTGCACTTCTCACGCACCAAGTTATGTATGTGCAGGATTTGTGAGACACCTGACATCCTGTGACAGCGCAGCTGATCAATACCAAAGCAGCTGAAACAACACTGTAATGAACCCTGTTCCTTAAGTGTACATGTTCCCTATAAACAGTTAGAGACTACTTTCAGTTGTCATTAAAAATTGTGGCCTAAACACTTGCATCTCAAATGTTAACACTCTTCTACTCAAGAAAATTCTGCTTTGACACTTTTCTGGATAATCATTCTTGAATGATGGAAGGGATCAGCATGGTGTGGCAAAACAAATGCCAAATATTCATTTGTACTGAAATCTCTGACAGCCTTAGGATTACACATCTTTGCTTTTGCAGTCACAAATAGGTGTTCATCTTTTTGTATCTTTGGGTTTAATAATTCAAGTTAGCTTTGAGTATTGACTACATTGTTCCCTTTTTCAATATAGGTAATAAAGATAAAAAAAAATTAAAAATCCTTTAGAGAGGGAAAAGAACTTGCATAAAGGAGGGGCAATGCATAGAATTATGATATTAGTAGAAAGGCATGTGATGTGAATAGTTATCTTCCAGTTTCCTGTTTTGATTCAAGAGTTTGTTTTCTTCTAACGCTTCCAGTATAAAACTGAGCGTACATTTTCAAATCTCATACTTTGCTCCTTGTAGCCACAGTACTTTGTATTTAGCCAGGGTCTGCGCAAAGACACTGGGGGAGACGTTTAAAAATCCCTTCCGCAGCAACTTAAAACTGTTTCTTCTTTTGCAAAATGTTCATGTCTAGAACAGACCGGACAGGATTTTCTTCTGAAATGCTAGAAACTCCCCCAACCTTCTGTAAGTTAAATGCTAAAATGTGGAAAAAATAACAAGCCTGATAAAATATACTCAAAGGATGGTATTTATGAGAAATTTGTTGCTTGTTTTTCTTTGACTGCCATTGCCCCCTTTTAGCGCTTGTGCTATCTACCCTTGTTCCATACACGTGTTTTTCCCGTTTCGCTGTGGTGGTGGCTGGAGAGCTTCTACATATCCTTTGGCTACAGTAGTTCTGGAAGCTGTAACCACTTCAGAGTTTGCAGGAGAGCTGGGTGAGGCTTTTGTGCACTTCGTTCTTGCATTGCAGCTTTGTAGTGATGCCTGCTCTCAGTAATGTAATGGAGTCAAAGGTGTGCCCATAAACTAGGTCTCTATATCGGGGTTTATTGCTGCAGTTGTAAATAACTGCTCAAGTCAGTGTATGTGTGGGTATGTCCAGCCGGATTTGGATGCCTCGATGCAAGCCTGGGCCCTGTCTTTGCCTAACTCAGCTCTGCACGGGTCAACCAGTGAAGGTCTGGGCAGCTCCAGTTGTGTATGGGCTCCCCAGCGGGGCCGATGTGGGAAGGTAATGTTGCCACTATAGAAGCAACACAAATGAGTCCTCATCTGTTGCTGCAGCCGCCTGTGGCAGAGCCTGCCGGGACACAGGCAGAACAACCGTGCTCACACAAGGGTCTCAGCTTACATGTGCTCGGGAAGAGAGTTGGCAGATGAATTAAACGCCTGATTTCCATCTGATTTCAATGGGGTCTGGGCTCCAGGATGCTGAAATGGTTGAGATGTCTTAAAACCATTTTGAATTTTCTTAAGTTGATCTGAGGGGGTAGTTGTGGCTAGAAAGGATTAGTTGTTCAGGTAATTCTCCAGACTGCAGGACTGAACCAGGGCCTCTTTATCCCTCTTTAGCGAGAGGAAGGTGAAGGAGAGAAGTGAAGCGTGGGAAAGCTTTCTTTGACTTGAATAGGGTTGATGGAAGAGAAGAGAGTTAGGAGGACAATCTAGTATCCTTAAATTTGAGAAGCTGACTTGGATGTCATAGACTGTGGGGTGTTTGTGGAATCTGTTAGTTTCCTGAACACCAATGGTTAAATCTAGCAGCTTACACACTCTTTCATATCAAGTGGCAGATAGAAGCTCTTCAGGGATTCTTTGGAGAAGAAATCTCACACAGATGCCTTTATTCATGCCCTGTAGGAACTTAAAGTCTGTCTCAAATGCCTAAAGCTGATTATATGTATATCCTTTATTCTACTATATGCTGAATTCTGAACCTGTGTCTTGTATAACCAAGCACATAGTACATAACTAAGCCTGTGGCTGTGATGAGATGATCCCCACCAGAACCTCTGCCCCTCTGCAGAACTTGATCTAGGCTGCATCATGCACACCAGGCCTGCACTCTCTTCAAAGTGCACTCTGACATTAGAGTCCATCATCCAGACCACTGTCAAGAAATAATGGCCCTCTCAAACAAAGAACATATTTTATCATACCATTGGAATAGTCTAAAAGAACATACATATTTCATTATAGCAATGTGTACACTGCTATCCCTTTGTTAAATTGCTGCAGCTCAGTATACTGTTCCTAGGAATTCACTTCTCAATTTCAAAAATGTATTTGAGATAAGTTTTCCAAGCACTTTAATATCTTTAAAACCTGAGACTTAAGATGCCTTCATGAGGAAAGAACTAACTGCAGGTTTTTGCCCTTAATTATCACTGTCCATTTAAATATTTCATAAATATTTAAATACTGATACATTGAATGGTAATACAATGGCTCCTGACTAAGTCTAGGTCTTCTGGGAAAGCAATATGGGGACATCACTAGAGTTTAAATGAAAAACTCATGTGGACTTGTTTGTGAGGAAGAGAAAGGAAATTCTATGAAATAACTTTAAAATCTGTGTTTCTTTAAGTATTTTGTGCAGATAAGATAAAACTTATGAAGTGTTGCCCACTATTTTTTATGGAAAAGTATGTGTTTTTCCTGATGACATATCTGTTTCTCATTCATTTTTACCCAGACCTAACTTTCTAGCAAAAAACCCTCTGTAGTTCATAAGTCAAGAGTACAGGAGAGCAGTAGGGGTGTATGGGTTCAGGCCTATAAGCAAGTCCCTGTAGGGAGAAGCAAGACAACTTAAAACTCTTATTATGCTGCATGTGCTCTGAACTGATATTTTTGTCATAGGTTACTGGTCTCAGTAACTTACTGCGCTGTTCTGGGCTGTTGTCTCTGAGCTTTATGGATCTGCACTGCCCTTTGACAGAACAGCTACTCTTCACAGCCTACAGGTTATTTTCTGTGCCTGATTGCCAGGATAAGGCTTCTTGCCACCTAAATGCCAGCCAGTGATCCACATATCAGCACAGCACGTGGGGGCAATAAGGCCTCAAGCTCACAGTCTTCATTTGATTGCCTTATAGCCTGACAGTGGGTGTGCTGGTTTTAAAACACTGCTTTGAAATAATCTAGAGCAACTGTGGAATGGCAGTTGGGCCGGGAAGATGGAAATAGCCTTGTTGACAGGGCAGAGCCCTGCTGTAGCAGTACGAAGGTTATCTTTAGTTCCTGTAGCTTTCATTTTGTTTGGAGTTGGGGCAACAATTGTTTAAATGCCAGAGAAAATCACTTCTGTCCCAGGCCCTTGTTCATGCAGCCCACTGGAAAGAGGTGGCTGTTCAGTAGCTATTTGCAGCCTGAGAGTTGCTCTGTCAGTGGCTCAGGAAGCAGCAGAAGTGGTGTTCACTCCCAGTGCATGTCCCCAGAGCTGGCCTTGCATCTTCTAACTGCCCTTACGAGGCTTTTCAAACACAGAGCTGTTTGCTTATTTCTATGTCAGTTTCACGTTATAGGAAGCACTATAAGGCAGAAACTACGTGAGGGGAGCAGATATTGCTGGAGTCTATAGAGGAAAAACATGATGATTCTTAGTCACTGGAGTAGCTCATGAAGCAGCAAAGCTGTAGTCTTCAAGTCTCTTGGGAAAGATGAACATATGCAATATGGGTTTGCCTTTTCGTTCATTGAAACAAATGAGATCTCGTGGAGGTGGTTTTAAATGAAGAAGTTCTGGTCTGCTTGCTTATGGTAATTATTCTCCTGATATCTAATTAATTATTAGAAATGATGTTGAAGAGGGTGAAGCAGTCACCACCAGGAGGCATTAGTTAACATTCCATTAATACAAGGAAAAATGAATGCATATTGTATAATCTGTCAGCTTTATAATACTAGAATCAAGAGTCATAAAAAGAAAGCATAGTCTGATGGAGAGAATTTGACCTGGTGAGTGGGCCGTGTCTAATCTTCTACCTATTGCTACTTTTCTGTGTGACCAAAACCAGTTGCTTCCTTCCCTCTGTCCCAGTTCCCTCATCAATAAACTGTAAATAAGATACATGCCTTTCCCAGTGAATTCAATAGATTTCTACCCCTCTCTTCGCCCAGATTAATATGGGAACACTTTCTGTTAAGGAGAAAACCATGTTTTTGTTTTGTTTTGTTTTGTTTTCAGAAACTCCCCTAGTTGGAGAATGAATGGAAATTAACAGGTAGTTAATTTCCCTTGTAATAGGACAATATAAAAATGTTGCTGCTGTGAAATCTGGTGAATAGGTTAAGTAAGAGGTAATAATCTATGAGAACTTTTAATTAGTTGATGGTAAATTATGCAAGTGCGTAGTTTGAATCTGTTTATGGTAATATCTTATAACAATGGCATAGAATGATGCAAAATAAGTGTTACTCGCATGTTCTCTATTAAGGAATATACAAAATATTCTGATTCTGAAAGTTAAACATGTGAGCCTTTTCCATTTCTGAAAGCAAACTAAAAAGTATGATGAATTTAAGGAATATAGTCCCTTTAAAATGTGAAACAAGGGATTATGATTTAATGATGTATCATGCTTGTCATTACCATTCCTTTTTATGTTTTGGTAAGGGTGTTCCTTGAAAATATTCATAAAAAGTGAAAACAGTGATACTTCAATCTGCAATCTCTTTTTTATTATTTTTTCTCTATTGTTGTAGAAAGCTGACACTACCGTTTAAGAGTTGGTGTCTTTTAATGTTTGAGGAAACATGCACAACTTCATATATCCAGCACTGAACCAAATGTCTCTCCTTTATTCAGCACTGAAACTCTCGTACAAATTGCTTTAAAATTTGGATGGCTGTGTCAACACTTAATGAATTTTGGCCATCATAAATCTCAGATGTCCTCACTGAGTGAAAACAAAAATTATCACAGTTTCATAGCCTAAGCTGCCCTCGCCATATGGTGAGTGCAAATGTTTCTAAAGCAGCAAATGTTCTGTCAGGGGGTTCTCGGGGATGTTTTGATTGGATTGCTCTATTATCTCAACAAGTCTGCCAAAAGAAAGCACCTGCACGATGAAAAGTGTGCCCGAGCTGCCAGCCTATAACAAGGGGAGCGGAGTGGAGCATGTGGGGACGAGTTACCTGTCGCCAGACATGTGGAACAGGTTAGCACCAATTCTACACATGACCATATTGCTTTTTGTTTGGTTGGTTTTTTTAAAAAAGGAGAGAGTGAAGGACCACTGTAGCTTACTGGAATGTATCCTCAGCTTGAAACTGATGGACGCAGAAAAAGCTAAAGCTTTCACATGAAATCAAGGCTAAGCTACAAATACCGTGACTTCACATATATATGTATATATGTGAATTCATACAGAGCACCACCATTTAAAATATTAAAAATAACAGTTTTACTGCATTGTTCTCAGGACTTTGAATTCAAACTCGTTGATAGCTAGAAGGTTGTGAAGTCCAAGGAGGCCACTGTGTTTAAGCTCAGGGGAACATAAGCAGTGCTGTCCACATGAAGGAAAAAAATTATGACAGGAAATGTTTGGAGATGGGAAGAAGATGCCCTTTCCCAATACAGCTAAATAGAACTGAGCAGAAGTGCATAACAGCCCCAGGAGAAAAGGCTTGAGTAGAGCTACTAATGGGCATCGGTATTAACATTAGCACAATAACCTTTTGGGATATGTATTTATCCCCATTCCAGAGATGAATAATCATATATTAATGTTTTAAATAGCTCTGATTAAGTTATGTAAAATTTAACCACTCTTTCATGTGTAAGCTCCAATGTGCTATCTCTAGCTTTCCCTGCTGTATGTTTTCATTGCAGGTGAGAGCTCGAGGCCGAATACGAGGCAGGGCTTGAACTGCAGCGTCCCTTGAGCCTCCTCGGTCCCCTTGCCCAGCTCAGAGCGGGTGTTGGTGCCGGGTGCGGTGGCAGCAGCGGCAGCTCTGGGTGCTGTGCGGGTGCCCTGGGGGCTACGTGTCGCCCCCTGCGCCCACGCAGGTGTCCTGGG
>JAUBOD010000235.1:689803-702027 GCA_032353885.1 Nothura maculosa | reverse complement strand
CTGTTTACAAAGCACTCTCCTGCTTGCCCTTTCTCAGCTTTGGTCAACCCTTGCCCAATATTTCCACTCTTCCCCCCCACCCTCCCATTGGTCAGCAGCACCTGCACCCAGGGATAATCCAGGGTGACCTAATGTTTCATTTCCCGTTGCTGCACCGGCGGTGCGGCTTGTCCGCTACATGTTTCTCCTGTCGGAATTCTTCTCTGCTGTAATAACTCTAAGCCATCATTTGTGGATGCTAAGTACAATTTGGGGTCTTTGCAGAGTTTCATGCAGCGGAGCCAGATCTTGTTGGGGACTTAACCCTGTTTATTGTCAGAATACAGAGTTCCTCTTTTCCATTCTTTCTTCAGCTCAAGTAAGGTATTTCATAGAAAGGAAGAGCTTTTCCCTTGGAAATGGTGGGAAAATGTTCCAAGATCTCAGTGTCTTGAATGAGAAATACTTTTAAAAGGCTGCAGTTCTTTTGTGCTATCAGGATCCACCCTTGCTCCTGATGGAGCAGGACCTGCAAGCAGTTCATTAAGGACGAGGGTTAATGCACCTCGCTTATCACTGGGAAACTTGATACTTAGGCCATCTTAAATAATAAAATTGAGGAGTATGTAAAAAGAATATAGAAATTGATCTGAGCATTTATTCTCATAAATTTACTATAAAATTGTTCTTTATCACAATAGATCATCAATTTGAGGATCACCAAAGTTCAAGCTGATTGAGGGAAGCATATATTTATGAAACCCATAAACTTTTAGACAACTTGTAAGATTGTTCAAAATTTGGATGCTACATTGTTTCTTCTAACAATACTGGAGTGGGGAGAAAATGCCAGTGCACCATGATTCTATGCGTAACCTGAGTGGCGCACATGGGCAAACCCTTCTCTGACAGGACTTTAATGTATTTTTCAATAGCAATTCTTGTTGCTTTCTCAGGAACAGGAAGTTGGCCGCTATTGGGCTGACGAGGCTTCGGTGCCTGTGTGTGTGTGTATGCCGGGATGATTATGTCTAGTTTTATTTATTTGTTGGCACAGAGTTGATCCTGGCAGCAGCGTGGCCGTGAGACAGCAGCAGTGCCCGAGCAGCGGCGGTAATTGACACCAGCCTGGGCCCGTTCCTGGACCAGCGGGCTCGGCTTAGAGCCACCATGCAGTAGCCTTCGGGGGGGCTTCGAGGGGCGTTTGTAAAATTCTCAGGCAACTTGCTCTGCTTGTTTTCGTGCAAACAATATGCGGAACAGGAAAAGGTTATTTCATCCTCTGACTCCTTAATTCAATTATATCATAAAACTCACTGTGTACTTCAAGAATAAATTAACTCAAGATGTTGTTTTGCACTCCATCTGCTGCATCTATTCCTCCTACTCCCGGATCAGTTTAAGTGTTCTTTTTCTTTTTCTTCTTTTTTTATCTAAAGCCATAGGCATTTTTTCTTGTTTGCTTTTTTTAATGGCTCTTTGTTTCAGAAATTTCCTCTTCATCCACGTGACTTTCTTGTTTCTCTTTTTGATCTGGTATGAAAAAGCAGCTTGCAAAATGGAGTTAATGGTTGTCTTATGCTTGTGTTGCTGTCACTTGTTTTTCAGGATGCTTTTCATTTTCTTTCTGAGGCCTGTCTTGCTTTCAGAAAACAAGAATGTGTGTTTGTAAAGCAAATGATCAAAGCAGAGTTGCATGATTGCCTCCGGATACTGAGAGAGGCAGAAAACAACAGAAAATGGTATTTGAAATGACTGGATCTTTGGTCTGAATTCGACTTCGTCCCTCTGAGGCAGAGACTCCCTTTCAGAGTCCTTCTCTCTCTCAGTCGGATCAGCTGCTAGTGCTGCTCAGGGTGTCAACTCTGGTATTAGCCATGCTGAATAAGAGATGACTGTATAGAGGAGAGTCTCCCTTATCTTCTCTGCTGGCCGGATTGCAACGTTTGGGTCAGAGGAAAGAGTAGGAATAACAGTGTGCAGATTTCCCTCCAAGTCTCAAACGAGCCCCAGATTAGCAGGGTGACTGGGAATGTATGGTAAACTAATAAATCAGTTACCACTGTTTAACAGCAGGTAAGAAACAAATCTTAATAAACATGTCACTAGTTACAAAATGTGAGTCTGCTTACCTCGTCAGAAAAGCTGCAGCACCTTTGCTAAAAATTACAAATAGCCTAAAATTCAACCAGACTGAAGTATAGAAATTACATTCAAAGCAGTGTCTGTGGAAGTTGCCATCCTTCCTTTGGGTGAGGGCAGTCTGTCCAATATTGGTATCCAGGAAGTCAGATTAGGTAGTGCAATTTCCTTAAAAATTCATCTTCTGAGGCCCAGAGGATTGTTTTGAATCACATTTAAATTGCAATTTGCAACCTGAATTTTGTCAAGGACAAAGTAATTTGGTGGTAATGATGAAAATATTGCTACTCTTAGTTCCAATTAACTTTTAAAAAGCATATTTTTTTTTGTGGCGCAGGTTTAGAGGGTCAGTTCCAGCAACTTGGACATTCTCCTATGCTGTATGTAACTGAATGAAAAAATGGACTTCTTGTATTTATGCTAGTGTTGTTATACAATCTAACATTAATTTATAGCTTCAGAATGTATTATGTCACAGCCAGTATTTAAAAGCTAAACATCCTGTCTAAAAACCAGGAAGCTCCAGTGCTAACATTCTTGCTATTTCCGAGGACAAAATTTCAGCCTGTTTGGTCAGCTGTTTTGATTTTGCCATGTGCTTGAAGTTTGTTTCATGAATACGTTTTAGTCAAAGACTATTTGGGGATTTTTTTAGTGTAACATTTGAATTCATATCTGTGTCCTTAGCTCTCATTAAAAATGCTGTTTGTTACAAGGCAAATAATGAAATCTGGGCACCCTTTCTAATTTACTCTTCAATTTGGGCAAGCTGCTTATTCTTCTCTCTGTTTCTTTCTGAAATTGCATGTAGCACTTAAACCTCTAGAATTTTGTCATGTTTAATTTGTATTTTTAAAGCATTTGTCATCCTTAAATGAAGACGTATTTAGAAACACAAAATTAGCTAATCTCCTAGATAGATATATGTGCAGTTGAACAGATGTCTTGATACCTTTATACAGCTCTAATACTTTCTTTATAGAGGCAAAAATTGAACAGCTGTTTATGAATCAAATGAATGTAGGGAAATCAAATGCTCACGTCAGTCTGATCATAATCCTGCTTGCAAAAAAATGGGTTGGTTTCATGCATCATTTTTAAGAAATGCTCTCTAATCTTTGTTGTATTCTTGCCAGCTGAGGTGTTGAGCTTTGACTCTTGTGAGTAATTGAATAAAGCCTTTTTTTTCAGAGAAGACTGTGGATTTTATTAGACAGATTCACATTTTTCCTTGTTTGCCACTGTTTCCTTCTGCTGCTTGAGAGAGGGGAGGACTCTAGCTGTGAAATTCTAATTTTCATTGCAAATGAAATTTAGTGATGATAAATATGGAAACTGAATTGTGTCCTGTTATTAAAGGTTAGAAATGGATAGAGTAGGGAAAGGGCAAGATGCAGGGTAGAAAATTAACTTTCTATTAAAACAGGTTCACAGTCAAATGTGCTTCTTGGGCTTAATTTTGCTCCTTGGCATAAGAAGGAAGCTTCTCTACTGATGGGAGAATGTGGAGCATTTATACTTGTTTTGCTGTTTTCTTAGCATCAGTTATGATTATACCAATTAATGTATATGAAAAGCTTTACCTATTATCTTTTGATAGTAGTCTGGTAAAAAAATTGATCATACCAGCACAGGGTGTATTTTTGCAAGACACTTACCAAGTTGGTTTAGAGAAACTTGAAGACAGAAAGGGCGCAGGGAGAGGAGCATGGGATGCTGTCATTTTCCCCAGGAGTTTTCTTGAGTCTGTCTATGTTTCCCAAGGCAGAGTGAGGCACTGGGAGAGGTCAGGGATGGAGTCTGGTTTGCAGTGTCCTTCTGCCTGCACAGGCTGCGCCTTTGAGTGGGGAGGCTCCGTTCAGGACTGGCCAACGAAGTGCTCTGCTCCGGGAATGCCGGTTGCTGCTGTGAGCCCCAGCTACGCTCCAGCTTCTCAGCAATAACAACTAAATGCATCTGGAAGGATCTCTCCCCAAAGAGTGAATTTTTAATTTTTTTTTTTTTAATTTTGTCTTTTGGGAAGCTTGACTCCTTTTCTCAAGCCGCGTGTGAACTTGGAGATGACAGGGCATTTTTGATTTCATGCTACCAGTACTCTTTCTCCTCAGAAGAAATGCCTTTTAAAATGAAAGGGGACATTGTAGGCTTGCAGTAGAAAAATTAAGGAATATCTGTACATTCAGCTATTCAAAGGTAAGATCCGTTATGTCTTTGTAAGCATTGACCTACGGTCTAAAAGGAGGAGCAAAGAAACTAATAGATGTGAGCTATCAGTGAAATGGAAGAGGAGGAGAAAGGGGAAATATATTAATAGAGTAAAACTCCTCATTGTTAATGGTTAGATCATTCACTCAGTTATTATTTAATACAGTAAGGATCACATGGATTTAATTGCTGTAGAATTTATTTCATTGTAATGTTTTAATAAAATTATAATTTATTTTTAATAAGATACATTTGTTTGCTACTTCGTAAAATGCAGAAAGATGCATAGAATCTATTCATGCCATTGCTGCAGGGCCAGTGATTCAATTAGCTAAATAATAAAAATAAACTGGGGTGTGTGTTTGTATCTGGACTTTTTTTTTCTCCCTTCCTTTACTCCATTTAAATTCATGTCCTTGTTGTCTGTATTTCCAAAAATGCAAGATTTAAGTACGTGATTTCTGTCACAGGCAGTAACTGCTGGTAGTTCCTGGTCTTTTGACTTTCATGTGTCATGTTTTGAGGGTGCACCTCTCCTCCTACCCATCTGTCTAATCAACTGCTTCTGAACTTCTCTCTAACTCAACCACAAAACTGGAGAATTATTTTTTTTTAAATAACTTTTCTACTAACAGACTGATTGTTTCTGGAAAAATGTGCTCTAGGTGTCCTTGCCAGAGCAGAGGAATTGGACTAAATGATCTCTAGAAGTCTCTTCCAACCTCAACCATTCTGTGATTATTTCTCAAAATGGATGGGTGTGGAAAATCTTGTACTAGCAAAGTGAATTACAGTGATCAATAACCTGTTATGAAAAGACTGCATTTTGCTAGAAAAATCTTTCAGCAATTCTAGATGTATTTGAGAATATAAAAAATGTGAATGGTTGAGCGCAAATAAGGACTTAGTGTTAAATATACTGATTTATGTTTTTAATACATGTAGAAAATACTAGTATATTAGTTTATGCTATTTATAGTTTGTTATGGATTATAACATTCATGAACAAAAATCAACTAAGAGTAGTAATAGCAAAATGCAAGCAATAAAACAGCTCTTGGATAATAAAAATGAGGACAGAAACACACTATATGTATTTAACAGTGGGATGACAGAGTCTTGGAACAGGCTGCCCAGGGATGCTGTGGAGTCTCCTTCTCTGCAGGTCTTCCAATCCCGCCTGGATGCCACCATATGCCCCATGCTCTGGGTGTCCTTGCTGGAGCAGGAGGTTGGAATAGATGATCTCCAGAGGTCCCTTCCAACCTTAAAAATATTGTGATTCTGTGATTCTATGAATATAATGACCAAGGAAAACAGTGAAGCTTCTAAGTGTGTCAATCAATATGTTATCAGTGATGCGGATAAAGACTTTGAAACTCTGCTGTTTTATCATGACCTTACTCGGCTCTGTTTTTTCTATCTTTGCTCAGGAGAGCTCACCGTGTTTTAGCAAGGAAGCGAGTCCTTATTTTGCACGTTGCAAATGTGAGCCACAGGAAAGCACTGGTGTGTCCACTGGACTTAAATCCTGTGTCTCCAGAGTTCCCTCTCACTGCAGAGGAAGGAAATAGCTGTTCTTCTGTATTGCCAGAAGTAGATCCTTTCATCTGGAAAGATTCCTAGTTCTGCTAAAATACAGAAATGTTTCATGTGGGCTGAGGCCATTTCCTATGCTAAGCCACATTTGGGCTACCCCGTGAGTTACATTAGGTTAACAGCAATTATCCTTGATTTTAATTGATGAATTTATGCAAGTAAAAGAACCTGCATGAGAGATTAGCATGAGGTGATTAAGGCAAAATTTCCTAATCTCCCATTTGACATTTAAAACTCACATTTAGGAACGTAATGGTTCAAAGTAATAGATTGATACTTCTGAAAAACTGGTATCTGTAATGAGAAATTGTGCAGGACCTTATTAGCAGAGTTTTTTGGTGCTCTCTGTCAACCTACATGTCTGATATGAGAATAATTGGGAAACAGATGGAAACCCAATTTTCACTGCATATGTCTTCAGACAGCTGAAAAACAGTTCATCAGCTCTTAATAGAATATAATAGGGAAAGTCAAACTCTGAATGTTGAGGCTGATTCAAACTTTCTGAACTGTTGAAGGATCACTAAGCATATCTTGCAGTTTAACTGTGTTTCTCTTTGTAGTTGAGTGCATCAGCCTTTTTTTTTTTTTAAGAAACAAAACTGAGTTTTAAGAAACAAAACTTGGTTTTAAGCAAAACCAAGCATTCTCAATCCAATCCAGTCTCAATCCAGTCCAATTCAAAATTATCCTAAGAGTAATGACCTGTGGAAATACCCTGTGTCCAAATCAGAAGGCAAGTGGCATCCTGCTGTGGTCAGTGGCTACCCCTGGAAAAGAGCTGCAAAGGTGACAGGAAGGAAAAAGTAAAGCAAGTTCTACTAATTCACCACTCAGTTGTATAAGCCAAACTACCTGGTGATTTGCTATATCATGGTAGCAAAGCACTTTTTTTTTTTTTCCTCCTTCTTTGTCCCCTTATAAAGGTGAAAATGAAATGAAGATTGTAAATAAATAAAATCACAGTGTGAGGGAGGAAAGATTTCCAAGAAACAACATGACTTAAACTTGACACAGGAACAAAATGCAGGGTAGCTCTTGGGAGAGGCAGCCCCTTCAGCTCCCCGCTGTGGCTGTGGCCCAGCAAGTAGCACAGGAGCAGGTGGGCGTGGCCGTTCCAGCCCTTAACGGTCAACAGCCAGCGGGCCTGGTGTGACCTCCTTGCAGGACCCCTTCTGCTCCATGGTCCTGGGATGTGACCCAAGGTGGCCTCTGTGCATCCACAGCCCCTTCCGGCCCATGTGGGAGCTGCTTTCTGTCTGAACTTGCACTTCTTCCTTGCCCCTTTCTCTTCAGTTGGAAAATTATATATTGGGGGAGATTCTTACCAGTGAAGAATATCTTAGTTGTCTGTATAACCATGGCAATAATTTTAAGTGAAATATAGAGTGCCTTCAGCACTGCTGCATGGAAATCCTACATGAAGCAATCATAATTATCATTCAGTTACTCATATCAAAAACAAAAACAGATTCAAGCAGACAGACCTGCTGATTTGTGGTTACCAATTCTGTAAAATCATAGGATAAAGATTTTTTTCCCTCAAATTTTCCCAGCCCTATGATGGAACAATAGATTAGAAATATCCTTGTTGTTATATGTAGAGACTAGTGTGGTGCTTTGTTTATTTTCTTTTCACCAGAGAAAGGTAACTGAATAGTTATTGGCTGTAGAATAAACATAAAGCAAACAATCCCAGAGTTAGTGCAAGAGCCATGAATTGGAGAGAAACAAGTTTCCAAGTTTTTCGTGTAAGACTTTTTCCTGGAGGAGTACAATCACCTAGTGGAAAGATTTATACGTGAGAAACTTATATGAAAATGTGTAATGAAGCAGTGCAAGGCAGATGAATACGTGCTGCAGAGTTTCTATCATTAGAAATTTGCATTAAAATCGCAATTTCATTCATTACATAGTCATTCTTAAAACATTTGTTCTGATTTCAAGAGAATCTATGAATAAATAATTGGTAATATAAAACTTGATTCTATACCATTTCTTCAAGTATTATGTGCTTTATATGTGCATTTGTTAAGATGAATGAGAGCTATTCGTTATGAAATAGAAGTAAGCGTTTAAAGAGGATAAGATGTAAAAAGAAACATTCCTAATACTTGGAATATATTGATTCATGTTTTTGATCAATGTCATATAATCAATGCCTTTCATGCTAATTTATTTTAAATAAAGCTAAAATTCATTTTTCCACCCTGTTGCTTCCTACTATTAGAGTACTGTGTAAAATGGAAAACTGTGATCTTAAGGCATCAGCTCCCTGTTCACTGCAAGATGAGCATACCACCAGCCTTCTTCAGTATCTGCCTTAAGATACTTTTCACCTTAGTGAATGCCTCTTGTTGTATGCTTGTACAATGCTTAGAATATAATTTAACTGTAGGTGGAAATTTATTTACCTGCTCCTGGAATACAGAAGTGGCTTTTTTTTCCCTGAGAAATTCCACTATGCTTAAGAAATGCACATGCATATCAAGATTAGTTTATATTTCAGAGTTTAGATTTGTCATTACCTTTCT
Organism: Nothura maculosa; assembly: GCA_032353885.1. Taxonomy (NCBI): domain Eukaryota; kingdom Metazoa; phylum Chordata; class Aves; order Tinamiformes; family Tinamidae; genus Nothura; species Nothura maculosa. Next base: position 693,568 of record JAUBOD010000235.1, on the reverse strand, counting down.
TTTGCTTTATGGCACTAAGTAGCACAGGTTGTAGAGAAGTGTGGCTCCCAGCTAGGCCAAACTCACAGCTTTTTTTCTGTTTCTAGAACAGCATTCGAGTAGCTGAAGTGCATCCTCCAGGGCATCCCTGCCTCCTTCCTGCCACTCTGTCATATTCCTTCTATAATGGCATCACCCCTTGCACCCGCCTTCCATGCTCCCTTTCTGCCTGCCATCCTCCACATAAGCATCTCCATCTTCTTCCTCCCACTCGAGTAAGGAAGACAAGAAGAAACATGTTTGTGTCACTTTCCCAAAGCCTAGGAAGACTCAGTGGGGTCTCTGTGGATTTCAGGGCTGATGCTGGTGTTGACCAGGATCAAGATGCGGCAACTACTGGTGTTGACCTGGCCCTGGGAGGGAGCAGGGGACAGGGAAATAGTTGCAACCAAATCGCAAAATTAACACAGGAGTTACAGGATGCAGTGATGTAGCCAAAACTGGTATTATTTCTACTTGCACATGGTCGCATACACCTTTTGTATACACATTTTTTAAGTGTTAGATTATCCAGCTGGATAAAACTGTTCAATGGAGTTAGACACAATGCAGAACTCCTGAAATATTTGAGATTGTTAGCTCTTTGTCACTTAAGTTATATGTCTCTAGAGCTTCAAAAAAAGATTCTTTGCATCTTGTTTTTCTACTGAGAGAAAAGCCAGGAAAGATTTAGGCTTCTTGGGCTGCCAGGAATCAAAGCCACACGGTAACATTAAGAAGAGTGTGAGATAGCAGCCATTTTAAAAACAGATAGTCCTCTATGGAGTTCCCACTTGGAAAACATCATCTGTCAGTCTCTGGTGTAGAGCCTTGAAAACACAAAGAAAAAGATATTAATTAAAGGAGAATTAAGAAAAGCAGTAAGTAAACTTCTAAACACAACTGAGCTGTCTTGAAATATTTGGGGGCTTTTTGTACAGGGAATTTTGAAGTGTTGGAAATACTTATTTTATGTTCATCCATTAGGGAACAGAGTTAGGGGTACTGCACATGGCATTGCTGCTTCTGTAGTCACAGTGTTAAATTTACAGGATCTAATTGTAAATTGATATATTTTTCATTCAGAATTGTGTTGATGGGAAGCAAGTGTATGATGACATTTCCCCAGACCTCACAGAACAAGGACAGCAAAGCTAAAGCCAGCAGTGCTTTATATTATTACCTGATATCTGCATATTCATCATGTGGGATATATTCTGGCTGCCAGCCAACAAGAACTTTTTTTCTTTTTGCTGTTTCATACAGGAACGTTATAAAGCACCTTATTCAAGATTGAAGAGTTTTCCATTTCCAAAAGGGGAGATTTTTTTTTCAGAATAATATAGAGGATTGACATTCCTTTCAAATAGTGTTTTGCCTCGTGTAATGATAAATCATTTATCACAACTGAGGAAACTAATGTATTGACAGGTGACTGTGTGGATTAAAAAGACTAAAACATTCTCTCGGCAGATTTAGCTGAATCAAGAGCTAAAGAAGTAATGACATTTGAAATACCAGTAATATGTTGGCTTGTGTCACTTCGGATTACGCTCTCTGTTTACTTACTGGTTTGTGTTCATTTTGTGATCAAATTGGGATGTTTTCCATGAGGCATTATGATCTATGGCTAAATATTTCATAGCATTTTTGACATCTCTAACTCCGTACATCTTATAGTTTTATTTAAAAAAATATATAGATTTTGTTATTTCACATCTACATGTAAGTCACTCTCATGCTAATGCATGAGGTCATTATAGGAAGTGTGCCTTCTTTATTTTCTTGTCTCCCAAGTGTTTTCAGTATAAGTATCTGTAAGTTTGCTATTTTCACATGATTTAAAGCATGGGTTGTTGATACAGAATTGTTGTATTGGAATATAATGGGACCCACAGCGACCAAAGTCATATTCCAGAACAGGATTTTTGACTACAAGATCCTGCAGGTGTGATATGAGACTGCAGACTTTTCCAAGGTGATACTAGAAGAGTCGGTTGTTTCACCCAGATGGTTTGGTACTGAGGCCCCAAACCCAAACCTGAGAGCTCGGCAGCTTTGAGGGCAACATTGCGTCGCACATCACAAGACCACAAGCCTGAAGGTTGCCAATCTCTGCTACCTGGTGAACTTCTGCCCATGGGCAGAGTGCTGTCCTGAGTAGAAAAGTCCTTGTAAGCTCTTTAAGCTATAAAAACAACATTTTAATCCTTTAGCAAGAGGAACACCACAAGGTGTTTTGCATTGCAAGTAGAAGGGAATAGCTCAGAAGTTTCCTAGAGATGCCCAGGAGGCACCAAGGCTTTCCCTTTAGCGGAGGAGAGGTGGGATTAGACTTAATGTTTGAGAACTCTCTTGAACTTCCCCTGAATCTATGCCCCAAGGGGTTACACTAGCTTTATGTGCCAAAGGCAGGCATTTCTAATATACTACACATAGCAGTCAGGTGAAATATTTTCCCTTCTTAAAATTCCCCTAGGAAGGTTTTGTGTTTTCCAGATGCTCTAAAGGGTAGTTAGCCTGTGCTATTGCTGTGGTGATGCAGCCCAGTGAAGGACGTGTCTTGCCCTGGCCAGGGATCCTGTATGGCAGACGTCCCTCCTCAGCTGTCCATAGGACCACCCTACTGAATTTGTGCCAAGTGCTATGCGAGTGGCTCCACTCTGCACATTATAAGTACTCTGAACTCCTTGATGTTTGCTTGCCCATGCCCATTCCTAGCATTCCTAGCACATATGATGCCTGTGCAACACTGATGGGCTTGCGTGCCTGCCACGAGCTGGGACTGAGCCGCCCCGTACAAGCTGATAGTCTCCGTAGCTGCGGGGGTGATGGCTGTTGTGGCAGCGTGTCACCCTCTGCGGTGTCTGCTGTGAGCTCTGCTGCGGCACAGACATGTGTGCGTCAGTCATGCTCCTCTTCAACACGTTCACTGTTTCAGGTTGGCCCACCTCATTCTTCAGGATGATGCAAGACAAGCTTCTCTGACATGGATGGATCCTGTAGGTGCTGCAGGAGCCAGTCCCCTCAGGACTCTCTGACAGAGGAGACAAATGATGCCTGTGCTGGCACATCCTTCACTGTGTGATGCTTCCCCATAGTGCTGGCCTTTTCCAGCAGTCACCTCCTGTTTGTCAGTCAGGAAAGCAGTGCCCGCTGCTGGAAGCAGGCAGCAGCCAGTGCCTGAGGTGACAGTTATCCCTGGGTAGGTGCAGGACATGGACAAGTCTCCTGCAGGGGAGGACAGGGAACCACACACTCTCCTGCAGCTAAGGTACCTCAATAAAGGAGGTTGCAATCAGGAGGTTGCAATCAAATATTGCAATCTCAATATTTGTGCTCTTAACAACAAAATATAGAACTGTCTTTGTTCCTCCTTTCGTCTCACATATGGTGTCCCTTTTTAGCTCCTTTCTCCCCCATGTTTCCCTGGCTGCCATTGCGCCCTTCTGCCTCTGGCTCCCTTGCCAGTCCAAGAGCGCTTGGCTCCAGGGCAAGTGTCTGGCATGGCACGGAGTCTGTCCCAGACAGCCTGGCCTCCTTGGCTGAGAGGCAAGTCAAAGGCAAGTACTTGGGCTGTGGAAAGATTTTTCCTGTTTCTGGGAAAGACCCAGGGCAAGAGGCTGGCCCAGAAGTCAAGAGGGTCATGACTAAGATCCAAGCACACAAACAATAGACTAAAGTTCATGAATTGAGCTCTTCTGTCTATATGTCACACCCAGGCTGCTCGTGCAACAGGATATGCAA
>JAUBOD010000235.1:664449-677966 GCA_032353885.1 Nothura maculosa | reverse complement strand
CTACTGCTATTTTTAAGTTTGTAGTTACAATATTTGAAATGTTTCAGGAAAGGTTGTGTATTTATATTCCTACACAAAGATTCTTTGCTACTTCCAGAATTTTCTGGAACCAGAATATACAATACTTTAAAGACTGAATTGACTTTAAAACTTATTCATTGAGAATTCTTTTCTAATTTGTGTTCAGTTTTTGACATCTAAAATGCTAGCTTTTATTTTTCTCTCTTTCAAATAGATACTTGAATTCAGTGAATGTTGTTTCTTATCCTGACTTCCACCACATGATTGAGCTTCAAAAGATACAGTTCATTCTTAGTTGCTCTGCAGTCACTCTTGGGACCCAGTTTAATTTTGGAATTCCTGGGCTTTCTGGCAAAGTTGCCTAATCACTTCCTTGGACAGGTTCTGCCAAAAGAACTCTCTGCAACTTGCTATCCTTCAGAGCTTTCTAACCACTTGCACCGGTGGAGCTGCAGGAGCATTTCCTCTTCTTTTCAAGTTTCCAGGAATCACCACTCCAGATTCATACATGCAAAGGAGGAGCATCATGTTGATGAAGAGATATGGTTGTAGGGAAATCTAAAACATCTAAACATCATTTCTAAAACAGAAATCTGGGCTACCTTTTTCTTATCAAAAACATTTTCATTCCGTGGCATGGTTGTCTTCCACCTTTCCTGGCATTTATAGTTCCGTATTAAGAAGTGCATTGCTGCAGATCACCAGCCCATGCTGACAGCTTCCATAAGTGTCTTCAGATAAGCAAGTTGTGCTTATTTTTTTTTCTACTGCTGCCCATCAGCCTACCTGGTAAATACAGAAAAAGACCTCAGATATTCTCCTTCAGATTCCTTCTGATTTTTTTCCTATGGTGTGATGCCTGCACAAACTTGTTAATAGTCTAAATGATTGCCCCATGCTATGAAACCCACCAAGGTGATTACAACAGCTTCCTTGTATATTATGTTCCGTAAGATGCCCAATTTTTAATTTCTCTATAATAAAGACCACTTTAATGTCTGGATAGTACCAAGCTCAATGGAGCAGCCGTTTCTGAATGGGGCTATGTGCTATCCTCATAATTTATCACCACAAATAAATGAAAACCTGTGTGACTCAACACTGAAGACTTTTTTCCCATTAACTGGCTGTGACTAATCTTGAACAGCTTTAGACAGTTTTAAAATCAATGGATTTATAAGCACAATAAAAGATAGCTTTTGGTGTGAATGAATAAAGTACGGTTTACTGTAGGTCTACAGGATTGCTAGCAATTAGCAAGGAATTATAAAACCATCGTACATAATTCCACCCAGATCCTTAATGCTTGCATGAAGAGGAAACTGCACTGTATTGTGAAAAGCACAATTTTTTATTATTATTTTCTTGTGAGCCCTACTCTGTGTTATGGCCAAGGAGATCTTTACCACTGACTTCATCTATAAAATGATTAAATGGGGAATTTCTTCAGGTGCAGTAGTAAAGCTGTTTCTTAGAGCAAAAATACAGGGATGAAAGTTAGTCTTATTTTTAAATGCTTGGCCGTTAATTCCAATGATGTAGGATTAAGGCAATTTCTAAAGAAAATTGGCCAATACAGTGTACTGCATACAGATATCAGCTCAGCTCTTTTCACCGAGCCAGCATAACCACAGCACTGTGGTCTATTCCCTACAGCTAATTAACTCTGCTGATAAGAGTCCAGGAGTAATTTCCTAATATTGTCCTTATATTGCCTTTGCAACCTGATTCACTTCTCAGGGTCATGATGGGCTCTGTTGACAGAGTTGCTTCTAAGCTCCCTCCCTTTAAGCTGCTGCTGAATTTCCTGGGAGAGGGCACGCTGAAAAAGACAACAGCTCTGCTCTCTCTTATGTTTGTTATACCTGTACGTCATGTGAGGATCCCTTTGTTTCTTACCACTAATTGGTGATCTTGTATGAGAACTTTAAGAAGTATTTGTATTCCATTCTGAAAAGTATTCCATTTGGTCTGGAACAAAATGGAATGATTGTTCCATTTTGGTGGAAGTGATAGTTGGGTAGATAGTTGGGTAGAATTCCTGATTCTTCTGGAATTCTGATTTCCCTGGAGGTGCTATGTCTTGCTTCGCAGTGCGGTGCCTAAGCAAGCAAGGAACTTAATTGAAGAATCCGAATTAATTGTTCATTGGAGTATCTGCTTTTGTTAGTCACTGTCCTGCAGCTTGGTGTGGAGTCAGCAGTCAAAGGCTGCTATTAGCAGCTGTACTGTTCCCACTGCTGATGCACTGAGGGAATATATCCAGTGCGTGTATTTTATCAGTAGAAAGAAAATAAAAGAAGAAAATCAGGAAGCAGCTCATGCTTCCATAGGCATTGCCAAAGGCTTTCCAGCCTCAAGACTGTGTAAAAAACAACTTTTGAAATGTTTTAATCTTAGTATGACCATTATCAGGCTGAGGGATGGTGAGGGAGAGATTAAGTACGGTTGCTGACTTGGGATCTAATTAAAAGAGCAGTAGGAAGAAACAGAGGAAAAAGAACACTGCACAACAAAGATTCCTGTATCTGAGATGTTGACATAATTTGGATTAAAAGTAAAGCTGAGAAGTTACACTTTTGCTGAATAGTATGTGTTCCAACTTAACAGACACTCACATATCGTAGTTTTATGAATATTTATATAACCATTACTCTCATTACCTGTCCACATGTGGCAGTGTAGACAGACATTTGCTTTTTAGAAAACAAGGTGAAGAATTATCTTTATATTCAGGTATCAGAAGAATATGGGCATTCTTGGTCTTGCAGTGGCGGGACTGGTGAGATCATTCTCCCAAACTCAAAAAAATCCACTTAAATATTCCAGAGTTGAGAGTGAGATGGAAGATGAATATTTTTGGAGAAAATCTTAAGGTTCAAGTGTCATGCTATGTTATTGCAGAAATTAGTGAGAGATAGTAATGATCATGCCATCACACTATTTTAAGGTATGTGACAGTTTCAATATTTTCAATTTTTTCATGCACTTAAACTCTCTAAGACTCCTTGTGTGTTTTATCAGTATCTATTACATATGAGTAAACCATGAAATTAAAAGGTAAGTCAACTGCAAAATAACTTCCTTCATGTAAGAAAATGAAAATGTGAGATATGGTGAACAAAGATGCCCCAGTCCACTTTACTGGACTCCAAGTTACACCGTAGAGTTGTCTCTCACAACACTCCTCTTTTTTTTTTCCATATAAAACAAAACCAATAGAATTGTCTTTCAAATACATCTCCAAGTCTTCAGCCCACATCAGAGATTCCAGCCGCGGTACCCACGTTAGACACCTGTACACAAGGCTGCTGTGAGCACTGACTCCGCGGCACCAGCTGTGTTGCTCCATGAGGCTGCTCATACCCATCTGCTCCACTTGCTCAAGAGAGACTTCACCTATCACTGCTTTACTTAATTTCTTTGTTATTTTTATATCATGTTTTTTTTTAGTTAAAGAGACAAAAAGAAAAAAAAATGTAAAATTTAGCTATTAAAGAAACATTCCCAATCAATATGCTTGTTCTGAATTTAAGGTGAATTGAGCCAACACAGTCTGCACGAATTATTTGTTTTTAAGAGGCTCATTTATCCAGCAATAACAATGACAGATGAAATCCAGCTGCTCTGTGAACAAAAAATGATGCCCAGAGAATGGCAAAGCTAATGAGTTTAAAAATAAAAATGTATTTTTGGTAAGTTTACAGGAACTCTTGTAATATGGTCTTCGGCTATGCTGTCCAATTTTATGCTTTGAATCTTTTTTTTGCAAAAAAAGTCTCGCTCACTCTTCTTGTTGTTATTAAGGATCTGCTTTTAAAGCTTGATTTTTAATGCAACTTACTCATTCAGATGAGGTGTATATATATAGAAAATTTATCGAAGAATACATCTGTTGAAAAAAGTTGTTTAGATTTACCATCTGAACGTCACATCCCAGAACACCAACAAAGATGTGATGGTAGTAAATACACTCAGAAATGTACCCATGATTTTAACTCTAAAAAATACGTATACTGAGGTTTCTGCTTTTTTTTTTCTGTAAATTTCTTTATCAGTAGTAGCTTGCAGACACTTGCCCCATGCTTTTATTTCTTTATATATTTGAGGTGATCATACGTTGGAGATGTGTACAGAGATTTCCTGTCTCTTGTGAATTGTTTAACCATTTAAAAATATATACTTTAAAACTGTGTTGCAATTTACAGTTTCCTACTTCTGTTTACTCTTCGGAAGACAAAACAGAGAAAATGTATTTAGACCATATAAATGTTTTGGAGATAATTTTAAAGAAAATAATTGCCTTAATTGTGGAGTAACTGATATTTCACTGCTTCCTTTAACTGTAGATAAGAGTAAATATAAAAGCAGGGGTGAATAGAGATATAACTTTCGTGTTTGACTTGGAGATGTCTCCATCATGAAATGCCTGTCATGCGGTGGAGGTGGCAGCCTCACTGTTTGTGCTATGCTCCTTTTGCTGCAACCTTGTGAAGCATTTGTTCTGCTCCCTTCAAAGAAGTCATATGATCGTGTTGAAGGCACAAAAGGAAATATCCAATATTGTAATGGCAATCTTATCAGAATAATGACAAGAAGATGCCTCTTGGACTCACTGTAGAGCTTCAGTGTTATACTGCAAGTCCATCCATCCATCCATCCATAGCTGCAGGAATGCAGCTATATTTTCACTGTGTGCATGAATCACATGCTCTGTGTGTCCCTGCTGGAGCAGAGGGGTTGGACTAGATGATCTCTAGAGGTCCCTCCATCCTCAACTATTCTGTGATTCTGTGGGTCTTTGAATTCTAGAGAGGTTTATGGTTGCTTACTGACATTGTGGAACGTAAGACAGATAGAGCTGTTCTGGCTGTTTGCCCTCACTCTTTTATAGAGAGCTTGAAATAGCAGCTGCCCTGTGCAAGTCGCCTGTGAAAATTCTTCCTGTGGCCAAGAGCCACCATCTCCTTGAGCTCTGAGGGAGAGCAAGCTCAGAGAAGGTGGTACTACCCCATGGAAAGCTGTGGCCACTGGCAGTTTCTGTAACCCTTCTTCCATCCCTGCACAAGGTGCATCACGGAAGCTCGTGGTGACACTTCTCAAATACAAAAAAATCAAAAAAGTGGAAGAGCTGCTAGCAGAGAAGGTCCAAGACAAGACTTCATGGTCCGTGACAAGTCCAGTGCCCTACAGCACACACCTCTTTGCAGTCATCTTTTGCTGCAGGGCTGCAGAGATTGGAACTGTCATTGGCATGAAGGTCACTGGGTGGTTAATCCTCTATGTTAGAAGAATCCCAGGCCACACTTTCATGTGGGAGGTCCTCAGAATGGCCCTGCAGTGTGAACAAGGGCATAGCCAGGTCTCTCAGTTAGTAAAAGGACAAAGATCAAAAGTGAGGAAGCCTTCAGATTTGTATCTGGCAAAGAAGCTAAGGAGAACTTGGTAAATGAAAGCCTGCATGCTGAGGATTCAGGCTAAGTTGCTGCTTGCCACTGAGAGCTAATTGAACAGCACCACACTGGAAGGAGAACTGATTGCGCTAGGAAAGGGAGGGAGATAACCAGGGAGGCTAAATGCTCACAGGCTTCTTGTAGGAAAGGTTCTTGTTTGTACACATACATGATTCTGCTTTCCCTGTTTGCTTTCCAGAAAAATATTCATTTTGGAAAATAAGCCATAAAATCTTAATGAAATATGTTTTTCTTTCTTTTCAGTCTTTTGGCTGTGCCATGGCCTCTGATATTCTCTCTTTATATATATGTATATTGTTCGCTATGTTTAGACTTTAAAGAAACGAGAAAACGTAGAAGTTCATCCAGTGTAACAAAAAGAGAAAAATTAGAGACAAATCTTCCTCTTTATTTATTAACATCTTACCTCAACATCAAATTTGTATCTCTTTCCTGTATAATGCTAAGTGGTCCTTATTAAAAAAAAAAAGTTCCTGCTTATCAGATTTAAATGTATCTCTTGATCAGAGGGAAAAAGAGAGATTATTAGTAGATTGCTTTGTATTTTATGTTTTGTTGTTTCTTAGCAGTCACAATACTGAAGTAAGGATCTTTTTTTAATTACCTATAAAACTCTTCAATCCAAGTTTATCTGTCAGATCTCTTCCCTGCTAGCCGTCCATGGAAATAAGCAACTACTGGATGTCTGGTGAGATATAGGACACGGCCTGACAGCCTTGGTGACTGGCGATTTGAGCAGATGTGTTGTCCCAGACAAGGGGAAATCCCTGCCCCACTGCACCCTCCATTGCACGGGTTACATAGGGTTTTACATGGAATTATTGGTGTCAGGTCTCTGCTGTCACCTACTCCTGTCACTTTGCTATAGCCAGGACATTGGAGAGAGCAAGCTGGATTAAAGCATGACTTCCTCTTACAGCAAAAGAAAAATGTGTAGAAATCTTGCTCCCCTTTTTGTATTGTTGGGATCTGCCTTTTGGATGTGTCAAGATGATCCAATTCTGTGCAGACATTTTGGCAGCAGCCACACTTGTGTTTGGGTGAATCTGCTATTGAGTAGAAATATCTCAACTGAGGAAAGGTGAAAAATACTCCTGGGTTTGTCCCTTCATTGTGTGCTCTAGAGGACGTCTGTCTTCCTAGGCTTTTTCTAGTAACATGCAGACTACAACCCCATTAGTCCACTCATTTCCACAGTAAATCTGCCCCTGGCTGTATTTACTAATTTAAACTCAGATGCAGGTAAAAATCTAGGTTAGCCATTAGCCACCAAACCAAAGCAGCACATGCTGGTTTTGTGCCATCTCCTCCTGTCTATGTGGGGAAAAAAATGGCTTTCCTTTTGAAAAAACATGTGGAACTTCAGTTTCTTTTTGTTACCAGCTTGGGCTAAAAGCCAAATTACCATCATTTTAAAAATAATGAATTTTAATCAGATTTTTTTAAAAAAATATATTAATCATGACACTCCTTAGCTGTTACAGTGCCCTAGTGAAGTTGCATTTCTTCTTGTCCATATTACCATATAGGTCAGCTTCTTGACCAAATGCTATCTTCTAGATTATCAACAAGTACACTGAATTACAATTAAAATCATAATCATAGAAGAAATTGAAACTATTAAGAAGGGCATTGTAAATCCCAATATATCTAGAAAATTCTGGGTTTGACCAGATAAATAATACAGTTTGGTTTGATATCTGAGTTGTAGAAAATCTAGGAATAAAAGTATTTTTGATTAATATAAATTATTGATATTTTACAGCAGGAAAGAAAATGATGTATTTCATTGACAAATTATTTGAAATAAGCAATTATTTGAAAAAGTTTGCACTGAAAAGCTGAAAGATTTCTTTCTGAACACCTGAGACCATATTATTTGTTTTTGGCCTAGTATGTTTATCCCCATACTGCCCAGCCAAAAATACTTGCTGATTGAGATTACTAGGATTCTCACTAATTCTGATAGTTGTGCTGTATAAATTAATGTCTGAAACACAGCCTCTTTTAAAAATTTCTCTAACACTTCCAAGCATGTGGAAAGTCACTACATCCTTATTTTAATGTTTCCCCAAAAACTTTTTTGATTATGTGACAAACTCTTGTGGAAAAAGTGATTCTCTCAGGAAACACATTTTCCCCTTGCTTTGCAGGTGGAAGGTTCTGTATATTCATTCATTAAAAGTTCCTCTTTTTTTTTCAATGAGTTGCTAAAGGTCCATCAGTGTCGTCATTCAGCTGCATCTCCACAGGTTATAGAAGTTCAAAAGTCTTGAATTTCCGGGGATGGCAACATCTGGGTGTTTGAAGTAGTCACATTTATTAGCATATTCTTAACAAACAGGTTTTTAAACATGCCTAACTCTACAAAATATGCACTAACAAAGCACTAGGTAATAAATTGCTACTTTGAGATTTTTGTGCTTTAATCCCCGGAAGCCACTGCCTGTCTGTATTTAGAGCTAAAACTGCCTATTTATCTTGTAAGGGTTTATAGAAGTCCCTGCTGCTTTTCTAAGTAAATTATTTTTCTGTGGCCTGGAGCTCCTACCAGTACCTGAAGAATTAATAATGGTTTTGGCAGAGGGCAACTCATACGCTGCCAAGTGTGTCTCTCCCTGCACACTCAACACTCCAGAACACGGCACCAGCAGCTTTACTGGGGCTTTATTTTGTTTGTGGATTCAACTAAAACATGCAGATATTCAACAGAAGAAATGGATTTTCCAGAGGGGAGATTTCCAGGAGCTGAAGCAGAGCTCGTTAAGAAGAGACGAGACCACCAGGCACCCCATGAGTGCTCTAGAGAGGCGAAATCCTTCCTACAATTTCCTGGCCATCAGCGTCTCTTTAGGTTTCTTTCTTGGAGTTTATCCTCTGCAAAAGATTTGGAGACTTTAAGGAAGTCTGGTTATTAGGAATGAATATATTTAAATTATTGTCTTTTCTTTTGTTCTCTTCCGGTGGTATGAAATAAAGATCAGGCCAGTGTCCTATACGAAAGTCACTAAGAAAACATAATAGAAGGGTAATTCCTACAGTGTACAGTTTACAGCTGGACATTTCAACAATGCCTTATCTAAAGTATATCAATGAAATTTTATTCCCATTCCATACTAGCTATCTAACCATTAAATAATATGTATGAATTTATTTTCCATCCATAATCAATACATCTTGAAAACATAGTTTTAATAAAGCAGAACAAATTGAAAGTGTCAAATACTGTGATAGTAAGATATCATACTTGTTAATTCAAGAAGTAAATATGTACAAACATCATTTCCATGAGAACGCAGGATAAATGTCTCTGGAAACATTTAGTAATTTTTCATATGAAAGTGTGTTGAAAAATCTACTACTTACTGAGATCTCCACTGAGCTTGGAACTGATTTTTTTTTCATTAAACTGGCGAATTCTGTTATTGCTGACCATTCTCAAGATCAGTATATTAAACTAAATGAATCACAGGCATAATTGCATGAACTTTGTTTGCTGTCTTCATGTCTAGCCTACCCAAGCAGAAATCAGGAATTTTGTTTAGCGCAAACTTTTCAGGCTCCATTTAGGCATTTTGTTGTAACCTGAGTCATCCTACCTGAATACCTCTTGACAGGACAGGCTTCCAAGGATGATGAGCTAAAATAAAATAAAATCAGTGCTTATGCATAATGATATATGCAACAGTAGGTGGTGCTGAACCTTTAAACTCAAGACAGCTGGCAGCCCCACGTGCATGGATTATTGTTGAAGTGAGGGTAGATGAGGCTTGAACCATATTTGCATTTTTTAGGTCTGATTCATATGTATCATGGACAACATAGGCTATTTCTGATTTAAAAGCTCTTGTGAGAATTGTCCTCTTGTCTTGTAAGGCTTATAGAATTATCAGTTAAGGGATTAGAGCTAGACTAATACCGCAGTCTGTATTAGTCTTTGCAGATTTCACACTCCTTGAGGAGAAACCTTCTGGTTATTTTTATGATGCTTGAAGACTGAGCTAGATAAGGCAGCTATAGCTATAGACACTGGAATACTACATTCCTACACCAGGTTTTTATGTGAATTGGCTGTTGATCCATTTTTATTGTCTTCTATATATATGTGTGTGTGTGTGCGTGTGTGTGTGCGTGTATATCTCTATATATTTGTGCCAGGTCTGCTGAAGGGGAGGCAAAATACATTAGGTAATTTGCCTGGGAACTTTTGGGGCTTCCTTCCTGAGAGCAGTTCAAACCAGACTGTGGTCGTGCAGCACGGTCATGGGTAGCTATTCGGCCAATATGGGTGCAGACGTAGGTGACAGCGAGAACCATGTGTCCTTTGCAGAAGCTGCATTTTTGTCTCTGACAGGAGTGGTCTAAGTAGCGAGTTAGAGCACGTGGCTGCTTTCCTGGGCATCTCAGTGAAGAGTGAAGCGCCTCAAGGATAAATAAACAATTTGTTTAGCCCTCCGAAGGGTTACGCGTGTTCAAAGGCACCAGCTGTCATAAAGCTCTTAAGATTTCTTCCTCCTCTCCTTTGTGGCAAGCTGTAACTCTGCTAGCAAACAGGAGGTGATGCAGCTGAAATATAATGTCATCTATTAAAACATAAAACAGTCTACATGCAGACTAAGCCCTGTGTGAGAATCTGTCAGTGGGAGTTACTGGGCAATTCCATGACCAACTGGATTGACACCTCCTGACTAGATTTAAAGGTTGGGAAACTGGTCTCTGTACAGAAATGTGCCTGCTAACTTGGATCTGCCTTTAGTGATGCTTTGTCAAGCTGAGCACTACAGAAATATCGCTGCTGTTGCGTTTACTGCGTCTACGGAGGCTCCTCTTCGGTTTCTCCAGGGGAAAGCAAGAGGTTTTTCTCAGAGAGATACCTAGAGCAACTGGAGCTCAAGATTATTATTGTTCAGGTAAAGCCTTTTTTTTTCTATAAAGCTTATATATTCTGTAAGCACAATTTTATGATCCCAGCGCTTCATCAGTGTTGGGAACTCCTTGAATGCTTATTTAAATACTCACCTGCTAAAGCTAAATGTGAGCTACAGTGTTCACTGGATTCAGCCGACAGTCAAAGGGGCTTAAGAATGGACATTACTGACAACTTAATGATTGCTAGGAGCTGGATATGTCATATATTTACTCTGGAATTTAAGAAAATGTTCACTTTTACTGGTACAGAAATAGAATGACAAAGGCTTTCAATAAAAAGTAACAATTGGGTGTAAATTGGATAATGAATTATTATTGTTTTGTAGTTTGAACAAAATAAATACCTGTTAATAAGAGACTAATCGCTCAATTTACTTTTTAGGATAGTAGCTAAAGAAAATAATAAGATTTTACATTCTAGTGGACTTATAATATTAATTACCAATTTTTTTTTTTAATATAGTACTGTTTTCAGAAGCGCTACTAATTTTCATTTTGGTAGGATTAAAGTAATTAGGCTAGGAAGAACAAACAAAAGACTTATTTATTTATTTATTACCTCACTGCACATACCTGAGTTCTAATTTGGTATGTTTATATGCATAGCGCTTAGCATTAAGCATCTCGTATATAGTACTACCAATAAGGGTCAGAGACGTTTTTCTTGCTTTTAGATGCCATTTGCTGAACATTACCAAACATTAACATTTACCAAAGCGCATCTTTGGTGCCCATGTTTTCTGTATGGTCCCGCAGTTGACCAGTGAAATATTATTTCATTAGACTACCTGAAGAGGTTTGGAAAGCTGTGGTGCCAGCAGTCAACATCGCTGAGGTTTGGTTTGGTTTGCTGCAGTTCCTCGGGAACAAAGTGGATAGAGTCATTAGGAGGGAAGGCTAGAAACAGCTTGTGCAGTTTCAGAAGCACTCCTGTCTAGACAGCAGATGAATGGAGACGGCTGCCTTCCGCGCTGGCCTTGAGCACAGGCTCTGTGCAAAAGCGCAAGCGCTTACGTGACGGAAGGCTGCAGTGCCTGGAGTGGGGTGTTCAAAACCCTCATCCAAGATTAGATTTTATATAACTGTGATTTCTTTGAAAAATGCAAATGTGCATACATTTTATGCCTTATGTAGTCTGCTGCTAGGTAATTTGAGGGCTTGTACCTGCAAGCTTAATTCAGGGAAAGGAGAAAATGTGTCTCAGCCCACAGTGAAAGAGTTGAGATAAACCACGTTACTTCACATTTGTTGCAAGCAGAGAATATACAGTGGATATGAAACATGGCTCAGATGGTGTCTGGTAAGCCACAGTAACGTGGTTGTGCACCAAGCCCTGGGCAGCTGGGCCACAAAACAGATAAAAGTCTAACGGTTAAAACCTCAAAAGAGCTTGGAAATAAAAGGCAGAGCACTGATTCCTCGGTATAAGGTATTCAGTGCATGAGTTTTAACATAAGACAGATATCATGAGTTTTAGCTGCACTCTAAAACCGTTTCAAAAGAGAAACTGTTTAAGAGCAATTATTATGAGAGACAGAAGGGCACAGGGAAAAAAGGAGCATCCGGACATGGGGAGCAAACTTGGAAGGCCTGAGCAAGGAAGGTGGAAGCAGCATTTCACTGGAGTTAATTTGGCAGAAACCTCCAGGGACACCGAACTGGAGAGGGTCGTGCAAGCAGCTGTGTCCATAGGGTGCCAGCCTAACCCCTGTGGAAGAACAGACTGGGCAGAGCCGCCTCCACACTGCAGCGGGAAGTGCTTCCCAAGGCAGCTCGCGCAGCGGATGCCTATGCTGTGCTGAGCAGGGTTACATCTTGGCTGTTAAGTTAAGCAAGTAAGAATGATAGGAAACGCAGAGGCAGTGTTTTACTGAGCAGTGTGTATCCCTCAGATCGCATTGTCGAGGGGTTCAAGACAGAACAGCAGCATGCGTTAAGTGCAGGACAGTTAGTGCAAGACAGATAGCGTGTGTCCTCAGCCCCTCCAGTCCATCTGCACGGCCTGAGGGGAATGGCAGCAGTGAGGCATTTCAGAGTATAAAAGCACGTTTTTCTGGAGCCTGTGCTCAAATTGGGGTGAGATGAGAAGCCTGATCTATACAAACCCTTGAGGATGTGAAAACTCAAATGAAAGAGAGCCCACTGGGTAGATCTGCTACTTCCCAAACACCACTAGAGAAAAAGTTTCTCCATTCACCCGGAAGTGACTGGCTACATTTTTTAAAAAACAGCTTGAAAAAATCCCACCTGAAAAAAAGAACTGAACTTCCAGATCAACTGGGCCAGACCCTTCCTTTATGTCAGATCCAATCTGTCTCTAGGAACTTTTGCACGTCCCATTGACTGGCGATCAGCAGGGTAAGCAAGACTTGCTCAGCCAGAAATCATCTCCTAAAATTACTATTTATTTTTCATACATTTGTTAAGTTCATTAAACCATGCAGAGGAGTCAAATGAGAGTGACTTTAGGGAGTGGTATTTGCACAGCAGAAAAAAATATACATATTAATTATCTTCATTACTAAAATAAAATTCTGTTATAAGATTAAGATATTCAAATTGTGATTAAAGCCAAGACATGACAGAAACGAAGTATTAAGTTTTAGGGAACAGCTAAAAAAAACAAAAAAACCCACCCCACAATTCTTTCATATTTCTCTCCAGTAAAATTTTCAAATTGATTACTTCTCAGTATAAAATACATGTTACTCAACAGTAAATTCAGAATATCATATTTGATTATTCTATTCTGCTAATTTGAATTTGCATCAAAATGTCATTAAATATCCTTTTATTTATCTTTATGTATATAATTTCCTCTCTTTACTTGTGCAAACCATTTGTAATCCTAAATATCAACATATATTTTTGAAAAATATAAATATTTTGCTCTTTTTTAAGCTAAAGCAAATCAAAAAGGTACTTTCTGCATCAGGTAAACCTTCCACATGCCATTCTTCACTTAAGTTGTTGATGATGAGCCTCAGGTATCTTAAAACCAATTAGACTTTCTCCTAACCATAGAATCATAGAATCATAGAATGTGTAAGGTTGGAAGGGACCTCAGAGGTCATCTAGTCCAACCCCCCTGCA
>JAUBOD010000235.1:636755-664349 GCA_032353885.1 Nothura maculosa | reverse complement strand
GAGGGGGACGATCACCTCCCTCGACCTGCTGGAGACGCTCTTCTTAATGCACCCCAGGATCCCATTGGCCTTCTTGGTCACCAGGGCACACTGCTGTCTCATGGTCAACTTGTTGTCCACCATGACACCCAGGTCCCTCTGTGCGGGGCTGCTCTCCAGCAGGTTTGTTAGACGGGTCTAACAAACCCGTCTATCTCTTGTTAATTTTAATAAAACTCTAGAAGCCAACTTTTTTAATCAGTATTTTTTAACTTGCAGAGAACAGGAGAAGGGAAGCTCCCAGTCCCCAGGCTGCCCGAGCTTTCCATGTCCCCAGGCTTCCCAGGGGAAGCAATGACAAGCTGGCAGTCAGCCTGGAGGAGGTAGAGGAGGGGATGAGAGTCAAGGCTCTCTGTCTCCAACAAATTGCCTGAAAAGTGCTTGCCAATTCCTCTTTCTCCCTGTGGTGAGAAAATTAGTTGGATAAAAGCCTCTCAGGCAGGCAACAGGCAAGCTACTTTTTTAATGCCATTTGTGTACCCAGTAGGGGATTCTTCTGGAAATCCCTCCTCTCTTTTCCTTTCTTCTTTCTTCTCTCTTTTTATTTTTATTTTTATTTTTTAATAGGCAACCTTTATCCCAATTTGTAACAACAAGAATTTCTAGCAAAGCATCTAAAAAGAAACAGATGGATGCAGGCAGGGTTGTGGAGATGAGAGAAGACTGCAAAGCCTGGTATGGTTAATTGGCTAGTTAATAACTCATATCGCTCCACGGTGTTGCACATTCGCCTTGTCAGATGCACTGAGAGCGCAGGAGGTTCCTGCTAAAACAGAGATGGTAGGAGGAGCCACAGGGATACTACGGTCTGGTGATACGCATACTTGTGATGGAGGCTCATGGAAAAATGTGAAGAGCTGTAAAAACAGAGCACTTAGCAAGAGTGCCAAATTGCATGACATTTAGACCCCTAGACCTAAGCAGATTATTTGCAGTATCACATCGAGGGATATTGTTAAGATGCACGAATGACTGCAAAAGCTGGTTCTAGAGCACAAAAACAGCGTCAATATGTTGCTTTTTTTGCATCTCCTCCTAACGCCACTGCCACCTCCTGCAATTGTGTGTTCTTGGGTGATGTGTGTTCTCAGGTTTGTGGATTAGTTGTTCTCTTAGAGGATGTGCTGGGGGCAGGAGTAGGGGTTAACATCACTTTCAGCCTGCTCCAGTCTCAGACAGTCCTTTGGATATGTGGCCAAAACATATCCTGTGGCTTGTGTGTGTGTTTCATTAAAACAAGCAAACAAACAAAAACACCACCAAGGGTGACCCTCAAAGCTACACTTTTCTCCCAAGACTTTTAAGAAATTGGAGAGGGGTGGGAAGCAGAAAGGCAGCATGGGTCTGCGCCAGCCTTAGCCTGTCCTGACCAGTTTGGGCCAGTTTGGGCTGGCAGCAGTGGAAGCTCTGCTTGTTCGGCCAGCGGTTTTGGCTAGCAAAAGAGGAGCCAGGTAAAACCAACACTTAGCCCCTAGGTCATCCCATGAGATATTTCTGAGAATTAGGTTACTTGCCCTCTCCTTGTTTCTGTGGTGCTAGATTAGATATCTCTTTGTTGGACAGGACTGATGCAGCTCTCTAAGGGGAATAGCTACTAAAGGAAGAGAAGTAAAGTACATTACAATCCGAGTGTGTGGTGCATATGGTAAAATTCCCTCAAATTTCATCAAATAGCAACATAGTTTAACTTTCAAAGTACTAGTTAACTGAATCCATCAAGTACACCATGCACCAAAGAGGTCAGTTTGGAAAAAAAAGGGGTACTGGTCTCAGGATTTACACCTTGTGGATGGCGTGCCAAAAAGAGGGACTTGAAAAGGACCTGAATGCTCCAAAAGCTTTCCTTTAGATATGGGATGAATTGGCAGTGAGCACAGAGGTTTAGTTTATTTCCATACCATGACCAACTATGAGAACAGTAGTGGGGTATGTGAAGGAGTGTGTGTGTATGAGGGAACGGGAGCCAGGTGAGGGCTGGGGCTTCTGGTAGGTAGAAGTAACCTGTAACCAGATGTAACCAGCAGCTGTGCACCTCTCTCAGCACCTAACATTTTGGGGATTTTTTTTCCCATTTCACTCTGGATATGCAGAGGGAGAAGCAAACTGGAGCTGGAGTCTGTGAGATGACTTGGGGGATGGTCTTGGGAAGGTACCTGTGCTGCAGGAGCAAGTACAACCCCAAATTTGAAGCAGATGGGCATTAAGTGGAGGGATTTCACGGGAAACGTGACATGTAATTCAATTTCTCCTCAGCACACGTTTGTTTGGGTAGCAGTGATCTACATGCATCTTTCTTCTGTACCTACGCTTATTCCTCTTCTATTTGACTGAGAAATTCATCTGATTTGGAGGCTGAAGCAATAAATCTGTTGTATTGGCAGAAAGCTATTCATAAAATGTGGAGATTTTGCTATAAGTTCTGGAGGAAAGTCAATGTGGCAAAGTGAAGTGTAAAATTATTCCTGTCTCAATGTTATTTTTGGGCCATATATCTCTGCCTTTTATGAACAGCAGGCATATTTGGAAGAATTATGTCTGAGTCATAAATCCCTATTTGCCTAGGACATGACTAATAGGTGTCTTTAACACAGTAAGATGATATTACTGTCTTAGCTTGCAATTTTTTTCCTAACTTCTGAAGCACACAGAACTGATGAAATTCAACCAGCATAGTGACTTTAATCTATGATTTGTCAGAAAATTGTTACCTCCCCCCTTTTCTCATCTATTGAATCCAGCCAACATACACAGTAATTCATATGAGTCTCCAATTTTATTATTTCAATATTTAGCAGGCAAAATCAGCTTGGTTGCTTTTAGGACATGGAGTTTGTTATGCTCCATGGCAGGTAGGGAATAGGCAGGTTAGGGAGAGGTAGGGGGGAGGAGACTGAAGGATTCCCTCTTGTGAAATGCACTGGCACTGGAAGTGATCAAAGTGGCAGTCTTTTTAAATGAAAAATGCTGCAAGATCTTTGCAGTGGTGTTGGCAGTGGGGCTGCTGTGTCGGCAGCTTCCAGCCTCCCCAATTTCAATAGCTCTACATCTGGATAAAGATCAACAAAACTTCGTGAGCAGGTTGTGTTATCCTCGGATCTTGCTCTAAAGACAGAGAACGTGTCTGACTGTAGCTCTAAAATATTAATATGTGTGAATATCTGTGGTGCTGTACCAAGCATTGATTTTAAACTGGTTCTGAGTTATACAGGGGCACTTGCTTTTATGGTAGTATTAACCATTGTCATACCTGTATGCCTTTACTAGCTACCCCTTTGTTGTTAGTATTATTATTAGCTATTTATTTATCAGCTGTGGACCAGTCTCTTCACTCCAGCACAGCTACACCAAACTTTTGCTCTAAAAATAAAATGTATCCCAAAGCTTTCACCCCAATAATACCACAGTGCTTCTTTTTGTGTGTGGTGCTGTGTACATACACACAAGATATTATAGGATACACTAATGATCATTATTACATCTGATTGATAGTAAGAAAATACACCTGGAGTCTCCTGAACTTAGAGCCCCCTTTCCTCCTGACATGTGTTACCTGCAACATTAATTCATAACAGCTAAATATCTTGACTGTGCCAAGTGAAAATATAATCAGTTTCAGGAGTTCTTTGTGAAATTTTGATGCAGTTTATGTCTTTAATTGTTTGATCTTCAATATTCCTGGTATGTGGTTTGTCTCTTAAACCACATGGCATTGTCTTTGCTCCCTGATTAGATGCCTGAAATTCTTAGAAGAAGATTACTGTTGAGGAATAATGAATGAGGAATAATGAATAATGCATCATTGATATGGAAATTAATCAAAATTTATGCAGAAATTCACAAGCCCTTCAGCAGTTATCAGCACTTTTTTATAAATAAAATAGTAGCTGTCCAAATATTCATAAACAAATAGAATGCCCTACCACTATCATAGACCACACTGATAAGATATATTTGCTAAAGCATCAACAAATTACAGCTTGTGCCATTCGATCAGTTCTAATTAATTCTAAATGTTCCTCAGGGGAGATCCAGTTCAAATGAACTGATTATTAGCAGTGATGAGAGCTGGATGGTTAAAATTGTATCCCTTTTACAGCCTTCAGGAAAATGAAAGCAATTGCTTGGACATGAAACAAGGAAGTGATCTGTGTATTCAAATATGACACATAAAAGAGATTTTCTCCTTCTGGCAGAAAAGATAATCAAGTATGTGTTCTTTTAAACCTATTTTTTCAATTAATTTTTCCTCTTTTAGCTGGAAAAAGACATTGCAAGATAATACTGCAACACTCCAAAACATGGGAAGTGACATGTATGTAAAACTGTTTGGCACTTACTGCATTTTAAGTCCGACATATGAGCATCTACCTCCAGAGGCAATATGCTGGAGGTTATTTAGTTTGATACCAGGGAGGAAAGATTCAGTTGCTTTCATATTCTTTACATTGAAGGATGACTTTGTGTGGTTTGGGCTCTGCTTGAAGTGGTGTCATCTTGAGGTACCAAAGAGTAGATGTTTAAAGACAAATAGCTGAAATGACAGCATCTGTTGCCCCCAGGCTTGTCAAGCTGAGCACTGAAAAGGATGATTTTATCCATTTACTGTGGAGACTGTCACTTTCTCATGTAAACAACAAACATACCACATTTCTTCCTGAACATTAATACTTGTAGGCAGTATTCCACAAATTAAAGCGAATCCGTGCTACCATATCTTTCAACCCTTAAAGTTTACAAGCGGCTAAACTGGCCTAGTCAGTCAAATATTTGGAGTTCTTTCTAAACTAAATAATTTTAATAGAATATGAAAAATAGCAGAAACAAAAAATATCATTATTTTTGTTTTGTCTCCAGAGTAACATTCTTGCAATTCGTTGTAGTAAAATTCTTACGAGTTTTGGAACTTCATACTTTTAAGAAGGAACAAAATATTCATTGGACATATTTAGAGAAGTGACTTTCCAGCTTCAAAATTCTGGCTTCCTTGAACATTATTGCATAGCAAGCAATATTATCAAATATACATCACATTAATGTCTTTGCATGTTTGCCTTCACTGTTATAATTTCAGAGAAGTTTTTCACATCAGTGACCTCTCTCTTTTTTAATCAGTTTGCATTGTTAATGCAGTAATACTCAGTTGCAAAAAAATACCCCAGGTTATACATTTATGAGGTTTTCATTATATGTCTCTCATAATGACGTGTCACTCACAGTCAATAATGGGATTTAGCAAAGATAAGAACCTAGAATTATTCAGTGCTTGACATATACCTTCCATGAAAAGCTGCAGTAACTTTCCAATAGATACTATATATCAAGTTTTTCCATACTTTTAATGTTAAAAGTTACTATTTTTTTGTCAGGAAATTAACTCGTAGCATCTCTAATTGAAAATATCTTGCATTTTGACTACCAAATACTGCCCAGTTGTATCCTTTGCTCATAAGCAAACTGATTTACAAGCAAACCAGGGTGACCAAGTGCCAAGATCAAACAATTTGTTAACAACCTCATAGATTGCCGTAACTGTCATTTTGGCAGTTCATTATTTTTCTTCTGTGAGTGGTCAAAGAGGAAAGCAACAGACAAACTTGTGCAAATTTAGCTTGGAGAGTATTTCTAGATTCCTGGAAGAAATATGCTTAAAAATGGATATAAAGCATTCTCAGACTAGCTTACCTAAGAGACACTGAAAAATTCAAAGACTATTTTCTGAAAGCCTAAAATAAAAAAAAAAAAAAGCTACTGATATAACAAAGGACAAGTATTTAAATTCAAATTTTTGAGATCAAGTGGAGAGAGAAAATACTACAATACTCTGCTTGTCCAATGGGGAAGGAGAGGAAAGCAAATTGTTTCAATTATCTGTGATTTTCTCTGTACCAGTCTTCCTAGAAATAAACACATGCAGCAGCATCTCCTTATAAAAGGAGGATACAGAGAGCTACACACTGAGGTACCAAGCAGCCCAGCCCAGTGTGTTGAGGTCCTCTCTTTCGCTGCAGAAGCCATCAAGCAGTGTCATGCATTAGCAGCCTTGGAAAACTGGCAGCTCCTGAGTTTTCCTTCTTCTTTGAAGCATCCAACAGTTGCTAATCCTGGAAGTTGGCTCCAAGTTTGGAGCAATCCCTTTTACTACCACATTTTTTGTAGGATTATTGTATATTATTACTGGATAATATCACCACATCCTTTATTACAGTGAGTGTAAGTTCTTTTAATTTTTATCATCATAAAAGAAGCCTGCTGAAATTTTCCTACACAAGTTCAATGTTTTGAAGGACTATGATAATCCTGTATTTATTCTGAATTCGAAATCTTCCTTATAGTTTTACTCATAGAATAATCTCACTTCTAAATAGAAAGCTGTGCATAACATTAAAAGCCTCAGGGAAAAGAAGAAAAAAAAAGCACTTTTTTCAGTAAAGCAAATCTGTCTAGTTCATAAGTCTGTGTTAATTTTTTTTCAGTTACTTAAAAAGAACATCTGTGGTCCACATTGTTCTTGCTCTTGGCAGGAGAGAAGGAGAGGTGGGGGCTGATATCTATAGGGAGAACTTCCTTCAGCAGCAACAGCGCTGCATGGTGCTGCCTTGTGAAAATGCCTCAGCTTCTCTTGTGAAAGTATGGTGTTGGAGAAAATTACAAATATCTTAATGATTTTTAATCTACCTTTTAGACAACTTTCTAAGTGTTTTATCGGAAAAAATGACTCAAGAATACTTTCAATTAAGAGACTGGAATGAGGAAACTTCATCTTTTTTACTTTTAGGATCAATAACAGGACAGTCAGCTTATTTCTTCTGTTTCCATATGATGGAAAAGAAAGGAGGAGAAGGACATAGAGTATTTTACAAATAAATAAAAAAAATCCTAGATATTTCTTTGGTCACTCATACATAAAATTAATAGAATGGGTAGTAATTTCAATATCTAACTAGTAAGTCTTTCATTGACCTTCTATAGACAGCTGTCTTTCTGATGCAGCATTCATCCAGACCTTGTCCGTATATACCAGTGATAGAAAAACTGCTCTATTTTCTTCTCCTCCTTTTTCTATTTTCTCCTCCTCCTTTAGATACACAGGAACCAGAAATGAGCTACCAATGTAAATATCTGAACTTTATGTGGCCATAAAGTATCTTTAAATGTGAATATGTAGATTTTGAGTAACAAATTTTACATGCTAAGATACTGTAAACAGACCATTTAAACAGAAAAAGAGATTAGTCTGCTTCCTATTTTATAGAGTAGTAATCTGGGTCTGCTGTAAGCCTTGGGAATGTTTGTTACTTCTTTTTTTGCAGCAGCTATGAAGGCTGTTTTTTACTTTTACTTCCCACTTATTTATTTTTGCATCTACCAATATGTTTTCAACAAGAGCTGGGTGCAGTAGCCCACGTGCAGCAGCAGCAAAAACTGTGTTGAGGAAATAATTCCCAACTAATAGGTCCTTCGTACGTGGTGAACATGTGTTTTGTAGATGTAGGATCAGGAGGTTCCTTGGTGTTTCCTGGCATCTTTGTGGGGGATAGTGAATAAACTGCTGCTATACTGTCTGCTGTATTCACTTACCCAGCAGCTGGTTAGCTGCTAAATATGGCCAACTCCTAGAGCCGTAGGAGGACAAGGATTTCAGGGTGATGTAGAGGGATACTAAGTAAGGAAAAGGAAGGGCACTCTCACGTTCAGGGTGACTGAGCACAAACTAGTGGACAAACTGGATGTGAACAGGCCAGAGGACACAGCCACTTAGCAGGACTTTCTGCCCCTTGAAGGGAAACCCAGGTTTTCATCTGAGAATACATATGCTCATCCTTAGTGTGTTTTTACCAAGCACATTGCCAGGGAGAAAAAGGAAAAAAAAAAAAGAAAAAACGTACAGTAAAAAGGTTAGATTTGAAATTACATCATATCTTTAATGATTAAACATATCTAATCTCCTCTCAGAATATCTTTTACCTCTAGAACAGTGTCTGTGTTCACATTTTACAAATAGGTGCATATCACAGAATCACAGAATCCTTAAGGTTGGAAGGGACCTCTAGAGATCATCTACTCCAACCCCCCTGCACACGCAGTGTCACCTAGAGCACATGGCACAGGGCTGCATCCAAGTGGATTTTAAAGATATCCAAAGAAAGAGACTCCACAACCTCCCTGGGCAGCCTGTTGCAGGGCTCTGTGAAGAATCTTTTCCTTAAGTTCCTGTGGAACTTTCGGTGTTTCGGTTTCTGGCCATTTCCTCTAGTTCTATCAGTGGCCACCACTGAAAAGAGTCCGACCCCATCCTCCTCACTGCCTCCCTTGAGGTATTTATATTCACTGATCAGGTCCTGTCTGAACAGGTCCAGCTCTCTCAGCATGGAGATGCACAAACAAGATGACTTTTAAAGTTTAACTTCTTAAGTTGCAATAAGTTTATAGAAGAGTGTATTGATTTCTGAGGTAGTAATCACTAACCCCAATCACAGCAGTGTATATAAAATTCCTACTACTCTCTCTTAGGACACTTACAAACAAAGATGTGTCATGACTTATTTAAGGAGATCTAGTCAGCTAATGATGAATAAGAGGGCTGATAGCACTCTGTTCCAGTTCAGGGCTTTATTCACTTATGTATACTTCATCTATAGAGAGTATTTTCCTTAAAATCTCTGCTAGTTCCTTGAGAAAACGTGAGTGCTGCAGCTGTTAATGAAAACTAATTTGAGACTTACACACATAAAACTTTGTAGAAGTGCGAGGCACTGGCATTAACCATACGATGGAGATGAGGCCTCTGAAGTGAAGTACCCAGGTACAATCTTAGCATAGATAGAATTGTGCTTTGATCAAATGTGAAGAGCAGCTGTTTATTTGGAAACACAGGTATGTGATTGCATTTCCTGAAAGAACATTACTTGCCAGGATGCTTGCTTGTAGCTATCAGCTGGTCAAATAGAACTTAAAATCTATTGCAAGGGAAGAGTCTTCAGCAATTGCCTTGTAAAATGAAAATAACAACAAAATGCAGCATTGCTTTAAACAGAGTGTCTGATTTTAAGAGAAGATAAAATGTCAGGGTTTACAGACAGTGTCTAAATTGTAAAAGAAGAAATTTGCCTCAAAATGAAGTAAATTCACTTTCTTGTTAAAGATGTGGTAAAATAAGAAATGGCTAAAAGCTGATGACATTAAAGATGTATGTTCTTATAACTGCATTCTTGTGGGGAAAGAAAAAAAAAAACTGGAGAAATTCTAGGGTTAGAAGTGACAATTTACACAGACGTCCTTATGCTCAGGAGGAAACAATGATACCTGACGTGAGTATAACACTATCAACAGCACTATCAAAATATGGAACAGAGAGAAATTGCCATTGAGGAGATATAGGACAACAAATACACCATAGTAGCAGCATATTTAATGTGGATATTCAGAAGTGATAATTACCTTATAAAAAGCTGCCTGTCTACCTTAGGGCAGATTTCCCTAGTGTGGTAACGCGCATTTCTCATCCCTGTTGCTGACACCACTTTCAGCACGGCTGTTATTTCTTGAAAGAACTGTGGTAGGTGTCACACTCACTGTTATGTTGATAGTCTGCTTGGAGCTGGTGCTACTAATTAAGTTCACACAGGGGAACTTCTGCCAAGTGGACTTAAGTTGACCAAAATTTGGTGGAAGTGGTAGGTATAAACTTCACTGTGCCATGATCTCTGGGCTGTTGCTTCCACTAATCCATCAGAACAGAGCAGCCTTATTGGGAAGGGAGGTGCCTGTGGGAGTTCCTGTGTGTTCATGGTGGAGGGAGTGAGACAACATGAATTAGTTGGGTAGGTTTTAAATTGAGATAAGAGTCAATAGAAAGTTTTGATTAGAGGGTCATGATGCTTTGCTTTATATTTTCAGCAGTGGGAGAGGCAGAGTCAGATTCACTGACTCTAGAAGCATCAGCAAAGAAACCTATTCAATTAGAGAGATTTACAGACCTTTCTTACTAGTATTTGCATAATAGTAGGAAGTATTATAATACTAATGTAAGTATTAGTAGGTATGTAACATAATACTCGTAAGGATATATATATAATAAGTATATATATAAAAATACTAGTAAATTTATATATATAAGTATATGTATATAAGTATATAAGTATATGTAATTCTTACCACTATTTTTATATATATAGTGGCATTTATATATATAGTGGCATTTATAAATAAGCAAATCTGCAGAACATATTCCAGGATAAGGAACAGACTGAACAATTAAAATACCTAAGTAGGTGTTCTAAAGAATCTGCTTCACAAAGAGAGTATGATGCAGATGAGGTTTTGTGTCTTTAAGTACATCTTAAAGCCTTCCGACTGATAGACGAATAAAACACCCTGCCTCTTGTTGGCCCGTAAACATCATGACAAGGAGGCACTTTTACTGACACAAAGGTGGTAACAGTGACATGGACAAACTGAGAACCTGTAGGAAGGATCCAGTTGGTTCCTCAGAGTAAGAGGTTCAAGGTAACTTGGGCAAAGCCTCTTGTTCTCTTTTTTGTCCTCATTCCTCACACTGTCACGGTTGGACTGTCCCGTTCCTCATGTGCTGCTGTGCAGGTTGAGTCTGGGGTCCCTGCTCACACACGGGTGCCTCAGGGCAGTGGCTGAGGGTACCAGACTGGCAGGGAGGGGAACCGCAGTGACCCTGTGCCTGGGTTTGAGAGCGTTACCTTCCTAAGAGCCTCCAGGATGTGCCTGGCCAGCACTGTGCACCACGGCAGTGCTGCATCCAGTGCTGGAGCTGAGCTCTGGGAAAGCAGGAGAAGGGAGGGGAGCAAGGGAATGCTCCAAGTTTAGGAAGTGAACAAATCTGCTGAAGAAATGGAGGGAATGAGAAGTGCTCAGAAAGATATACAGTGTCTTCGAGTGTAAGGAATACCACAACTGAAAGGAAAAGAATAGTGCGTTGCAATAATCCATAATATACATAGACCAAAAAGCAGTTCAACAAGGCACCTTTAAATTAGACTTCTGGATTGTAAACTTAGTTAAAATTTGGAGGAGGCTGCTTGAGAGATTGTGAATTCCCCATCCTTGGCAGTTTATGAGAACAGATTAGACAGCATTTGAGGGAAAAAAAATTGCTTAAAGTGCTGGAATCATGGACTTTAAGTACCACTCCATTCTGTCTACTGTGATTCTCAGTCTCTGATGGGTTTCTCTAGGTGTCACTGTAACTATGTCTAATAATATCTCCAGTGAAAGCAGAGCCTGGCTGTATGGATAACTCACAAACAGTCAAGGGGGCTGCTGAAGAGGCAGTTACAACTTCATTGATGTAAAGAACTGAAAGCTTAGGTACGTCTGTCTGCAAAAGTTGCAGAAGTTACATGTTGCTTCTAGTGCTCTAATGAAAATAAGCTGATGTAGAATAGCACTGCCACAATGAAAGGAAGGTCTCTCACCTCTGATCTTGCTCTGTGCTTATTGAGTAATTCACAAGGTCCACCAGAGAAGTCTGATCTCCTTTGCCTATGATATGAAGCACTTGGGCTTTTGATGCCTTAAATCAGCTCTCTGCACAAATTAGTGGTCTTTCATTTCTAAGTTCTACAGTCAGGTGAAAAAGTATCAACATAACTACATTTAGGTGTTCATATAAATGCTGAGGCTGGAAGGGGAAAAGCCTCGAGTTTCAATTTGGATTGAGTGGGACATCTTTCCTTTAGACCCTGTAGTGGGGATTTGTCCAGTCTGCATCATCTTAACGTGGATCTGTGCAGGGATTTAGAGGAACACTGGGCATCCAACCAAAGAGAGCAAGAGGCTTGAGGTGGCTGCACAAAGACCTAAGCAGATGGCAGGAGAGTGAGAGAGGAGATCTGCTCGTGTCTAACTCCAAAGTGAGGCAAAGAGCTTTTCCAGAACAAAGAGGTTCTCCAAGCTCCTCCGCCTGTATTCTTATGAATCTTGGCTCTTATGGACTCTGTTCAGCTTTAATGGGAATACCCCCACTTAAGTGTGTGCATAACCCTGTGCTCATGTGCAAGTTACATGGAAAAGAAGCCATAGGTCTAAGATACGTGCTGTTGGTAAATTAAGGAAATATTTGTAAATACTTTAAGAAATGATTTACACTGAATTTGAAACCAAATATCCTTCTTAATGACAGATAAAGATAGCATGATTAAGAAGAAAATTTTAGATTTAGCTGTGAGGCTTGGAAAAATCTTCCACATTCAATAAATAGATAGCACTGTTGCTTGTTTGTTTGTTGCTTTTATTTTTCTTTCACTTTTAATTGCCACACTCTTAGATAAAGCTCTAAAGCTAAAAAAAAAGTGAGGCAGGCTTTTAAGTGTTGAACTGGTTTTACAGATTTTGTGAACTTCATTGTTGGTATTTTCCATTTTCAAACACATACAATGTACAAACTTTTAAAAGCCATTCCTATGCATCTATAAAGTTTTCCTTGCTGCTTTCAAGTAGAAGGGACATCAGTAGAAGTTTTCCTTGCGTATGAGCTCCTGGCTGTGTGGTGTTGAGCACCAGAAACCCTCCCGCAGTCCCCACACTCCTGTAGTGCAGGGAATTGAGCACACGTTCACGGCTTTCTCGCACGATGGACAGGAAAATTGTGTAATTGTGAAGTCAGCAGGAACCAGGGGATTGTGCTGTGCAGTTTGTTTCCAGTTGTAACTGGTACCTCACCTGGGCAAAACCAGGAGGACTGACCTCGTCTCAGCTGAGGCTCATGCTCTTTTTCCCTTGACTTTGTGCCATGGTAGAGTTTGTGCCTCCCTCCTGCAGCGGGGCAGCAGCGTCAGGTCCCTTCTGCAGAATAACCAGCCCTGTTTCTCCCACCTCGTGCATTCAGGCTGGATGTGGGTCCTGCACTTGTGCACTTGCTGGTGCTTGTGCGCATCAAACACCCGCTGCAGTTCCTGCCGCAGTTCCTGCTGCGGTTCCTGCTGTGGTTCTTGCTGCCTGCAGGCACTTTCCAACCCACTCTGAGAAGCACATTGGAGCGGATGGATTCAGCCATCTCCTAGAAGCTTTTGCAGCCTTTCTAAGGGAAAAGTTTGTACCAAAGCTGTTTTTCAGTTGAAAGTGGATTGCTCTGAACTGATGTAACAGCTGGGATGCAATTTCTTGGGAAATGGGAAATTCTGCCTTGCAGTGACTACCAGAACGACTCAGGATTTCCATGCTCTTTCCCAAGTTGCTTTTGGAAAGGGGGATACTGGAATGTTGTTGTAGGTCATAGGAACTATCTCAACAGGCTGCAAATGGCTCCTCATCCAGAAGCAGAACCCTCCTGATCTGGCTCCTTAGTGCAGAAGGAGGTGCTGATTTGGGCCAGGGCAAGAGGAAAGGACTGGGAGAGAGGCTTAATCTCCTGCAGGACTGGAGCTGCTTTGGTTTCCCTGTGCAGTTAGCTCTGCTTCCCTGTTTGCTTAAAATTAATGAAGTTGCTGCCTGCTGCTTTGAAGTCCGTGCAGGTGTTGGTAATTCATTTGCCTGTCTCTCTTTATCAGCTGAGTATTGTGTTGTGTGTAGCACTGCGCTCTTATCGCCCGCGTCGGGGCACAGTGTGGCTTTACCTGGCAGGGTATCCAATTTGCACGTCCAAAGCTTAAAATATTGCAGTGTCATGGACACTACATTGTCCATGAGCAGGGGGCAAAGTTAAGGTTACATGGCTGACTTACCTCTGTAATTTGTATATATATGAAATTTTTATGCATATGTGTGTATATATATATGAAATAGCATTTTTAATTCAAAATTTACTATAAAGTCTTTAGATTTTTATTTTTATTCTTTTACAGTAGTCGGAGCAGCATACGCTTTGCTTTTGAGTCGGAAATTCAAGTTTTCAGGTGTAACCTATTTTCTCACAATTCTTGATTATGAATGGATGCCAAGGAACAAACAGGAGTAAGGCCTGATCATGTTGAGGATCTAAAGATAAAAATATTTCTTAAAATGGCAGTCATTCAGGATCCTTGGCATTAAAATGCCTTATCCATAAAGAAAATCTTACTCTCCTGTAGGTATGTTATTTTGCCTGTGTGTGCCACAACAACTTGCTTTTGAGATTAGAGATGCAGAAACTGCCTTT
Source organism: Nothura maculosa (assembly GCA_032353885.1). Taxonomy (NCBI): domain Eukaryota; kingdom Metazoa; phylum Chordata; class Aves; order Tinamiformes; family Tinamidae; genus Nothura; species Nothura maculosa. Next base: position 650,203 of record JAUBOD010000235.1, on the reverse strand, counting down.
TTATAGAGCTTCAGAATAACTAGTCTCAAACATTCACATTCAGAACCTTTTTCTTGTAATGGGCAGCATTCGCAAGTGGGCAGGTTGGCCCTGCACCCCCAAGATGGCAAACTGGTGCCAGCAGAGCAAGACAGCACCGAGCAGAGTGGCTTTGAAAGGCATTAGGTTCTTTTTCCTTGCTTAACTCCAGTTCAGACCGGTGTCTTGGTCAGGAAATACAGCAAGACTCAGGTTGGGAGGCAGGGGAAATAATGATGAGGTCCCAGGGATGTATTCTGTGTGTAGTTCTCTGGTTTTGTCCTATGCTGTATCTGCTGGGCCGCAAACTTCCAACCTTTCAGTCGGCAGGGAATAGCGGGAGCGCTTTGGTTTTCCCCCAGGTGTGACCCGGCTTTGGGGAGCCCGGTTTGGTTATTGTGGCTCTGCAGGGCTTTGCTGACTGCACAGGGAACATGAAAGCTGCTGTGGAGCTCCACAGGGGTAGGACAGTGTCCAAGCAAAGGGTTAAAACTACTTTTCCCAACTAATGAAATCTCTGGTGCACCCTGTGTGCTGTGGTGGGAGGGAATCCTCAGTACCAATTGGCTGGGCTCTAAGAGCTGCAGCTGAGCTGGAGCTGCTGCTGGAGAGCCCTATTGATCCGGAGGGTGGATGTGGAGAGAAGCTCCGCGAGGGATGCGGGCATTGCTGAGACCAGAGCCAGCCTCTTCCAGTAAGAAAGTGGTTTCCACCCTCCTCTGCTGCTTGTGAGCTCCGTGCGGATGAAGGGCGCTGCGCGGAAGGGCAGCACGTCACCGCAGCCATCCAGCGGGAAGAGCTACGGCGGGAAGAGCTACCGTGGGAAGAGCTGCGGCTGCTGCTGCCGCTGCGCATCCCGCTGCTGCTGCTGCTCCGTGTAGCAGGTGAGGCCACTGCTCCGGGGCAGCGCCAGGAGACAGGAGGCCTGTCCGACCTGGACACGCGGCGCCTCCGCGTCCTGCTCCAGCACAGCCAAACTTCAGTAAGTTCCCAGCAAAGTGCCAGAGCCGGCGAGGCTGAGGGCCGGGAGCTGCCCCTGCCCTGGGCACCTGGTGGCTCCAGTTGCCCTCCCTGCCTCGCAGGTGCCGGGAAGCCTCTGGTGGCTCCGATGCTGGGAGATGCTGAAAGAGGCAACGCGGAAACAGGCACTTGCTGCAGCTGGAAGGGGAAGTGAATAAGAAGGGTGCAAAACTTAGGGGAAGTGGGATGTTTTTGGCATGTGTTTTATAAAATACTCAGCCCTGCTTTTGTGTGTGATTGAAAGCAGGAGTAGGGTGGGAGGAGGATTTCTGCAGTGTTGACCTTTAGGAAGAGGTGTTTCCTCTCTGGGAGAGAAGGTAAGAAAAGAAGATTTGACTTGATGTGACTTTGAAAACACCTGAGCAGCCTCCTCCCTTAGGGAGAAAGAGGAAAAAAAAAAAAAAAGAAAAAGAAAAACCTGCAGAAATCATTTAATGACAAGAAATAGAGTCCAGTCCTGACAATACAATATGCTCAGATGCAAGCTCTAAATTATTGTTGTTGCGTTTCAGACTGATCTTCTCCAAAATGCCTTTGTGAGGAGCAGGAGAATAAATGTAATCCTTATACAGGCATTTTAATGGGGAATTCAGTGCTGAGTTACAAGTCGTGCTGTAAGTGTGCCTTTAAGAGGGATATGCAAAGACGTTTCTTTTTCTTGATAAATATTTTCCATAATTTTAGAGTATGAATGGCTTTCTGACTTGAGTATTCAAGTTCTAAATATCTAATTTAGATTAAGAAGAGTGTATTTTTGTTGTGTTTCACCTATTCCTTTCAGAGCACAGTAAGATGCTGATGGACTTCATGCTCATTTTTGTATGTGACGAGTGGAGGTTAACACTCGCTTTGCTTCTGTATCTGCAAGCTTCTACACAGTGCTGAATAGGAAAGGAGATATTTTTGTTAGATAGCATGAACAAGCGATTGAGGTCGTTGGTTTATTTATTTTGATATTTTCAGGATAATATATAAATTGCAGAAACCAAAGAAGTTAAGCATAATAAGCAGGTTTTAAGATAATGTGCTGTTTACTGTGTAGGTGATTGGATTCAACACACAAAATAAACCAGGAGTGAAATGTTTCCTTGCAGCCAAGCTTCTTGGAGACCCCTATGTTGGTCAGGAGGTCTTAATTTCGATCCTGTGAGCACCTTATTAGACCTTCCATTGATCTCTGTGTGTTTCTAAGAGGTTTCAAGGCTTCTTGCAAAACGTTCCCCCAGCGCTGAGAGCCAGATGGTTGCACTGCAGAAGTCATAAGCCGTTAATTGCAGAGTCGAAATGAGTGCTTGGGAACCAACACACAAACCAAAGGTTTCCATCTCCTCGTCTCCTTGCGCTCCTCCTTGCCCAGAGCAATGTCCCTGCTAGAAATGGCACAGAAAATGCATTCTCCTTTGGACGAGCGAGAAATACAATGTTTTAGTGGGAGAAGACTTCTTTAAGCAGTGTTTCATGTCCCTGTGACACCTTTCAACAAGTTCACTTCATTTGGATTAATCTGCTGCCTCCCAAACTGTGCTGAGTGCCCTGTCTGTGGTTTGTGTTTACCTGCCTTGTCGGGCAGTAGAGAAGACAGAGATCATGCAGTCTCCCACAATATCCTTTCTGTTCACAAAATTGACACAGGATCCTGTAAAATTGCTCGATTCGTTGTTTTGTTTGTTTGTTTGTTTGTTTTTACAGGAATGCAAGGAGAAATACCATTTCAGTTGCAGTGCATGCAGCATAGCATAGATAACAGAATGGCAAGTGCAGTTCCTATGGGTGTATTGCTGCGTGCACTGCCTCATCAGTTAGATTTTTCTGCTTCTGAAGAGCACTGTAACTAGTCATCAGTATTCAGAAGGCAAGCAAATGCTTATTTTCTTTTCTTTTAACTTTAAATATCCCATAGTACAGTGCTTGTGTTAAGGAGAATTTTTATATTTTGTAGGCTAGCAAAACCTGAAGTTGCTTTCCCTTCCAATAAATCCAGGCTGACTATTTCTTTGGTAGCCAATTTGTGTTAATGACCATACTTCCCATTGTAGGAATGCCCTTGAAACTGTCAACATGTGTAATAAGTAAAATGCCTTTTTTTTCCATCCGTATTGTTTTTATCTGAGCTGTGCTATCTGACTGTGCTAACTGCACTGAGATGGGCTATGAAACTGTCTTAAAGGTGCCCTCACACCTGCAGCCACCTCATTGGTGGGATTCAGGGCGCCCTTTCCCCACATACAGCATCGAGAAATGATCCAGGAGCAACTGCTTCATTCGGACTAACTGATCTGGAAATATGAACACCGAGCGTGCTTGGACCATGCCGTCCTCTCGGGGCTGCCATAACCCGTGGTAAATGATGGCTCTCATGAGGAGAACTTCTGCATGGGCATAGTTCAGAGTATGACAGTATCTGCCGAGAGAAGTGCTGGGTTGTTTGTTTGCTTGTGACTGTATTGCTTGTCCTATCAGTTTGTACGTATGAGCTTTACATCCTTCTTTTCTAGTTGCTGTATAACATAATTAGCTGATCCTACTACGGAACAAAATCTCTCTTAGATATGGATAAATTGACATTTAAGACTACGTTTTAGTCATGCTTCCTACTTCTTGATTTTAGAAATTTGTGCCACTTGTTGATATAGCAATATTCAAAGTTTGATGGAAGTGCTGCCTCTGTTGCTTATAGCTTATATGCTACACTCTGTAGCTAGTAGTAGAGATGTGAGTACATCATGAAATCATTCTGTGAAGATAACTTGAATTTTGATTCCTACCATAACACAGCTGTCCACTTCACAATCACAAGTCTCTGAAAAATATCACTTATTTTATTTATTATAATTTGTATTATAATCTAATAATCTAATACATAGATGTATAGGTATAATCTATACATCTAATACATATATGTATATATGTGTATTTTATACATAGAGCTATTTCTGTTATGCAGTTTTCTTTTTAGGAATACAATTCCAAACACCTTTTGAGAGAGTTTACTAACTCTCACAATATGATATTGCTAAACAAAAAGAAAAAGCAAAAATAAACAGGCTGTTGAATAGCTTCAGCACAGATTTAGATTATCTACAAAATCTAAATGATGTCTTTTTAAGGCATAAAGTGGTTGTTAATTTTTCAAAATTTTATTGTTAGACACATTTTAATCTCTTATCCATATTTTCCTTGATTTCTGACAGCTGATGAATTAGAACCTATAAATTAAGGAATGTTAATCAAGAAAAGTGAGTGAGAAGCACAAAGCAAGAATAAATTAATGTTGATTCCTTTGCATCCTGATTTTTTCTTGTTTTAACCTTGTTGTTTTTTTTGTTTGTGTGTTAAGAGAAAAAGCTGTAATATCTTTTCATATATCAATTCCGCTTGAAACCATGTGTACTTAGCTACAGCATCACTGTATTACTTGGTTTCCAGACTGTTCATTTGTGAAGCACTTGGAGAAATCTCGAGCATGAAAGTTGTTACATGAAGCCAAACACTATTTGGTTTCTGAAATGGGCCATAAAAATGCCTCCACTTGAAGCGCTTTGTGTGCACACACAAGTTTGCCTCTGTTTATACTTGGAGACACTTATACATTTAAGTGGAGACACTTTTATGAGACATATTTAAAGGAGAGCAGAATTTGAGCTCATGTGCCAGGTGAGGTATCACCAAACACAGATACAAAGCAACGTGTTTCAGTGCCAGGAGAGCCTGAAAAGATAAATCACAGAATCACAGAGTGGTTAAGGTTGGAAGGAACCTCTAGAGATCATCGAGTCCAATCCCCCTGCTCACACAGTGTCACCTAGGGCACATGGCACAGGGCTGTGTCCAAGCGGGTTTTAAAGATCTCCAAAGAAGATCTCCAAAACCTCTCTGGGTGTCCCAGTCCAGTGCTCTGTCCCACTCACTGTCAAGAAATGTTTCCTTAAGTTCCTGTGGAACTTTCGGTGCTTCCATTTGTGGCCATTTCCTCTAGTCCTATCGTTGGCCACCACTGAAAAGAGGCTGGCCCCATCCTTCTCACTCCCTCCCTTGAGGTATTTATAGACAGATGCCCCCCTCAACCTTCAATGAATGCTACGAGAAGGTGATTTTGCCTGAAGTACTATGTGTTGTGGAAAATACTGTGTAATTTTAGCATTTTCTTAAGCAGCTGCCTCTCCCAAGAGGGACTGGCCTATTCTTCCTGCAGGTGGCCGGTGTCTTCTTCACTTCAGATCTCTCTCTCTCTTCAGGTGCCGAATACGTGGGCAGAGGCTCTGCAGTGTTGTGTTAGTTTGTCTCAGGGTATCAGCTCATACCTGCCTGTGGTTGGGAGCTGTGTGGTACTGAAACATCACCGTACTCCAAGGTCACCATTGGATTGGTAGTGATTATTAATGCAGTACCTACTGGAAGTGTGTGGGGTGCGTGCATATGGATGTGTGCATTGTTTGTATCATGACACTGTCCGAATCCAGGGAATAAACCTGAGAGGATATTCCTAAGGAAAGGCCAGGTTAAGGTCATCCCTCTTCAGCACAAATTGGCTTTCAGGGGCCTTAGTTCAAGACAGATGGTTAAGCCTGTTGGTTTTGGATGCCACGAAAGAGTCTGTGTAATATTAAGAGAGAATTTCAGCACACTGCAGCGTGGTTTTAGCAGAATCTCTCTGCTCAAGAAAGTGTTCATCTCCCTTGAAGTGACCTGCAAAATATTAATCACTTAGTAGAACCAGGGTAAAACAAGGGCTCAGACATTGGGTTTTATTGGATCCTCACTGCAGTGTTCTGCAGTAGAAGGGGCTGCATTTCCTCACAGATTAGATGTTCTCTATGTTGAGGTTTGTAATGGCTCAGTGGGTTTGTAAAAATTATTTGCTTCATGTTTTCTTACTTTGCATTGTGTCTTTATCTGCTTTGTCTCAGTAGATGGATTGCTGCTATTTACATCAAAATCTGGTTGTAAACTGAGTTTTGGGTTGGCTTGAGCTTCCAAGTAGATGCTCTTACTGTGATTGAGTTCCTAGTGTCATTTGGCTGTGAATTTGCTCCAAGCCTCTATCCTGCGACTATGGAGTCAGAGGTGGCAGACCCAAAGTTGTCTCTTTTCCAGGTCTCTTTGGTGCGTTTTGTCTTTATATAAACTACAGAGAACTTTTGACAGGAGCATGAAATATGATGGTATGTATGTGGAATTAGAGATGCACCTTGAAAATGACTCCAGCTCAACAAAAACACTTCAAAATAGCAACATGAATCTCTCTGAGCAATAATGATCTGATGGATTGAACTGCAAATTAAAAAATAATGATGACAGATGGGTAAACGATAGTGCTAAAAACCCTTCTTGGATTAAAATACTTTACTAGGGAAAGTAAAATTAAGCTTAACTAAAGTTAGACAAACTGGCTTGCTTCAGCATTGATTGATATATTGATGGCAATAGGCCATCTGCTCTGGTCAATGTGAACCTGCTGGAAAAGCTCCTTTGGGAGCTGTGGTTAGTACCACTTTGGGGAGCCGTGAGGCTGCCCCAAGGATTTCCTTGGAATGGATCAATTGACAGTCTGGAAATGGATCGACAGACCTCAGAAACGCCAGGTTTAACCGTACCTCTTCAGGTGGCCGGCTCAGCGAGAACAGCTTCTCCTGTGCAATTCTTTGCTGCTTAACTTCTGCACTTGGTTGAGCTGATATATTAAAGTGGAAAATTAATTAAGCACGAATTAATAGAAGTGTGTGTACTTAATGGAGGTTCACTTGGTGTTGCCTTGATTCATTTTATAATAGTTTGCCCCTGTCTTACCATCTGTCATTGCCACTCTCTGCATTTCAGAGTTATGTGGTAGGTCAAAGTTTTGACCGTCCCATCACATATCCCTTTCTGTAGCCACCCACAAACTTCAGCTCTGCTATTTCAGGCCTAACACTCTGTTTTTGGCCAGCTGTCAGCAAGATAATTTTCCCACATAAACATAGAGGTGAATGAGAAAGCAGATTTGGGAGTGTACTGAAAGGAGACACAGGGTTTGACACAGAGGATGTGATGTTTCAAGGACTTTATTTAAGAGCATATGTTCACGGACACGGGCATCTTGCTGAGCGACGTAAAAGCCACAGCAGCAGCTGCCTAAAGTCAGCAGCAAGGCAGAGGAGCACCCGCATGCTGTACTAGCTATTTCTGCAAGGAGCATCGCTGTTTGTTTCTTTTTTTTCCATGTTAAAAAACAGATAGTCCATCCACATATCTCTTGATGATAGATTTGCATTACTCAGGCATCGAGTTGGCCAAATGCAGCTTGTGATTGTGCATGCAGATGGGTTGCTTATGTCTATTAGTGGATGCATGGAAATGGGAGTAAAGCTTTTAGAAAATGTAGTATTTAAAAATGCTATTCTGTAGCTGTTTTCTGTAGTAGTGTGAAATCATCTGTCCGTAATGGTAGAAACAGATTCATTTAAAAATGAATGTCTAAAACTAATATAAGCAATAGAAAGAGCAGGGGGGAAAATGCAAAATCTTGCTAATGTTTTGGGAACCCATCCAGATACTCCAGAAGATGAAAATGAACTTTTCAGGTTAACCAAAGAGCTGTTTCTATAGTGGCTCAGAACAAGAACAAAGCTACAGTGTCATTTGCTTGGACGTAGTGGAAAGAGAAGGTGATAGAGGTTGCAGCTTTTCTGTTCTGCACTCCTCATTTCTGCATAAGTTACTCTGTTGATCTCTGTGTGTTCTTCTCTAGGTTTTAGGTTGTCTGTTTACACTGAGGATATATATTTGATTAAATAACCTCTACTTGTAAAAGCTCATGCACTACTTGCATTTCATAGAAAACCATGTTAGGTTATCGAGTAGGTTCCTCAAGTGCAAGAGTAAGGCAGATTTTGAAGCCGGAGAAGGGGCGCTAGAAGAGATTACTGAAGTTTCTTGACTTCCATGCAAGACGTACCTATGATTTACAAGCCCAGAGAATTTACTTACCTGGATTTGATTCCTGTGGCTGTAAAGTGGAGTCGCTTAAACATGAGCATGAATTCTGCTCTTGCAGCTGGGTCTGGGGAAAAAATTGGCTACTCTTGCCAGTGAAAGCAGCGTGGAGCAGTGAGTTTCCTTCTGGCAGGTCTCAGTTGGTTTTGATAAAGACTAAGGGAGAGAAGTATACCAAGTGAGTACATCTTGTATAATAATATTAATAAGTTATTCTGATGCTGCTTTAGAAACTTAATCAAAGTGAGTCTGCATGAATGTCCTGGAATCCACACAAAATGGGAGTGTCCCTTAAAATGTCTTAAGTATTCCTGGAGCAGCTTAAAATAACCGGGTCATAGGGGATATAGTTGAAGATATTTCTGAATGTTTCAGGACTCAAATGAGGGAAGTGGAAACGCATCTTGTGCCCTTCCAAGAAGCAAATAAAGGCGCTCTTGGAAAGAGGATAATGGACTGCTCCGTGATTTAGCAGCGGCTGCTGCCTGTGTTCTACCCAAACCACCCCAAGGAAGGTGCTGCCTTCTCGGGCACCAACCTCTACTGGGCATGACAATGTGCTCAATAGACTCATTCACTTCTCTTTGCAAATAGTTCCTGTGAGATCTGCCATTGAGATGGAAAAATACATAAATTCTTGTCAAAGACAAATATTTTTGTTTTTTTATGTGAAAAAAAGATGTCCCTCTTCATTGACAATTCAGGAGTCTCTGAGCATGGTGCCTGTGATTCTGTGTTGCACATACAGTTAAATTAATGTTTCCAGGATATACTAAAATCTTGGGAAGGTTTCTCTTAATTGGTTATCAAGTTGCATCCTGTTACTTAACCTACCATACCAGAGTTTCTAAAGTAGTAATTAAATGGCTTGATGTTGTAAACCTCTTAACGTGAATTCAGAAGCTCTTTCTCTGATGGGTAATACTAATTCCTCATGTCGTGCTGACTAAGATTAACTTGGTGTGATTGCATTTTTGTGCTGTCCTGGTGTCTTTCTGAGCTCCTTGCACTACAGAATCTTGGGAGAAAAGGAAAATGATAAGGAGTTACTTTATTCCATCTTTAAGACAGAATTTAAGTTGAAGCTTTTACCTCAGTTTAAACAGAGATAAGTACAAATATATAGGAATACCTTTATATATATGTGTGTGCATGTGCATGTTACATTCTGACCCATCCATACGTTACCCATCTTGTTTAAAATTGCTGTAAAAATCACAAGTTTTCCTTTCTCTCCCACCTTCCTTCAAGAATAGGGCTTATGATGTTGCTTCTGCTCAGGCTCTGTGTTCTAACAGAAGGTAAACCTTGGGAGCACTAACAAGTCTCCAGGCTCTTTCCCTGCAGCCTTGGCCTGATCTTTGGGAGGGCTGCTCCAATGAAGCAATAAGTGGCTCCCTTAGGTGAGTGGTGAGTTGTGGGGTGATTCCCTTTGCAGGACACTCCCCTGTCCCCTGGTGTTTGTGTGGGCCTGAGTGGCACCTCCAAGCAAGGGGTCGTACTGCCCCATGGCCCTCATTCTGAGGGTGTCCTGGGGTGTCCAGGGCCCACATGGAGCCTCAAGTTTCCTTGCAGTGCCTTCCAAATCCATGGTTTGGATAGGAGGGTGATAAAGTGGGAAGGCCCAAGTGTCCCCGTGCCGGTGACACCTTCCTCGGTGCTTCCATGGGCCATCGGGCTGAGCAGGCAGGCAGGCATGGACAGGGTCAGATCTCTGCCCATCCTGGCCCTTTCCTGGCTGCTCTGGGGCAGGAAGGTCGAGCAGAACGTGAGCTTTCCATGCGGGAGGGCTCTGCGGCACCAGTGGTCCTGCTTCCTCCCATGGCGCTGGCAGCTGCTCCCAAGGCGCCCCCTCCCTTGGGCACTGTTGCTCAAAACGCGGCAAGAGACGGGGCTAAACAAGGACATTTTGGATGTGCTTGGAGGTGCTGCTGGGATCAGAGTTCACCTCTCTGTGTCTCATGTGGTCTGGTCTCCTGCCACTGCGTTTGTACTGGGTGAGCAGCAAGCTGCTCCTTGCTCCGACTGCTCCAGGAGCAAACCCTGGAGTGAAATGGAGCCTCTGAAAGAACCACAAGTCTCTTCCCCTGTAAATCGTCCTAAACCTGAAATGTTCCTAATCCTTCCTAAATCCTTCCTAAATCCTTCCTAAACGCTCCTGACTAATGCTTGGCACTGCCCATTATATGCGTGGAAAGAGGAATAGGCTTCTTATGTTTTCTTATTTAAAGATAAAAGATCTAGGGAAAGAGGGAAAAATGAACTCTTGTTTGTTTGCTATCAACTGAACAAGCAATCTAGGCAAAGGAGAGCTCACTGTAGGAAAATAATGCTGTTCTTCAAGCACATCAGCTTTGTTTGGTTTGAATTTGAGGATCCTCCAGCAATGTCTATCATGAAGCAGAGAGAGAAAATACTCGCACTTTGTTCAGGAACAGTTTTCAGAGGTAAATGATTAAAAAACTATATAGAAATCAGATATGAATTAGAGAAATGATTATGAGCAATGCAGAAATATGAATGATATAGAAATATGATAACTAAATGGAAAATACAAGATGACTTTATCTTTCCTATTTGTTTGCTTCTGACAGTAAGAGACAGAGAGAGTCAAGGAAGCACCAAGCAGTGCTGAACATATATTTTAAAATATGCTTTTCTTACCCCTTCAACTTCTTTGCTCACCTACCTCCACATAACTGTATATATATATGATAAAAATACCAAAATATATAAATAGGAGTATATACATATATATGTACATGCATATACATTCATATACCTATATACATACATATGTATATAGTTCCTAAATATTGCAGATGTTTTAAGCTATCTAAATCAGAAATTGGGAACAAAACTCTGTGATTATAGTAGTGTTGCTATGTGACCCACTGGTTTGATAATAAAAGATGTTATAGTAGCATTATGCAAGGACTTTCCCCAAAATAGAGCTCAGGATCTCAAAATTGTAAGCATATTTCAAATCTAAATTAGATTTCTCAGGTTCTTAGTGGAGTATAATCAGAATGAAATGGGTAAAAAAAAAGGCTTTTGAAATACTTACTACATTAAAACTCTGAAAGTTTATAATTCCTTAATTTGCTGGAGTTGCAGCAAAATAGAATCTTAGAAACCCTTAGTGATATTTATCTCGAGGCATTAGTAGAAAGAGGTTTTGCCATCACTCCTCCTGCATTAGCAGTAGAGTGATTTTTGAGGATCAATATGTAGGCCTGTATATGAAGATTTAAGGACATCCGCTTTTATTTCTCTCAAGTGTTTTTTTCTCATGCAATGTCCAGGACTTTATTGACCTTCAAAGGCTTCCAAATTCCCTCCTAGCAAAGACCAAAATCCCAGGGATTTCTCCTGTCCTCCCAGCTGCCATATTCAGTGATAATTCTTGTCTCAAAAAAGTTCCCGTTTAGATGATACCCGAGAAATGTTCCAAGGACCAAGATCCAACCTCTAAACTTCTGCAGATTAGTACTAGAGAACATAGGAAGTATGAGCTTTATTTCTCAAGCACAGCAAACATTGTCATTCAAGCCATAACCTTAGCTGTAACTATTCCCTAGAATTTTACAGAAGAGCAGTTTTTGTAATCAAACATAAAGGCTTTTAGTGTTCCCAGTTTTCAAATTTTGCCTTAATATTGATTGTTACTGGTTTTTGACTTAATTATTGATTATTATAGATTGTTGTCAGTAAGAGGTAACACTAACACAAGGGAAGTGTTTCCTTGTTTTTATTTCTGTCTCCAATATGTAAAAGCTGTATCTCTTTTTCATTAATATTTTTGTATTAGGAAAAAAAATGGCCTGAAAAATTTTTAGATACTATTCAGTATTCTTTTTATAGTTTTTTTTTTTGAGAGAACAATTCTTGTCCCTGTCTTTTTTGTTTTCATCCTTCTCTTTTTCTTTTTTCTTCCATCTTTTAAAAGAATATTTTGTTCTTATTATTTATTTTATTGTTTTCTATTTATTTCCAAGTAGGACTTAAATGCTTGCATTTCCTTGAGATTTTAAGTCACACCTTATGAATAGACTGAACCCAGATACAAAGCAAAATAAAGCAAGATTTGATGCTTTTTGTGTCCATAGGAAGCATGAAGCTTTGGAAATGATCAGATATCACTTGTATAGCTCTTACCTTGAAATCCACAGACATAAGGATTTGCTCTAGGCGTGAGCGCAAAGAAGCTGATGAGATCCACTGTAACACAGAGAGCTCCTGCCAGAAAAACACACTCCCTTTGGGTATTTTGTGGTGTTTGTTTTATATTCTGAACTTTCTGTCTATGAGAAAAAGACTTTTCAAATTTAGAATTATGATATTTCATGTCCAAACCTTCAAATCATGAGTAAAATATTTATTTCTTCTTAGATCCAATTTAGCAATTGCAAGACGAACGTGACTTGGTACCAAGGTTTCTTGGTCAAGAGAATGGACTGGAGAGTTAAAATAAGCCATGCCTGTTTCACAGGAATTGTTTTCTGATGACTAGGGCCGCTGTGTCATCCCATTTCAGTTTCTTATTTCTCTATTTACTGTGAGAAACAAGTCAGCAGCTAATGACACAGACAATAAATGTTAACTTAAGGCAGGTAGGCTTACTTTTGATACTAGGCAGATACTAGCAGCTGGTCTTGCTCCTGTGTGTAACTGCATTTTACTGGACAGTTTCTGCATTTAAAATATAGATGCATTTTTATGCCAATCTGTAAATCAGGAAGATTGAAGATGTTGCAGACAGAAGGGATACATGAATCAACAAAAACAATATGTGAGAGACAAATACTGCTTAAGAACATATTAATGAAATACCTAAAAGCATTGGTAAAATAACCCCATTATAAATGAATGGCTGTGTTTGATTGTGAGTTAATATACTGCAGCTGGGAAGGGTGCAGTTATGGGTGTCCCCATTGCATCAGTGGGGCATTGAAAGGAGAAGACTGGGAATTGCGGAGAGGGAGGCACTTCTGTTGGCCTCAGAATGAGCTGTGCAAGTGCTGCTGAAAACGGTTCTGCTACAGCTGCTTTTCTAATGAGAGTTTGTTCTTCAACTAAAGAAAATACATATTGTGAGTGGGATTTTCTCTAACAAAGGCCAAAAAAAAAGTAAATAACTCAAACAAAACATTGCCCAGACAAATGCCTGGAAGTCAGATGAATTCCCTTCGGAAAGGCGGTGTGATGAATAACCCAACCTGTGGCTGTGCCCTTCTGTGCTCGCTCTTGCTGAGAGACAGAGGCTCCGTTCAGGTTTCACCAGGGCTGTGGCTGCCTCTTTGGAGCCCTTCCCTGAGCAAGGAGCCCCTCTGATGCCGCCGGGAATACAGGAAATGCTGACACAGAGAGGTCTGCTTAAAACAGGACAAAGAGGCCACAGATCTTGGACTTCATCCATCAAATGACATTGAGAAATA
>JAUBOD010000235.1:598415-617671 GCA_032353885.1 Nothura maculosa | reverse complement strand
TTTTTTTGTACTTCAAAATGTGTTGGTTTCTTTTTTCATCCTCTCTATAGGTAGTATTAAGAACTTCCTCATTTTTTGTCCAAATGTTATCTACTTTATTCTTCTAGACAGATGAGTCTGTTACCTGTGAATGCCAATCCCATACAGAGATGCAAAAAAGTGAGTGTGTCTACAATATATCTCTAAAGACTTCATGATGCCATATTTGATTTTTAAAGACTCTTAGATATTGACTATAACTTTAAGAGCTAAGCCAGGAACTTCCATTTATCTTTCTACAAGAAATCCAAATGGTAATAAAAAATACATATATATTTCAACATGTCTGAAATGCTAATGAAGTAAGCAGTCAAACTTCAAAGAAGGTCATCCCCTAATCCAGGAGTCCACCAGCTACATCTTTTCTTAGACACCTAGGCTGCTGAGAGGCTCTGACTTTCACCAGAGAGGTAAATTATTTCTCTCTGAAGTGCTGCAGCCAGGTAGGGAGGGCAGTTTCTCTTTGAAGTTTGGCCACTAGCACTTCTTTCCCAAAGAACTGAACTTCAAAGGGAAATATTGTTTCTCTTCCTTTGGATGTGGTAGCCTGTGAGAGGCAGCTCTTCTAGTAGGGGGAAAACAGATTCCTTTGGATAGTATCTCCACTATTGCATATTAAATTGAAGTGTCAGATTATCTTATTTGTGATATGGAAAAATGAACAGTGATTAGGAGGGGCTAGTGGTGGCCTTAGCAATATAACTCAAGATTAGAAGGGCAAATGAGAAAAGAAGGACCAAAAATTTTTTTAAAAAAGTATCAAAACAGTGATTCTCTATTTTTCTGATAGATTGATGTGAAGAACCATCTCTCTAGCAAGAAAAAAATGCCAAAGATTAGGCATCAGGTCCAAGATTTCTGTTTTATTCAATACCAATTTCGAGTGCATAATGGAAATGGTAGTTAGAAGGTATCTCTGGAAGCCATCCAGTCCAACCTCTTGCTGTCAGATTCCAATGAAACTTTCTTCTGCCTATCAAGGTGACCTGTTCCAGTTTGGCAGAATCTTCCTACCATCAGGTTTTCCCAAATGTCTTATTTGAAGCGCCCAAGTTAAAAGTTTTAGCTCCATCCTTTTCGCTTTATTGGCTACAACTACCAAGAAATGTTGGGCTCGGTCATCTCTGTGACTTCTATTCAGGTAGCTATAGGTTGTCCTTAGATTGTGTCTGCCCTTCTCCATGTTAAGCAAGCCCCTTTCCTTAGCCGCTCCTGTAGCTTGTTGGCTCTAGTATGACTGCTTTCTAACCCTCTCTTGGACCCTCTTTGGGGTGTGTCCTCGAGCTGTACACTGTTGATCAAGTGTGGCTTGTGGGGCTTCATTAGCACTGAGTAGAGTGGAATACATGATCTGCAGGCCGCAGTCTTCATAATGCAACCTAGTTTGCTTGGTGTTTTATTTGTGGTGAGAGAATACTTCTGAATTATATTCAGTTCCATGTGACAGTTTCAAGTATGGTATCTGCTTCTTCCTTTTCATTTGGTTCTACCTTGTACAGCTGTGTTAACATTTCTTGTGGTACTTCGTAATGTTACTGTTGATTCAATACCCTGAACGCAAGCTTTGCTGTTCAGCATGTTAGCTGCACTTCCTGTGTCAGCATCATCTACAAACTTGCTCTATCTTTGCTGATGAAGCTTCTGAGTATTGGCTCCTGGGAGACCATGTTCCTTACTATCCACCAGCCAGATACAGAGTCACTGATAACACTCTTTGAATCTCATGGTCCACCCAGGTTGGCTCATTCTTCCAACCCATGCTCCAGTTTCCAGCTGAGAATGATGCGAGAGATGTTGAAAAACTTCATGAAGTCTTTACATATTGCATACATCACTCTCTGCTGCCCGTGTGTCACTGCAAAAGACAAGCAGACTGCAGGCTGATAAAGCATGATATACACTTGGTGATCTGTGCTAACCACACCTGATTCCCTTTTTGTCCTATATATGTTTAGAAATGGATTCCTAAGCAATATGCTCCATGATCTTCCAAGTAGAGAGGTGAGACAGATTGGTCCATAGGTGCAAGTCCACGTGTCCCCTTCCTTAAAGATGGATATATGGCTGACCTTTTCCTAATGCTGTGTCCTCCTGCATTCACCATGATTTCTCACAGGTGATTGAAGCCTCAAAATCCCATCACCAACCCCTGCTCTATCCTTGGGTGAATTTGCCTGGACTCAAATATGTTCAGTCCCTAACTCATGGCTGCTCCACAATGGGCATAGTTCCTTTCCTCCCCTACCCCTGTTGCAGAGCATGGGGAGCAAATTTATCTGTGAACCAAGACAAAAAAGAGATTTATTCTTTCAGCTTTTCCATGTTGTCCATTCACAATCCAGGCTTCTTTTTCTTTGATATTTTTTTTCTACGAACATAATGTAGAATCCCTTCTTGCTGCTCACCATATTTCTAGATAGTTTCAACTTCAGCTGGATGTTGGATTTCCTGTTTTTTAGCTTCCCATCCTCTTATACTTCTCCTTCATCCTTGTTTCTACTTCTACTTGTACGGCTGCATTTTGGTTTTTAGTTTGTTCTGGCCTCAATTTCTGATAAACTTCTGGCCTAGATTTATGATAAAATTTCCCCTCTTTCTCTCCAGCAAAACAGTAAGTTTTCGTTTAAAGTTGAACACCTGTCCTGGGCACCCTGTCCCTTTTGTGGCTGCCTCCCTGAATATTCTGCCTAGTGACACCCCAAATAAGCCCAACTCTGATTGTTTGAAGACCAGAGGCTTAAACCTGCTTCTTACCCTTCCAGACTTGTGCATGTTTTGAGCTTGGTCCTCTTGCAATCACTGCAGCCCCAAGGACTACTCAAGAGTACCTTTATCAGTAGATTTTCCTCATTTGTGAGAACTGATTTCAGGCATTCCAGAATCCTGTATGTGTTCCTTTTTTATATATATAAATATTTATATATAATATATAAAAGAATATGGACCAGTATATTTCATGAACTGGGATCCAGACAGCTTAATCGATTTTAAGATTGTTATTTTCATGCAGTCTCTCAACCTGCCTTTCTCCAAGGCCCCTGGAATGTTATTAATGGCCAGACAAGCTGCTGGGCTTAGCTGCATTTAAATCACTTCCATCTACCTTTTACCCAGCAGCCTTATTGACTCCTGTTAGACTAAGTGATTTTAAAATGCTTACATTTTGCATTTTTATGTTGCTACTAATTTCTGTACTTGTTGTTTTAATGCATCGAATTATGGAAGCTTTAATCTTGTTATTTTAATTACAGTGTTTTCATCATGTGGTCTTTACCTCAGATAATTAACAACCTTGTAAGCATATTCCTTCAGAACAGACTTGCAGATAACCCTTATTCTCAGATAGCTTTGCAGAAAGTCAAAGTCATAGGGGAATGAAAGCATTTTTGTAAGGAGAAAATATGTGGGAGAGTGTGAGAATGACAGGGCAGAGTAGACTCTGGGGACCACTCCTCTATGAATTTCAAGTGTGTAATGTGCTCTCCTAACAAATTATATATATATATATATATATATATACTTGCATTTTTACAGACAACTCATGAATAATATGCATACTATTGGCAGAGGATGATAGACAACTCTTTTTAATGGAATTAATGTTTTAAATTCAGATTGCTTGTTTTGCAGAGCAAATGAAAATCATACAAAAAACAGCAATAGAAAATATGAGTTGGAGGACATAATAATATGTCTTCTGAGAACACTATAGAAACTACTAAGTAAAGTAATATAAAATATTAAATACAATGTAAATGTATATAAGTGAAAGACTTTTTTGTCATCAATTTTAGCTATCAATTTATCTGTTAGTAATATTTTTGCAAGGATATATGAGCTTAAATATATTTGGCTTCAAGTTAGTGGGAGTAGGTATAGGTGTAAAATTTTACGTTTGCAGACTAAGCTGAATTTTCAAACCAAGTTTTTAAAGAATCAGACTCATTTAAATCAGTGAATGTCTGTTTCATTGTCAGAATAAATACACTCTATTTATCACAACAAAAGTCCAATATCACACATAATAAAAATTACAGAAAGAAATACCGAGAATGTAGTAGAAGGTTGTATCATCTGAATTAAGATATCCGTGGCTTGTTTTGGACTTTCATGTCTGCTAAGTATCCCAGATGAGTTTGTTTGGTTTTACAAATAAAACCCTCTGACCTTAAATTGTTGACAAAATTAATAATGGATAGGAGAAGCTATGATATTGTTGACAAAAATAGTAATGAAATCCATCTTAGGAAGAAATATGAATGAACTCAGTGCACAAGACAAACTTGTAAGAACACATAGCAAAGCTAGGCAATAACAGAAGTGATGATAATAATAATGATAAGGTGAAGACTTTCACCATCAAGGTGAATGAACCGAGGGAGTGAAGAATAATGAACTGAAGAATATTTCAAATCTTCATCTTGACTCCTTTGTCAGAATGTAAGCAGGGTGTAATCAAAAGAGGAATCTCTGGAGCAGAGGACGTTCTGCAAACCTTTAGCAGAGATCCTAAACACAAGCCCACTGGCGGAGGACATAGTGCAGCAGTGTCTGGTGCTCGATTTGTGCACGATCATTAGGTAACATCAGTGTGTGCACAGTTTGTGCACCAGTTTATCACAAGCCTTAGGTGACCTGCTGTGCTGGAGGGGTCCTTCTTGGTGGGAATTTGCACTGTGTTTGTTCTTAGAGCCCTGCCATCACCTGGGGGCTCTTCTGCTGCACACAGACCCTCCTTCTGGCCCCAGGCTGGACTTGCCCCAGTGGGCTCAGTCTAGAGCAGGCCACCAACATGGGAGGTCATCTCCCAGGGCAGATACAGCGCATGCCCCGGCCCAGTGTGTGCCCCATATCTCCATGCCAGTCAGGTCATGCTGACCAGCCTCCCAGTTGATGGATCCCAGCATATCCAGCCCTACATAGGCCATGGGTGTGGGGGGAAAGCCCCCCTATTCAAGCTATGTCTGGAGCCAGTTCATTGCATGTACTCAGAATTGACCTGTCTTCAGGTGCTTGCACCTCTCATGGTCTGGTTATGAATCTCAATGTTTCCTTATGATCAAGAGGCCGGTGTAAAGTTCTCGATGGTGGTGATCACAGTTTCTAATCCAACTGCTGTAGTAGAGATATCTCCCTCAAGCCCTGCCCACAACACATCACTTATATGTAAAACTAGTTTTCTTCAAGAACTCGGAATCAAGTAGGGGAAAAAAAAAAGATCCTATTTTCAAATTCTTAAAATGTAAGTAGCAATTCTTTTAAGTCTTCTTTTTTTCTTTTTAATAATTAGCTTCAAATGAGGAAGCATTTTCTAACATTTTTCCTCGTTTCACTTGGCTATTCTTTATATATAGGCTAAGAACAGAGTAGGGTGTGAAGTGTTTTTTAAAATTGCCTTGAAAGTTCACCAGTTGCCCTCAGTAGTTTTAACAAAAAAAGAATAATTACTATACAAATGCAGAGCAGACTTTATGCATTCCATAAAATATTAAATTTACTGTAATTACAGCTGGTCCAATTCATACTGAGGAACTCAAATCTACCCATCAACTGCTACAGTCCAAGAAAGAAGAGTTTATCATTACTACAGCCAGCAGAAAAATGTCCTTTTAAGCAGAGCTTAAGTGGCATTCATAAGTTTCACACTGACTCTTTGCATGGAGTGTATCTTTACCCATTAATGAAATCCTGATATTTAGAAGAACGAACTCAAACTGGGATGATGGAGGGAACATTAGCAGCTTCTAGACCTTTGTTTTACCTCATGAATTATCTTCAGAACATTTTTCTCTCATGATTAAGCAATTATAACCTACGCTCACAAGGAATACATTCACATCCTTTAAAATATTTAAGAGTTTTGTATAAAGTAGATGAGCTGTAAAATTACATAAAATCTTTCACAATGGGCCCTTTTCAATTAGCTTCATGCAGGAGTGTTAGGAGTAACTTGAAACTGTAGTACTTGCTGTAGCAATTTAGTTTGTCCATAGGAAAACTCGCTGAATTCAGTCAGTTTGGAGTGAAACCTGAAGTACTAATATGTGGAATTGCAGTTGGAGATGAAGAAGGCTGAAGCCTTTGGCCCCACCACCTCTTTTTGCACTAATACGGTACAAAGCTATAGCAATCACAGTACACATCAAAACATTGAATAAAATATAACTGTTTTGGTTCCAAATAATATCCCAGAGATTTTCTCTTTGCTATTTATTGCTTCGATTGTGTTGTACAGTGATAATATGACACTTACAGCTGGGTGCTGTTTTTGCAATAAGCTGTCTCTTTAATCTCATCCTTCTTGTTCCTCCTTTTCTTTATTTTAATGAAAAGGATTAATTTTATCATTTATTTTAATGAAAAGGATTAATTTTAATTCATTATTAGTATTGAACAGCCCCATCCCTACTGCTAGCATTTTCTTAGCCTCCAAAACACAGTAACCCCATACATACAGGCTACTAGGAGATGTTCCCTGGCCAGGGTTAACCTCTGAAGGAGGCCTGGGGCTTGGCTGAGAGTGTTACTTGGCCTCGGTGAAAATCTGGGTGGGAACCGTGCTAGCAATTCAACAATGTAGACCATTGAACATGTGGGAATATTTCTTTACCTCATATAATTCGATAGAATAGGTGTATCCTGTCCTTTCCCAGAATAAGTATTTTTTTTCCTTTTGCTTGATTGTATTAAGTTTAATTTACTTAGATCCTGTTTGTATACTTGTATTTAGATCCTGTTTGAAGTACATAGGGACTAGGTGCTTTCCAGCTACTCGTTGGCTGGAGGGCACTCAGATGCAGCATCTTTTGGCCTCAGAATTGCACTGAAAATTTGTGTTTAAAAAAAAAAAGTTAAAAAAGTGATATCCATACATAGTCCTCTAGATCTTTTAACAGCAATCCTAAATTTTTTTTCATCTACATTGAGCAATGTTGTGACTAAAGGAATTTAGACAAGAGAAGGAGAGTTGTTTCATAATACTGCTCACTTATCTACAGTTTTGAGTTAAATATTGCACCCTATTTCCTTTCAGCTTTCAGGTTTGTATCCCATGTTTCATGACACAGCAAGTTTTAGGTGAATATTTCATTATAGACCTACTCCTGGTTCAGTGAGGTGCTGACAGAGAGAGATTTACGAATATTTTCCTATAGCCGAATCTAAATTTTTTCAGAGCATCATCCTGTATAAGCAGAAGTGTGGAGTTTTTTGGGAAGGTGAGACACCTAGTGAACTTAACAGTATCAATAAAAGAATTAATGATATAGCAGCAATTAGTTTCCACAAAACATTATTAATCAAATTGAAATGTCCCTTCAGCATGGGGAGGAAATACAGGTGTAAAGATTAATACAGACACATATACAAGATTTATTCAGCTCTTGCTGATAAAAAATTTTGGCTGAGCAAAGAAAATGTGATCTTGACAATTCTTCAATTTAGATGGCATTACTTTCCTATTAAAAAGTTTATCATATTGCACTGGAGATGTGAATTAAGTACTTGAAGTTAAATACATATTTTTATTGTTATTTGTGGAAATAGCCCTGTCCTTATCCCAAAGAGTTTGTTTTCTAACATGATGGTTGTCTGATCAGCCCACACAGTAATTTTGCAGTAGAGATTTGAACTTATCTATGAGCACAGTCACATTTCTTTTGAATTAGTCAGAATACAAATTTCAGGTTTAACTTGATTTAACTTTTCATGTCAGCAGTAGAAGACACTGTTCTGAAAAAATACATAGTATCAAAATTATTTAAACCTTGTACCAAATAAATCTTTTGCATGAAATGATCGTAACATTTTTTATTTCAAACTAGAGCTAAATAATAAGGAGCTACTATCAAGCTACCTGACACTTGCTCTCTCTATTATTGTGAAATGCTACTGAAAAGCAAACAAAAAATGTATATGCTAGACTAGTTGTCTGATTTTTAATGACACTTTTAAAATAGTTTTTCAAAGTTCTTGTTCATTATTTCACACCATTTCTGGTGGGTAAAACCAATCAGACAGTAGGAGACTTACTCAGAGTTTGGTTAGGGTGCTCTCCTCAGCAGGTGAACGTTTTGCTATTGGTGTAATAAATTGTATCGCTTTGTGAGGTGCCATGCTATGAAAGGCAGCCAT
Organism: Nothura maculosa; assembly: GCA_032353885.1. NCBI lineage: Eukaryota > Metazoa > Chordata > Aves > Tinamiformes > Tinamidae > Nothura > Nothura maculosa. Next base: position 609,499 of record JAUBOD010000235.1, on the reverse strand, counting down.
GCAATGACGCAGAGATGTTGCTTCTGGAAAGTCACTGCTCTCCAAGAGATGGCTTGGTCTTAGCACCAAGAAGCACTGGAAACAGAGCAGAGCAGAGCAAGGCTTGTGCTTCCCTGTCTGGCCTCTGTAGCACTGGCCCATGGGGTTTTTGTTGTCAGTAACACCAGGCCTGAACAGTGTCTGCCTTGTAGCACTCAAGTTGTTTTTCAGAAGTTCTTTCTCATTAATTCTTGCTTGAAGCCATATAATTAAAACCTCGCAAGGTGTTGCTTGGTAAAATATGAGTGTTTTATACGTGGAGGTAGACGGCAAATCGCCCACCTAATGCAATGGACCTTCTAACCTGACACTCTCAGGAAGCCAAGACGCTGCCAAGTGAATTGGCCGCTAGCACTATCAGCGCCCTGCAGTGCTTCTGTTAATTATCTTGCCGTAGTGCCTAATGCAGATAGCAATCTTTCCAAAGGAGCAGGCAGATTTAAAGAGGCAGAATTAATTGAAATTGATTTGTGCAGTCTGTCATGTTGAGATCTGCTGGGAGACTTTTTTTTTTTCCCACTCCCCTCTTCCTCTCCCTAATTCCTGCTGTAGAAGTACATGAAGCAGGTAGTCACCTCACCCAGGAATGCTAATTACTGAGAAGGAATGAGATTTGTCTGCTGTGATAGGAAGCTCATTGGATGAGAAGATTTTAAAATTCAATTCATCAGAGTCCTTTCCAGAGGGAATAATTCCTTCTTGCAACCTTTTGGGATGACAAGAAAGGGGACAAGAAAGCAAACTTCAAGGTTATAATTTTGCAAATGAGGGCGAACTTTGATTTAATGCCTCCAAAGGTACAGGGCTGTCAACCTTCATTGCAGATATGATAAGAAGTGGTAATGTAGAAGACCAGTGTAGGAATGACAATACTGCAGGAAAGAACTGACACAGCCCAGTGTAAGGCATGAGTTTATTTCCTGTTTATGAACTTCATGACAAGGATTACTACTCAAAGTTCCAAGCTCCTTTATCTAAACTAAACATTGTGTTGGATTCTTCCCATAGTGAAAACATCAAGTTTTATAACCAAGAAGACTGAAGAAGAATATCATCTTTTATAAAAATTTGTTGGTGATACTAGGAAATGATTTGCAAGAAAAGTCAAGCCAAATTTTCAAAGAGAAATACTCTTGTGAAAAATGAGGAACACACCTTTTTCCAAAGTCTGTGTAAATATGAAAATAATGTCTAATTGAGGTGAATATTGGTACATTTGGTCACTTCATTTTCAATCCTTTTGTTTGTTTCCTGTGTTAGAAGACTTTACCTAGGCTTCTGGTGCTGAAGTTCCTACTCAGAAAGAGATCTTGATCTACCTTTGGAGAAGGATGATAATGTGTATTTAATGTGGGAATTTGGATAGAGTATTCTAAGCAGAAAATTGCTTCCATGCAGCACTTCCTTGCTTTATCAGAACTCGAAAGATAAATTTTAGGTGCCCACAATAATCAAAAACTGAGGTAGAGAGAGATGAAATACTTAAAATCAAATGAAATGTATCGGGCAAAATACCTTGACAGTAGATAGGTTTCGGATATATTGATATTGTGAACTTACCATCCAGTTTCCTCTCACCACTTTGTTCACTTCTTTGACTGCCTCTTTTCCTTAAATAGTAAATTCATAATTAAACAGTAGATTATGCTGCCTTTTTCCAATGTAATTTCTACAAACATGATTCAGTGCATGAGGCAAATTTTGCCCTCTTATAGCCATAATTTCAAAGGAAATTGCACTTTCGCTAGACTTAAATATGGATATCGAGAAAATAATAGAGGCAGTTTTGGACCCGGTTCTTCTCTAGCTTTTATCAGCTCAGAGGATGATAGGAATGAAGTTGAACATTAAATTGGAAAAAAAAATTAAAAATTAAATTGGTTATTATTCTATATCAATTTTTAAAATTAAGTATGTAATATAACATGGGCTACAAAGGAGTAGAAACATCTCACAATGCTTAAGAAATAGTCATTAAAGTAATTCATTTGCTTAAATAGTAAAAGAATATATGTAAGAAATTCTGTGAATTCAGAGAGTTAGAACAGCACTACTGGAATGATTTTGTTTCTATTTCCCAGGGGCACTTTATCAAAGTTTTCTTAGTTCTCCTGCAGCAGGAGTTAATCAGTTGATTACAGAAGGTCTCAGGGGAGAAAGCTCTGTCATACATTGAATCCAGGAAGGCAGAGGTTGGATGTAATAAGTTAAGACCTAACTAATAGTGTTCCTATATATATATATATATGTTTATGTGTATGTTGGAGCATTTATATGTTAAGTGTATTTGTATATTTATTTATATTTTAACAGCATTAACATTCTGCTATACTGCGAATCCATTATGAATTGTTCGATAATTCACTCAAACTTAATTTTTCTGTCTCAGAGATAGGAGAGTAATTTAGTTCTGAAAGGAGAAAGTTTGCTAGATTTTTACTAAGGGAAATATATTATGAATCTTAGGAATATTTTTTTGTTTTAGCCAGCAAATATCTGAGAGGATTTTGAACCTCTTAAACTTTTCTTTGTCCTCTGCTGGATCCTAATCTTCAGAAAATGTGTGCAAGAGGAATGAATGAACAGTAATAGTTAAAAATAATATCAAATATTTTGTAAATAATCTGGAGTAATTTATCTCCATCTGTTGTTTTTCTTTTTCCCTCTGTTAAAGCTGGTTTTCTTGGAAAAAGAAGAAGCTCTTAACAAAGAAAGTGTTCATGAGGATCTCCGAGAGAGAAAGTAAATTCAGTACTCCAAAAATATTGTTCTTTCTCAAAATATCCTATAAATTATCTGACGATTTCACTTTTTTCAGCTGTAGCCATGAACAATTTGAAAATAGAAAACCTCTCAGATATCATGAAAAAATACTAGTTTAAATGCAATCTCCTGAGAGTGCTTCTGAAATGCCACTCTCATTTCAGACCCAAATTTACTTCCAGCTCACACAGTACATGGCAATATGCTTTACTGCTTGTGCCTGTTCCCATAATAACAATAGCAGTGATACCCAGCTTTTATGGGGTAGATTTCTTTAGAAGATATCAAAGCAATTTACAAAGATGCCCAGTAAAGAGTTGCAAGGATGATTTGCATTCCGGGAAACATGTTTGAGATGGAAAGAAACATGTTTGAGATGGAAAGAAGATTTTTTTTTTCCCTCTAAGAGACCATATCAGACTTTACCATGTCCTGTGTTTCTAACCTTAGGGAAAGGGATATCTGAAATACAGTTTTGTTCTCTTTGTATTTAGTGAAAAAAGTAAAAATACATGTGGATTACAAAGATTACAAATTAGATTAAAATTAAAAATTAGATTAAAATTAAAGTGTAAAATACTGAATTGAAGCTACTTTCCTGCAAAGCTGCTTTTCCTATGTGGTTTCTTCATCACTTCAGCAAAACACAGATTTCCTTCTTCACTCTCTCACTCTCTTACAGCTCAGGTAGAAGATTGGTGCCAAAATTACTGTGTGAAGTTCCAATGCTCTAATCTAGTATCCAGATAGAATCATGGAATACTTCAGGCTAAAGGAGACCTCTGAAGTCTATCCGATCTAGTTTGCTGCTTGGAACTGGGTCCGCCATGAAGGGAGAGCAGGTTGGGAATGTCCAAGAACGGAGACTACGCAGCCTCCCTGAGCAAACCAACCCAGGGCTGAGCTGCCTGCCTTGTGGTGATTTTTCTCTCCTTGTATCTGAGCCAATCTCCTCATGCTGCAGCTCATGCCTCTTGCCATTTGGTTGCTGTGGCTGTGCCGGGAGCACCTGGGAAGAATCTGGCCCCATTTCTGTAGCTTTCTAGGTCTCCAAAGGCAGCAGCGGTTGGGTATCCTGGAGCCTCCTGCCTTGCGGAGCGGGTCATGGTTCAACTGCCGCCTATGCATGTCACCCTCATCACGCTTAGCTCACATCAGCCTTTCGACGTCTTTCTTGGATACTGAACATCCCATATTTGGACATCTCCAATAGACAAAATGTTCTGAATATGGTCCCACAAGTACCCTTAGCAGGGAATAATCTGCTCTGTGGTCTGCTGGACGCAGTGGCCAGCACAGCCCAGGATGCCTTTGATGTATTTCTTTGCTGCAAGGACACGTTCTTGGCCCATGCTCAATTTCCAAAAACCAAATCTCATTTCAGTCACTGGGGAAAACCACTAATAATCAGCTGCCAGTTTGTTCTGAAATGCTCGTAGCCCAGTGACCCAGGTTCCTGATCTCTTCTTGTATGGATCAATAAAAACTCAGTTTTATTACAGAGGATGATCTAGAGACTAAATGCTGGAGAGTCACCTGATTCACAGTGTACGTGAGACCAACTGGAAAACCCTGGTGCTTTTTGCAGGCAAGAAAAGTTGCTGATGAAACAAGAACAGCAAGGCAGTAGTGAATTATGAAATGATGAGGCTGATAGGCTGGAAGGATTCTCACAACAGCGTTTCACAGATTTAAATGTATCTTAGAATGCAGGCTACCCAGTTATAGATAGTGAGAGTGATCATCAACTCAAAAGGTGCTAATAATGAAATTATATAGCTGCTGTGATGTTAGGCCATAGCAGCATTGCTTCTGACTTGGTTGAATTTGAACAGACATCCACAACTGCTTTGTGTGGGAGACTGTTACTATGAACCTTTGTTTCCAGTTGTTAGATATATATGTGAATTTTCATCCATGTTAAGATGTACCTACCTTAAGATGTACCTGTAGCAGGGTCATGTACAGCAAGTCATCCAGAATAGTGTCCAGTTCTCCAAACACGGAGACTCTACAGCCTCTCTGGGCAACTTGTTCCAATGTTCAACCATTAAAAAAAAAAAATTTTTCTTAAGTTTAATGGAAATATTTTCATTTCAATTTGTGTCCATTGGGTCTTGTCCTGTCACTGGGTACCGCTGCAGAGCTGCATCTGGCGCCTTTTCTGCCTCGCATCAGGTATTTGTGCACATGGACAAGGTCTTCCTGAGCCTTCTCCAGGCTGAACAATTCCAACTCCCTCAGCTTCTTCTTGTGGTGCCACATGTCCCTTAACCATCTTTGTGGCCCTTTGCTTCACTTGCTCCAGCACATCCATGTCCCTCGTGCTTGGAAACCCAGCAGGTCAACTTGTTGCGAATCCCCAGGCCCTCTCTGAGAAGCTGGAAGGGGCTGTTCCAGGGTCAGGGGCTGTTCCAAGTTCAGGACTTGGCACTTCGTGGGGTTCCCGCTGCCCCTTTTTCCAATCTTGGGAGCTCCCTCCCAGCGACAGAGCTCTTGTCTGCTGTGTCTGCTGCTCCTCCCACTTGCAGCCTTGTTGTGGGTGCGCTCCGGTCCCTCATCCAGGTCATTAATTGGAGTGTTTAGGAGTATTTGCTGCAGTATCGATTCTTGGGCTACTCCAGTGTGACTGGCCTCGAGCTGCACATCACAAGCAGGAAGGTGTGCGCTGTTATTACCATGCAGATAAGCTGGGAGGAAAGCACAGTGCTAATGTAGCAGATCTCTAGTAGATTTGTAGAGCTGTACAAAAGCCAAGAGCAGTAGCAAGCTGATGTTCACCCAGCTTCTCATTTAAACCAGGCCAAGGCTAAAACAAGAATGATTTCCATGAAATCACTGACAGAAGTAATAACAACTCTTGTAATCTGATATCAAAGTAGATGATAGTCAGCAGATACAAGTACCTTGGTATTAAATAACAGGTTATGCATTATTTAAATTGATTGACCTGATATTTAGCTTCTCAGCATATTTAACTTGATGATTTAAGCTTGTTTTTGTGTGGAGATGAGCAAAAGAGGTTTCAGAGAAAACCCATCTGGTTACAGCAACTTGAAAAGCGTTTGGAGTAGTGCAGTAGCCAGTGTAGGGAGGAGTAGGTGTTAACTTGCATCTAACGCATGTAGTGTTTTCAGATGAAGGTGATTTCCAAGTTTCTGAATAGTCCTTCAGTTATTACTCTTTTGAGTTACAGCGAGCAGATACAAGATAAAAACAATGAAAAAGAAAGGGTATTTTTAATTAACTCAACGTGAAGCTGCTAGCTACTCAAAGGGAAGGACTTAAGCTGGAAAATGAAAACTGCCCTATCTCCACAGTAATAGAATACTACAAACAACATGAACCAGATTTTTCAGAAGATATAAATTGGTATTGATCTTCAAAATCAATGAAGTTACACTGACCTACATCAGCTGAGAATTGGGACTTCTTTATTTGCAGGAAAATATCACCAAAATGCCCTTATTTTCAATGTGCAGGACTTACTAGGGGTAAGGTTGTCAGCATTTTTACAACTGTTAGGCACTAGGCTGCTTTTTCCAGGTCTCAGTAGGAATACCCATTTGAATCTTTAGCTATAATACAATGGTTAATCAGAATATTCAAAGATGGGAGCAGAATAAAAAAGGTTGTAAGCAATTAAACCTCCTCTCCCTCCTGATGGTGACCTATTGGTCAGTGCACGGTGCACTGCACATATCCTGCCTGAGGTCACCAGTACTTGGATCTTTCAACCTGTTATAGGGTTTTCTTGGAAGTAAAATCTGTTCTTCATTTCTGCTGTCAAGCAAAAGGACAATCACGTGAGAACTCGCTGCTTCCCTTAAGGATGTAGACAGGGACACACAGGTGCTGTAATCCCTAGAGGTGAGTGGGAGCAGCCTATGGGTCCTCCTTGCAACTGACACAGCCATCCTGTGGCCAAGGGCTACATTCAGCACCCACAGCCTTGGGTTAACTCCAGCTGCAGCTCCCTCGTGTTGCATAGCCTTCCTGTTGCTGGAGCAACTGGCTTGTAGATCTCGGAGACACCACTTGGCACTACCTGCACTCCAGTTTTTCCTCCTGCCTCTTGGGCCACTTAATCATTTACATTTATCTTTTCCATGCATGAACTGTGTCTAACAAGAAATGAGAGTGGTTAATACATACACAGGGATTTGCAGTTGCTGCATTGTGAGTAATTTAAATAGAGAAACAGGGACCTTAGGATCTGCAAAGGAGCCCTTGGGTGATCGCACCTACTGATGGGGACAGCCTGTGCTCTGGAAATGCCTGAGGTGTGAAGAACAGTTTTTAAGGCTAAGTTTTAAGAGCAGTTTTTAAGCAGTTTTAAGAGCAGTTTTTTATATTTATTTTTTAAAATACAACCTCTTAAACTACAAAAGCAAGAAAGAACATGGATAAAAAATTTAATAGCTGTCATTTCTAACATCACTGACTCACTTCAATTTTAATCACCTTAAGGTTTTATTACTCTGCACCAAAGACATCAAGTGTAAAAATCTGTAACAATCATTTATTTAGCTAAAAACATTTTATTAATAGAGAAAGAAAAGTACAATGAGGCACAGTCAAGCAGATAGCAATTGTTTCCACACTGCAATCTCTTCATCACATCTTTATTTGAATAGCTTTTACCCAGGAATAGAATTGAGACTGGGATGTACTTTTCTAAATAAATAAGTAAAATGCAATAAATAAGTTCATTTAAAAAATATTCCCTGTGTCAATAAGTAGTCAATAACTAAATTAATGCCTTATAGGTAATCAAGAATATTTTAAAGGGATCTGCAGAGTTTCATTTAAGGATTAGTGAATCCTATTTTGTCTCCGTAAATGGATAGAGTTATGTGACCTTAACTACATCCTATGAAAGCTGATTAAAAATCCACCAGCTCTCTTTAAAGAGTAACCTTAAAAAACAAATCAGCAAGTATTTGTTCCTCTCCTTTCCAAAATAAATCTCATTATTTCTTTTAGATAACGAAGTTCGAATTTATAACACCCCTTTAGGATTGCATAGTCATAACAAACTGATGCTCAACATGAGCAGCTGCTAAATTGTAAATATGGTGAAATTCAGAATTCTTTAAGAAACAATTTAAATGTACTTCTACTTATATCCTTTACTTGGTTGTGGCAAAATGTGGGAACTTTCTATTAAGGGTGCTTGAAGTAGAAGGCTACTGATTCTGGAGTTTTCAATAATGCTAATAATTTTTAAATTATGAGATTATTAATGTTAATGTCTGTATGCTAGCAATATTTTTGGATAATGCAATAGTTGAGAGAATCACCATGACATAGTAAAGGATATTTAGCATGAGCTATTTGGATCACTTGGCAAAATGATGACAAGCAAGAAATATGCCAAACAAGCATTTTTCCACAAGTATGAAAAATGCATAATTTTATTTTCTAAAATCTGTCTTTTTGTTGAGAACATACTCCTTTTGCTTTGTTTCCCTTAGACAGAGAGCTCCCAGAGTTGCAAAGGGCAATGGTTTGAATCATAGCTCCCAACTAAAAGTTCCATCCAAATATTCTGTGCAATGAAAAAAAAATGACAAAATCTTACTTAACTTTTACATATAGTTTTATGGTATCAAATAAAAATATACGAACCGTTCAAGCTGTATGGAAACCAAAGAGCTGAACTTCCAAGCCTATGCAATGGATCTCTAGGTGATAAGTGCCAGTTTATGACCCATCAGGAGAGTTTTATCTGGAAGCTTTTCATGCCTCTATTTATTGAAAGAGAACAGAGTTTTACCTTAAAGCAGGGGCTTATTTAATTACCCTGAACTCTTTATTTAATAATACATGCAACCAAATTCACGAACATGTGAATTATTATTATATCCTTCCAGAATCTTGTGTGAGGGAGTAAGTATATCTGCTGCAAATCAGTAGAAGCAATTTTATAATTTCTAGTTTCTCTCCCTTTTTTTTTCCCTCTTTTTTTCTTTTTCTTTCTCTGTGTTAAGGTTTATAGCACAAAATTACAAAAACTTCTATTATTACCAGAAGCTTTAGGTTTCTGGTATCAGGCCAATTCTGATAAATTACTTGTTCTATTTGTGTGTGCATGTGTGCTTTAATTACATTAGGCAACAGAGAGTACTTGCTCATACTTTTAGATTCAGGCAGGGTGAACTCAGTTCCTGTTTATGAGAAGTATCGTGGTATAAATTTATCTTGTGTTCGTGTAAAATTACCCTGGACACTTGCCATTTACAGGCTGTTGTCTGAACCAAATGACCAGGTCTATTATTTCCCCCCCAAAAGCTGATTCAAAGCCCCAATATCCAATTGCCTTGCTGAAATTCATGGAAAATGCACGGATTCTTCCAGTCCCCATTTACCTCCACGTTCACCTCCACCAGAGGCTCCACCATTCTACCTCCACCAGAAATACTGGCTTAGGCTCTTGGTCATTTGCACAGGGGCTTAAATGGAAAGCTGCCAAAGGCCTGCGGTAGCTGAGGAGTGCAGGGCTTTGCAAAGGTATTTTGAGTGTCATAACAAACTGATCCGTTTGGGTTTGGGAAGTATTGGGAGCTGCACGCAGGCGGTTCCTACACCCCAACATGGTAACTGCAGCTCATGGGTGGCAACTTTGGCACCTGTTCTCCTTCTTGCTCTGTGTTTCCTGCACATCCCTTCGTTTTGTAGCATGAGCAGAAGTTACATCGTTTGCTTAAAGAAGAAAGCAAATTCCTGCACTGGGTGCTGTTTTTGTTGGTTGTCTTGCTGTTCTCATCTGTGTCATCAAATAGGTGGTTTAACCCTCCATCTAGATGCAAGGTTATCCTGCAGTAGCTCACAGCCGTCCCCTGAGGAGATGTTATTCCTCAACACATAGGGCTCTTACTGGCTTCAGGTGCATTAGAGAGCGTGCCCTTCCTGCTGCCCCTGCTCAGGTGTGTTTCAGGAGAGGGTTGGTTTGAAGAGAGAAATCTTCCACAGGAAAGGTATTCCCTGAGAAATACTCCTCTCGAAAATGGCATTGCTTTTAGCAGTAACAGGGCAAGTTTGAAAAACAAATGTCTTATCTTTTAAGACAAAGCCAATTATAGCTTAGAGTGCTAGATATGGATATTCACTTTCATGACAGTGGATACAAGGAGAATGGCGTTTGAAATTGTATTATGAATAACATTTTTACTCTCTAAGAATAAAAACTGCATTTCATTTTCTCAGAATTAATATTGACTATCTATATTGTCTCTAGATTTTTTTCTTTTCTCTTATTTTTCTTAAGTGTTTATGGGACACTTTTACTTTTTGAATGATAAAACCTTAACACACTGAGTTGTTATTTATGTCCTTTTTATGATCAAACAAAAGATTTAGTATAAAATGAGTGGTGCCCTGTAGTCCACAAAAGCGATATTTTAAACAGGCAAACACTTTTAATGCCTATTACAAAGTTGTTTCCAAACTTATCGTGTATTTTGAAGCGTTCGCTAAAGAGTTGCATGACCCTTTCAGGATGTGAATAGTGTGCAACAGAGAATACAGCTGATCACTCATATTAGAAATTACCCTAACCAGTTGTAGGTCTATTAATTAGTGATAACTAGTAATCCTGTAGAGAGGAGTAATCCTCTCCCAGAGGAGACCCTGTCTCCTCTGAAGATGGTTAAGGTCTCAGCTGTTTTTTCCCTGACATGTCACTTGTTGCTTTATTTCTGACATCCAACTAAATCAGGCAGTTGGGTGTTTTACGGTGTGTCCTTTTCCACACACCCTAAATCGAGGCTCATAGCCAGATTCCAGAAAAAAACACATGCTTAAGAAGGAGAGAAAAAATGATTGCCCTTTTCCTGTGATCAGATAATCTCTCAGCCACCTGCCTTGTCGATACACGAGAAACTGCTGGGCCTGCTGTGTCGTATTTCTGTTCAAGTCTGTGTCCAAAGCCAGTGCCGCATGGACCCTTATTTTTTTTAAATGACACTTTATTGGCACTCCTTAATGAAGAGACAAGGTGACCTCCTTATTTTCCCTCTTTTAATTTTTGTTGTGGTTGTTCTGTTGCCCAGGCTGGAGGAAATTGCTGCCCTTCCCGGGGGTCTCTGAAGAGCCTCAGTGCAGTCCAATGAAGCCATTCAGGCTGTAGGCAACGTGATTTTGGTGAGGACCTATTAATGCTGTGTCTGGGGTGTCAGAAGATTAATAACAGTTAATAAGTGTTAATAAAAACTTTGCAGCCCTTATTTAACATTTTTATCATCATTTTCCAGAAGGAAGAGGTCAAGAATCAAATCAAC
>JAUBOD010000235.1:565067-578877 GCA_032353885.1 Nothura maculosa | reverse complement strand
CATGCCATTCCATTCACTTTTCTTACTACAGTTCTGTGTCCACATCTGGCTCTCTGCTGCCTGGGCCTGAACATGGGAGCACTGAGGAAAAAAAATAAACAATTTGCCACTTCCTAGCGAAAGACCAGAGGTGATAGTCACATTTATGTAATGGACTCTTCAATGTTTAACATTGTAAAGTCATACAATAAAACAGGTTTGTCCCAGAAAGTTCACTAGCTACAATAGATCTTAGTCAGCATCTCACATATTTTAGCTTTGGAGATTACAGAGACATTCCAAAGCTATGATAACTAAATGAGATACTGAACCTTTATGCTTTGAATCTCACTAATTTGCAAGTACATGATCTGTAACATTGTATGTACTTCTCATTTTGAGATATGTCTTTTATTCAAGTTTTATCTTTTCAAATGGTTTTCTTCCCACTAAAGAAGCAGCCATATCAATTGCTTGTTTGGGTCATTAACAGTAGTAATAGAGTTTAAAAGCAGAAGTGCTACTGAGTGTACACCCAAAAGGCATCCCATAAAGGGAACAAACCAACATATCAAGTAGGCTTAAGTCTACTTATGCGAAGTATCTCCACTACTTTTTTTTTTTTCTTTTTTCTTCCTCCAGGGCTTTGTGCTTGAAAGGTAGAGTTCAGGAAGGAGAGGAGTTACTAGCAGTTAGTGAGGATGGAGTGAGGAATTACTTGAGAAAAAATTAACCTTTGCAAGACTGTCTGCAGGTGCATCCATCTTTGAAAGGTCAAGGAAAGCTGACTGAGAAGAGCAAAATTTTCACGCACTTGACAAAAAGAAAAAAAGATGATCCGGGGAACTACAGATAAGTAACCTCACCTCAGCTCTCTGTGAGAAAGTCATGTGATAAGTCCTCTTCAACTCATTTAAAAAAAAAAAAAAAAAAACCCTTAAACCATCTGGTAGCATAATATTTGCTTTGTGCCTCGTGTCTCTGTAGTTGGTATGTGAAACAAAGCAAAACAAAAAGCAAAAGGATTGTTTTAAATAACTGGGCAGCCAGAAGCTGCAGGCCCTCTGGCCACCTAAAAAAGGGGAGACCTCAGCTGACACAAGCAGTGGGACTGGAGGAAAACAGGGAAGATGATCTTTTAATAGAGACAGAGAAAATTGTAGCTTTGGAAACCTTATAAGCTTTAGGGTCTGATATCTGTTACTTTGTGAGTGAGTCTTCCTGGTGTGCACCTGGTTAACACCACTTGCCCACTCTTACGTTGCCCTCCGTGCATGAGGAGTGTATGTAGGACGGGAAGGGCTGTAAGAACATGCTTTAGAGACAGGGTTCTTTGCATTCCAGTTGCCTCCTGGTCCCTGCTGACACAATGGCGGATTGACTAATGTCAGGGACTGTTGACATAAACATGGTAATGAAATGGCTTCCATGAGGGATAAGTCCTATCTGCTCAAAAAGTGTGATCCTGTGTTGTCATGGAGAGAAGAGAATGTTATCCTCATGCAGGTTTGTAAAACTACATTTTTCTACATGAATATCACTGTATTTTTTCTCTTGATTTGTATCTTCTCTACACTCTTTTATTGATAATATGTCTACTCACTCTGGTGATGAGAACACTGCCTATAATTAACGTGCTGTTTATGTCCTCTCTTGGATTATTAATGGAGTTGTTACATAAAATAAATCCAAGCACTGAATAATGCAATATTCTAGCAGATTAACATTCTAACTCAGTTTTTTTTGCAGTGCCCTTCACTATCTTCTGTCATCAGCTGCAATGACATGGTCTTCATTACTTCCTAATTGTCGATAACATTTCCCGTTATTTTTTTCTAGATAGATTTCAAAAGCAGCCCAATAGCTGAGATGGTTTAGAATTGTCAGTAACCCAACCTCCTTCTCCACCAAGAGTTGCACAATGACAGCCCTGTAAATCCTTTATTTAAATTAACTGGAGCATGACACAAGCAGCCACAAACATGGTCTTTCCCAGCCTCCTGCAGAGAGGAGCGACCTCTGTGGGCAAGTCCCCAGGCCCTGTCAGTCTTTGGCTTCTCTCCTGCCCTTGCTTAGCTGCCTGCCAATTAGCTTGTCAGCAGCAGCAAGGCAGGCAGCCTGCACCGGGCTTCACAAACACCTTTTCCACTTGTCAGTAAAGCCTTTGAAGTCATCAAGGTTAGCAAACACGGGTGAACTTGTGCATCTACCACTAACACTTTTGTGTTAGCTACCCTCAACTTAAATGTCTACTCAAATACCATCATGGGTCATGCTGATTTTCCTTTTTTTTTTGTCTTTTGGGTAAATGCTTGAGACGTAGCTAGTTGCTGCTTTTATGGAATGCAGAGAAACAGTTCTCAGGAAATTGATTAGAGATTCTAGCTTTTATTAAAGGACTAGGGTAGGGTACAGTAGGGTAAGGTAGTGTAGGATAGGGTAGGGTAGGATACAATAGAATATTTCACAGCATTCAACATATCAACTCATTTTTTTCTGGAGGTACACCAAAGAAAAATTAAAATCTTGCATCATATAGCAAGCATGAAAGAATAGTCCCAAAAGGGACCATCATTTTCATCCTCTTGGCCCAGCTTTTCCTGACAGAGGGTTATTCCAAATCCTGCTAAAAGCCTCCAAAGATGAAAATCTCACAGCTTCTCTCTATTCAGTGCTTAACTGTCTTTATAGTTAAAGGCTTTACTAATGTCAAATCAAACTCAAGGCTTCAGTTTAAGCCTCTTACTTCATGTTCTATCCCCAGAGGACATGAAGAGCAATTTATTCCTTTTCTGTGTGCAGCATCTATGTAAATGTTCAAGGCAATGTACCTTTACAATACCTGTAAATCTTATGAATTTCTAAATTGCTAATTTATAGATAAGGATTAGTAAAGTTTAAATTTTCCTGCTTGTTAAACCTTTCAAATTATGATTGCCTAAATGAAATTAACTGAAATTGTCTTGTAATCAGATTCTTGTTCTTCTAGAAGTCAGGGAAGTTGAAATGTCTTGGATTAGCAGATTGGTGTATTAGTTATACTTGCATTCATTGCTCCCATTGGCAGTTATCTATGCCTAACTGAGGTCAGAATTTGCAGTAGAACATTACAAACTTTTTTTTTCACATATGTAAGTCAACCTTTAGAGTGTGAACTGAGTTTTTGGAAATAAAGCTAATGAAATCTATGCATATCCCATAGGAAAATCTACCTTTTGAAGTCTTTTTCTCCTGAATTGGGATATTAATGAGTTACTTCAAGGAAACAGATTACTCTGACTATTTTACAATGGAATGAGAAGACCTCGTTATTTCCCTTGCCCTAAATTTAGTGAAAATCTCTATTAAATCAGTATTTACCAAGGGTAATAATCATCAAATTCAATCTTCATTTTGTTAAGTCTCCTCTATCTTCCTGGTATCCCACATGGGATGTTACAGTTTGCAGGGGCAGACCTGTCACCTTTAGAACAGATGAGGCTGGGTACTCTCATCACGTTTGTAAGTGACACCAAACTGGGGTTGAGGGGCTAACCAGGTGGAATGGACATCATCAGTCTCCTTTAGAGATTAGTGAGAAACAAAATAATGAGTTTATTTCGGGACCTCAGGGCATGCATCTGTTGGAGATGGTGAAAGACCAAGAGGAAAAATCAGATGGTTGATACCACTGAAGCGGCACTTCTGCCAATTTTGGCCTTATTTTCACATTTGTAAAATGATTTACAAATGTGAAAATGACTGTTATTGCTGTATCACATTACAGAAATGTTGATACCAGGTTTTCATTATTTAGTGAAAATTTGTAGAGAGTTCAGTGAACAAATTATGAGGAAATAGTAAGAGAAAGACATGGGGAGTGACACATTCATTGCATGGGCTAGAGATATTGGGGAAAAACAGCATTATGGATAATGTCTGTGCAGACAAAATGGCAAAAAACAACTAGGACATGAAGTTCTTAATGTTCCTGAGTTTTGCAATCTCAATTTTTATGTAAGTTAGAATTATTTCTTATTTTATAACGGGGCTTTTTTGAGTCTATATGGTTTTGATTAAGGAATCCTTCTTTGATTACAAACTGGGAGGACAGAACGTCATTTTAACCAACCCCTCTGTGCACTGTGCAAGGGGGACTTGCTCTGTAGCCTTGGCTCTTAAAGAAAGTGGCGTAATAGCCACCTTCACTCAAGGCTTCTTTTCCCTTTGCTTCTTGTTTTGGTTCCTTTTACATGAGCAGGGATGTAGCTGCTCATAGCTTGCTCATCTCTGCATCACTACTTCGCAAGTCAATTTGCTGTGTTATCTTTCACTTCAATGCATGTCTCATACATTTCTCCAGGAGAATACACAACTCTCAACAAGAAGAGCACATCAAAGCAAAAAAAATCCGAGCAACAGAGATGATCACTAGCCAGGCATCTCAGGTCATTATCATTCTCTCTCTGCTGTCATCTTATTTTTCTCTCTGTCTCCTCCTGGGTGGGGAGAGCACATGTGGCTAGAGAAATGAGAGCTTTTGTTTACCAAGAAAAAATATTTCTATATTAGAGATTTGTGTGGCTCTCCTGAAATCAACTGCCATCTCTCCAGCAATGCCAAAAGGCATGCATGAAACAGGAACAGACAGAATTTGCACTAATCTATTATCTTTTGCCCCTCCTTCATAGGTAACTTGAAACTTTTAAAAGGGTTAATATAATTGGTATATTCCTTGTGATACAAACTTCTGTTTAGATCACTGTTTTGACTTTGGAAATGAGGACTTTCAAAACCTGCTGCCAAACGAACATTTATGTATGTTGCTTGTTTAAACAAGCAGAAGCCAAACCCATGGTCTTTTAGCCCAAAACAACAATTCAAACTAGTAAATGAGCATCAAGTTGGTGGTGTTAGACATGTATGGTGATACTTTGGTTTCAAATGAATGCTGCCGCCTTAATGCAGTGGTCCAAGCTTGCTTCCTACTAGAGTTGTTTTCTCTGCATGTACAAAATCTGTCTTTATCTTTGAAACAGACAGAAATGTTATGCAGAGTCCATTTACATTGTGTCACCTTGAATCTTTCCTTCCTGACAATTTAATATAATCTGCTTTTCCTTTTCAGAGAGGAATGTCATACAAAAATATATCACTGTGTGACAGATTTCACAGTAATATTCACCCAATAGTAATATTGCCTCCCAAGTGCGATGCTAGTTTAACCCCTCTGCATTACTGAATCCATTAATTAGCTAGGAAGCCATTCGAGGCTCACATAAGGTTTTTAGCTCTAAAGTTGTTCATTTGGGCTTATGCTAGTGTGAAATGGAGATCTGACTCGACATCTAAATTGAGGATAGGCCACAAAAGTGCTGGAGAGGGCTGCAGGTCCTAAGCCTTCCTGGGCTATGTGATTACCGCTTCTCAATGTTTTTTGCAGGGCATGGTGACTCCCAAGGAGGGCAATAGGAAGTGGAGTTTTTAGCCTTGTTCCTTCCTGCACTGCACCCAAGTGAAGGTTGATGTATGACGTGAAAGGACTCGTGTCATCAAAACAACAATAACAACAAGTATAACAAAAACTCCAACAAACAAACGACAAGAGCAAAACCTCAGAGCATGGCAGTTCCCAAGGAAGAGATGATGCTTCCCCAAGGCCTCCTCTGTGGCTGCTCTTCAGACGAGTGAAGAGCAGAGTTCACCTGGCACCCCATGGGCCTAGTGAGGCCCTTCAACTTTCATCTCACCTTCCTAGTGCCCTGCACATAAAAACCATCCTATAGTTTGCAGTAAGAGAAATGAAAGTAATTTAATAGACATACAGTGGAAGAGGATGATACACAACAGATTGTAAAATGTTCTTCAGCTTTTTGTTCAAGATTAGATTTGAATATAGAAGTATGTGTGATATACTTTGACATAATTAAAGTTGTAGTCTTTCTGTCCAATAAAGAAGGACAGAGAATTACATGTTTTTGTACTCTTTTTGATTTTATAGTACACTTACACTGTTACAATTTCATTCTTCAAGATCTCTGATAGGTTGCAATTGCATCACTGAGATAATTACCTAGATTTCCCAGTCAATTTAAGATTCAATTACAGTGTTGCCTTGTTTCTGAAATATATTACAAACTGGTAAAATCTTTTTCTGCTGATAACTTCCCCATGTCATTCTTCACCGTTTCACTTCTGCTAAGTTAAAGGTCTTTTGTCATAAAAGATATTCCTCCAGAATGGAATAGTCCATAGAGTAGTCTATTCTTAGTCCATATTTTTAACACATTTTTCATCCCTTTTTTATTTCCAGTGTTATTTGATATTATTTTCTATTTCGCCTATAGTTTCTGATCTCCATCCATGTGATTTTATTGCTGCCTAACTAGCCACGGCTTTTAGTTTGTATCTTTGTGTAAATATTATCATTAATCCTTCTTAGACACAGAAGAGAAAACACTGTTACGATCAGTCAGGTTAGTAATACATATAGTGGGTTCACGGTTGGTCCTAAAAAAATTCTTATGAGAACAAACATGATTTTTGTTCTTACAACTGAATATATGTGTATATATATGTGTGAGGTGTATGTATGAACTGGCTGGATGTCAGAATTTAGAGGGTTGCAGTAAATGGGTCCGAGTCCAGTTAGAGGCCTGTGGCCAGTGGTGTCCCCCAGAGGTCAGTACTGTACAAGCTGCACAGTACTGGGTCTACCAGTGACTTGGACGAGGGCCCTGAGTGCATCCTGAACAAGTTTCTGGATGATACTAAGCTGAGTGAAGTGGCCAACATTTCGGAGGGCTGTGCTGCCATTCAGAGGGACATGGACAGGCTGGAGAGTTGGGCAGAGAAGAACCTCATGAGGTTCAACATGGGCAAGTGCAGGTCCTGCACTTGGGGAGGAATAATCCCAGGCACCAGGAAAGATTAGGGGTTGACCTGCTGGAAAGCAGCTCCACAGAGAGGGACCTGGGAGTCCTGGTTGACAACAAGTTAACCATGAGGCAGCAGTGCCCTCATGGTCAAGAAGGCCAATGGGATCCTGGCCTGCATCAGGAGAAGTAGTATTTCCAGCAGGTCAAGGGAGGGGATCCTGCCCCTCTACTCAGCCCTGGTGAGGTTGCACCTGGGATATTGTGTGCAGTTCTGGGCTCCCCAGGACAAGAGAGACATGGAGGTCCTCGAGAGGGTTCAGTGGAGGGCAACAAAGATAATTAAGGGACTGAAGCATCTCTCGTATGAGGAGAGACTGAGCAAGTTGGGCCTATTCAGCTTGGAGAAGAGAAGGTTGAGAAAGGAGATCTTGCCAACACATACAAATATCTGAGGGTAGAATGTAAAGAGAATGGGAACAAACTCTTTTGGGTGGTGGCTAGTGACAGAACAAGGGGTAAGGCATACAAATTGAAATGCAGGAAGATTCATCTCCATGTGAGGAAGATCTTCTTGACTGTTAGAGTTGATAGAGCCCTTGAACAGGCTGCCCAGGGGGACTGTGGAGTATCCGTGTCTGGAGGTCTTCCAAACTTGCCTGGACACCGCCCTGTGTCCCTTGCTGCGGGGTTGGACTAGATGATCTCTTGCAGCCTCAACTCTTTCTTTCTGTGATCTATAACAGGCAGGGAATCAGGGATCACTGTAATGGTAGTACTCAGAAGACTAACAAATCAGGACAGTTTCATGCTTTAAAGTTTACTAAATTCATTAACGCACACTTATTGACAGTGGGCTATTCATACTCATTATGAATCATCACTAGTGATAAAATACTGTACCTATATTTGGCATGAATATTGCAAAATATCTACTGTTGTTAGTGACACTATTTTAATATATTTATATTTAAGGTAAGTGAATATTAATTTTATTCTGATGAGAAGAGTGGTGGGAAGGAAGATTTCTTCTGTGCTGGGAGGAGAATGATGAATTATGCACCATCATCTCGTACCTCCCACATGGTGGTCCGCATGGGGCTCTTCTTAAGCTTTATAACATGTTCTTCATTAGTCTGTGAGGCCACATTACATGGAAAATTACTGTACGTGGTGTGTTCTCCATAGGCTGCATCTTTGTTCTTTGCTCTTTATTACCCCTCAAGCTGGTTTCCCCAGTTCCCAGGGCAGCATTCTCTTAATGACCTGTAATGACCACTGATGAGTTGTTTATAGCTTTTGGTTTCCTGCATTGCTCACAGTTGCAAGGTTTCTGCTACCCTCCCATGTTTGTACTCCACCATGCCATTACTCCGGGTGATATTTAGTTTATTCTACGCAGAACAATATTTATTACTTCCAAAATTATATGAGAGTTACAACAATGTCCATAAAATCTTTTCTTCTTTTTTTTTTTTTCCAGAAGTATGTAAAACTAAATTAGGACATAATCCTCTGTTTGCTGGACAGTTGCAAAAGTAGGAAAAGAAGTCAAAACAAAGTTCCCGTTTAAGCTAAGGGAAATATGGACAAATGAAGACAGAACTGCCATAGTCTTTAGTGCATTGTTACTGGCCATGGCAGTAGTTCATTTATTGAGCTACGGGATGCACATGTCATGAAGATGGAGTTAATTTCATGTTCAATAGGAGCTGAACTGAATAATTAATTATGAAATGAGTTGAAGCAACAGATTTAATGCTAAAAATTCATAAATGTCCTTGAAGGTGTTATTAATGAAAATAGGACAACACTTTTCAGATAGGAGGAAGGAAAGAAATGTCAGTGATACTCACAACACTGGCTATCTTTTGTGCTAATTTTTTGTCTTACTTCAAAATACAATAAAAAAGGAAAGTTCCTTTCACCTACAAACTGAGGTTAGGTAAGTGGCTGGGCCTGGCTCTGCGTGGAAGAGCCAGGCCCAGCCTGTGCTGCAGGAAAGGCATCTGGTTGTGTCACATATTCCAGACCTGGCACAAGGGCTCCCTCCTGCTAGGAATGCAGAGAGAACAGGGACCAGGGATAGCCATACTCAGAAGGAAGGAAAGGGGCATCACTAGAAGTGCAGCCAATGGAGCTTTCTGCTTATCTTCACATGCAAAGCAGCAAGCTTTGTTCCTGCCTGGAAATTCTCGAATCTTCCAGCCATTGGCTTCTTCTAAGGCACTTTAACATCTCCATTAATTTTGTTTCTGTATTTTCTTGTTTCCTCTTATTTAAACCTGCTAAATCAATTTTGTTCTACTTCGTATAGACAGAGTAATGGCTTGGGACTCCCTGATTCTGACACAGTCTAGCATGCCTGTGGGCAGGCATGTGCGTGTAAGACACTTACATAGGAGGAGTGCTGTTTGGCCAGCAAAGATGATTTGTTATGGTGGAGAGAAGAAGATTTGTGTGTTATTGTCATAGTATGTTGGGCTCTAACTGCCTGAATGACAAGCTAGGGGCTCCCCAGCACTAGAAGCGTGAGCAGAAAAACAAAACAAGAAAGTCATACAGGGTGTTATTCCTCAAGGCAGTCAGTTGGGGCCTTAATCAAATTAGGACCAACATTTTATCTGCTGTCTTGGCCTCATCTTTGAAGGCCTCAGACCTGCTACCTGTCTCTCAAGGACCGCTTAAGGTAGCAGCAATCTATAAGGGAAGGTGTTTAGGTGTTGTTTCCTGAAGGTTACGAGTTAGGAGTGAAGAATAAAATATATTTGTATGTAATTTTTTCTTATAAGGCACATTTTCAGTTTTCTATAGCATGTCCTGAAATTAATGTTAGGTTTTATGCATTTATTATTACCTGATTAGAAAGCTAGGAAATTGTGAAAAAGGAGCTCTGTTCTCCCTTTCTTTCTCATTCTTCATTTCCTGCTGTCTCAAGAAAATGACAGAAAATGAAGAGCTATGGAAAATACACTTGTAATCCAATTGCAGTCTAAAACAGCTGGGTTTCCTAAGAAGAAAGTGGTACTAATTCAGGTACTATGCAACTTTTTGTTGTAATCCAAAGCACAAAATGCTCACTTTAAATTTACCATAAGCAGTAACTAAAAACTCTAATCAAAATTATTTCAAGCTTTGGACTTATTTTTCCTCTTCCTTTTTTTCAGAAGAAAAAAGAAAATTAATATGTATTACAGTCGAACACATGGAACTATAAATGAAGGAGTTCTCTTCAAAATCTTGTGGTTTCTTTTGCTCTTGTGTTTATATACATGGGAGTTAACTTGCATTCATTCAGGACATGATTTAGTATTTTAATTGTCTTCATTCTGAAATGGAAAATTTACCAGAAAAAATCTTTGAGCCAGTGAGGTCAGGACTTCAGTGTTGTTTTGTTTTTTTTGTTTTGTTCAGATTTTAACACATTACTAACCTTAGTTTCATGTTTATTTCCATAGAGGAAGAACAAATACCTATTTATTCTGCACATACCACTCTATTTCCTTTTACATTGTTTAGAAAACATCAGTCGCACAGGCTTTGAAATGGGTGCAGTTCGCATTGGAGAGATTTTCCTTTTCCTTTTTTAATCTGTTTGTGCTTGCAATTTGTTGCATGTACAGATGAGAAGCATGAATGGCAGAAATTCCTTTATTTACTTCAGCCTACTGGTTCTCTCATACCTTACTAGATTACATTTGTGCTAACCAAAGTCACTGTTTACACTTATTTAACAGTATTGACTGAAGTAACACTGAATCTCTTCCAGCAAGGGCTGATTTAGCTACAAATCACTGTTCCAGCACCAAGATCATTAATCAGCCTCAGGGTAGATCCATTATATAGATATTCAGCATAGAAGAAATATTAACAGCTCCATAGAAGAAACGTTACCATCAGATTAGCTCTGACTCCCCGCTGGAGCAGCAAATTACCCTGAAGTAATAATTATAATACATTAGTAGAGGTTTAATTTCCAATAAGTGCTGTCTGTTTAAGGGATGGCAATCTCACCATGGCTCAGAGAATAATAGATCATGTTATCAGCAAGAACAAACCCTACATGGAATTAAAAAAAAGATAATAAAAAATTCATTACAGTTTCCAAATTAAAGCAAAAAGTCCCCACAAATTTCCTCACTAGAGTTTTGTGGACAAAACTGTATTCTGTTTGTTAACCATTTTCCTTATGCAGCAGACAAGGTAATGTGTTTTTACTAGTCAATAAGGAATGATGCTACAAACTCTTCATTGGTTATTCGTAGAACCTGCTCACCCTTTTATTTTATGGTGTATGTAAAACAAACAAAAGAGGAAGTTGTCCTGAACCTCAGTTATGTAGTTTGAGTCACCTTTTGGTTTTTATGGAGTTATACCTGCTTACACTAGCTGAGAGTCTGCAGTTTCATGTGTGTCCTCGAGCACGTGTATGAAAGGATTTGATAGGTTTGAACAGAGGCACCATTCAACAAAACAGAGAGTATTGTTTGACAATCAGGAATTTCTACAGGTAGGATGATTTTTGTTGGGTTTTGTTTTCTCCTTTATCTCTCTGGTAATGTTCATCAATTTCAAGCTTTTCAAATTGGGGAATCCATGCTTGAGACCAGTTCAGATCTGCATGATACCAATCCAGGGAGACAGTACAAACTTTTTACACCACACGGTGTCTTTGAAACGTTGAGTACAGCTCTGATGCACACTGCTTTTTGAACCGAGTCAATAGAAAATTTTGAAAGATCAAAAATCTGGTATTTACAGAGGCGGTCTGCCACTGCCTTCAGTCCTGTTATGTTGTGTCTTGCCATTTTGATCATTGGCCAAGTCTCTTCACACAGTCAGAAAAACAATTTCTGGGAATTGGAATTGAGGAAAAGCTGGTCAGAGTTTACATCACAGCATAAGATTAAATAATACCACGTCCCTCAGACAAGACCAGGCCTAGTCATGAGGGCAGTGTGTCCTCTCTTCCTCTCATGGGAAGAGGGGGACCTGGATGATGGCCTCATGATCAGGGGCCTGGAACATCTGCCTGATAAGGAAAAGCTAAGAGAGCTGGACCTGTTCAGCCTAGAGAGGAGAAGGCTGAGGGGGGACCTGTCAGTGTCTGTAAATACCTCAAGGGAGGGAGTGAGGAGGAGGGGGTTGGTCTCTCTTCGCTGGTGGCCTCTGAGAGAACTAGAGGAAACAGCCACAAACTGAAACAGCAAAAGTTCCACAGGAACTTAAGGAAACATTTCTTGCCAGTGAGGGTCAGAGCCCTGGCACAGGTTGCCCAGGGAGGTTGTGGAGTCTCCTTCTCTGGAGATCTTCAAGACCTGCTTGGATGCAGCCCTGTGCCATGTGCTCTAGGTGACCCTGCATGTACAGAGAGATTGAACTGGATGATCTCTAGAGGTCCCTTCCAACCTTAAGTATTCTGTGATTCCATGGACAGCTCTGTAACCAGAGGCAGAGGCGCAGCCTCAGCAGAGGAAAGTTGCCTTCCTGTGCATAAAGTGACCAGCCGAAGTTGTGACACAAAATGCAGGTTGCATCAGCATAGAAAAAGCTGCTGTACAAGAGCTCCTACCACTGTGGAATAAGAATGACTTTTCAGATTTATTTCATTCAATTTTGGAATGAAGAATAATACCCACCCAGTAAAGTATTAATTACTCCGCTCCACAAATATCCGCTAGGATACTTGTTCTGTAAAACATAATCTATTTTTAATTCAAATTTTGTTTTTTTCTTGAATATTTTTCTCTTGTAGGCAAGCCTGGTTTTGAAGATAAATTCACTGTATTTGAGTTCATCCCTGTGAGTTTGAGATATTCTCTCTCTCTTTCTCAACTCTCATATACATATTTGAAACTTTTTTTTCCATATTACATATATCCCAGTATACATTGTGAGAATCTGGATTCTCTAGGTGCATTCAAAACATGATTTTTGAAATTATTATTGCCTATTTAATTGCATAGTTTTACAATTTGATTTATGTCTCTCAAGAATGTACACACTTGAAGGTTTTCCCTATTTTTTTTTCTGTTTGAAAAATTTCAACTTATGCTCATTGCCCATTGTCCTATCACTGGCCACCACTGAGAAGAGTTTGGCCCCTTCCTCCCTACATTCACCCTTCAGGTATATACATACATATACATATATATGTAGCAATTTGACAGGTCATGATATTTTTGCACCTGCTCCTCCCAGCAGGGAATGAAATGATCACTTCTAATTTTCCAGCTAGCTATGAGCTTGACTCTCATCAAAACAAATATACATTCATGAGTTCATTTTCATTGAATTAGAGATAATACCAAATTAAAATAACCTACATTTCCTCTCACCTAAGAACAAATAATGACCTACAGAGTGCTAAAAAAATTCTGGTTAAGGTGACATGCAGTCTACTTAACAACTTGTAAATCTTACCATATTTTGATACAAAGTGATAAGCAGGTACAGTTATACAAATACATACTGACACATACAGCATTCTAACCCTAACCCTAGGGTTAGGGCTATTCAGATATTTCATTAATATCTTTAGTAGATAACATATATTCTTTCAGCAAGCACATAGTTCATTATTAACAAACATGAAATGTAATACATGAAAATGTATGGTCTGCAAATACTGATTTTGCAATAATAGTTTAGACAAAACTGTGTTTAAATTCTTTCAGTATGCTTTCTCTAGCCTGAGTTGTGCTACCTGAAGGTAGGTACTGTTTACCTGAGTCATCATTTCTGTTGAAACCATGTAGGTAGTAGTTTTCATGAAGAATGGTCATAAGAGCTCAAGAACAGTATCTTTTGGCTTGAAATAAGGATTTCACTTTTCTCCAACTAGAAACATTTTTTGGTTTCAAAGTATTGTACTCTGGGCTTCCACTATATTTGAGTAACCCTTCCTTCCTTCCTTCCTTCCTTCCTTCCTTCCTTCCTTCCTTCCTCCCTCCCTCCCTCCCTCCCTCCCTTCCTTC
>JAUBOD010000235.1:507629-541960 GCA_032353885.1 Nothura maculosa | reverse complement strand
CATTATCCACTAGACCATCTCTGTTTGTTAGGATCAGGTCTAGGAGCGCCCCTCCCCTTGTGGGCTCCTCAACCACCAGTGTCAAGAAGTTATCATCTGCAATGTTCTGCAGGAACCTACTGTTTTTCCATAGAGCTTGTTTGTAATACTCAAAACTAACAAGAAAGGCCATTTTTTTAACTACTGTTGAAGATGATTGGCCCCATGTGGGGTTACTACTTCTCCTAATTCTCTGTGACTATGAAAGAAATGCTACCAAAGACAGGAGAACTGTTTGAGGAGGAATCATATATATGTATAGATATCTATAAACAGGATTTTTTGCCTCATCAGCTCAGTCAAATATGTCAATAGAATTTCTCCCAGAAATGTTTTGAGCCTCACACAACAAGAGCAGTAAACTGAAAAGGGCAGATATGTAAAATGTATAAAATACTACCCTTACCCTTGAGATTAAAAAAGAATCAATATGTTACTTCAGCTAGTGCATGAAGAAATTTATATACAAAATATATTTTAAATTTGAAATTCGCTCATGGTCCTTAGGTTTATGTTTTATATTGGTGGTTAAACAAGTATTCATGAAATTAATTTGTAGAACTAAATTTGTTTTTCTGAATCTCGGCGACCCCATTGGCTTCTTTACCTTCTGACTGCTACACTAATGCTAGTGTGCCTTTTCCTATTCTTTCCAATTATTTCATTTTGGAGTATCTCATCGTTAACACTTCATCATACCAGTGGTTATATAAATCATAAAGCTGTGGAAAACTTGCTTGTAAAACTGCTGTACATCGTCAAGGATCCAACTGGTTTTTTTTTTCCTCCTTAAGCACATTTAAAATCTTTTCTACCTGGAACTTCTGAAAGGGCTTAAAAACCTTCCCAGCAGACTTGAGTAATTTACTCACCTTGAGCCTGCAACTTCTAGACTTCCTTCTTTCTGTGCTTAAAAAAAAAGCAGCATTTTTCCTTACGTTAGCATTGCACAGTTGAGATGTTATAGCTGAAGAGAAATAAGACCTCTAATCCCTGTGGATTTCCTGCACCACTTTGCCTTTCACAGAAGCCTAATTTTGAAGTTGTAATTACTGCAGATCTCTAAAACTTGCCATGTAGGTCACTTGAAAATAAGCTTCAGGAGAAGACTAGGAAAGGAGAAGCAATATGGCTTACCTGTATTTTACTGTACCTACATGGCCTTTTCCTAGAAATATTTTCTCTAACTTTGCCTATTTTGCAGAGGCAAGTAGATTGACATCAGAACTCTTACTCAAGGCACCAAATGTACGTGTAGCCCTGCTCCACGTAAGAAGGCAATTGATCATACCAGGCTCTTGGCTTGTTGTTCCAGTGGAGCAATGTGAGGTTCATCGCAGTGCAGCTCAGCAGCTCTCATCAGGGTTGGGGGGAAAACACTGAAGTGCTCGGGCCCTGGTGGTGACATTCAGATACAAGGAAAATGTATTGAACTGTTGAAGCTGATCTGTAAATCTTGAGGAAACCCAAAGGTAAATCAATAGTTTTGGTTTTGGATACCTTATGCTTTGCTGGCTTTGTGTCTTGTATTTGTATAGTTTGGGGGGGCTCCTGTTTTTGTGTGGCTGCTTCCCTCCCCTGTTATGCAGCTGTATGTGAATGTGTGAGGCTCTTTAATCATTAGACAGTTTCCTCACATTACATCAAGGAAGATTGTGCAGTACCAGGTGTGTGCTGAGTCTCTATTTTTTAGCCATTTAGTTTTTATAAAGTAAGCACTTTTATCTGAGGCTGTGTAGATCTGCTGGCAATGCTGCACTGTGTGTATGTGTCTCTGTCCTCTTCAGTGCTCCCTTGTCAAATCTACTTTACAGTCCAGTTTGTGGCGGAGCTTGCTGTTAATGCCCCACATTGCCCTCCTGGCTCATGACTACTTGGAACAGGACTAAAGGCAGTTTTGATGTTGAGCAGTTTTCATAGTCCCTAGTCAGCATTGGCTCACCAAAACCAACCCTCTCCTGACTGATATAGTGCTTACTCTCAGCAAATAAATATATTCTTTATTGGACTAAGATTTGTACAATTTGTACAACTTGATGTGTACAATTGTATAATAAATTTTACAACTGCAGTACTGTCTTACTTGATATGCTTGGGACATGAAGCTGCAATATTTTACATATATTTTTTGCTTTGGAAGAGAACAATTTTAAAACATTTGAAGTAAAAACAGCTGCTAGAAGAGAGGAAATGTTTTCTTTTTGTTCTTCTAGCCCATCTACTAGTTAATATTTTTGATGGCAGAGTATGAAACTTTGTTCTCCTGCATGCACAATGAAGGTCAGGAATTCCTTAATTGTTGCATATGTGTAAGATAGCTGATAGTTCCAGACATGGCCTCTGAATCTGAAAAATATAATTTATATAGGAAATAGGCTCCTGCTTATACCAATTATATAATTATTGTCAACCTGCAAATGAGTATGCAGAGCCAAAAGTACTGCTTCATGAAGTGTAGTAGTAAGGGTAAGTAATACTTCATCGTAATAGTACTAATTGATACAAATGTGTTGAATTTCCTGCTTAGGATGTAATTGAGTAGCAGAAAACATGAGGTAAACCGGTAAGTGCTGAAATGCACACAAATAAGAAAGTCTCTTGGAAGATGAAATTGAAATACTTGCTTCTGCTCAGTATTAACAGTTAGGATTAATCTTAATATAGAAAGACTAGTCTGCTAATTTGCATTGTCTGTGGCCATGCCCAGCTTATCTACCTATTACAGGTACTGGTAATATGCATAAGATAAAAACATTTATAAAGCCAGGCTCTTTAGACCTATGTTGCAATGTGCGTATATACCAAGATGTTGATACTCTTGTTTCAAGATGTGCAGAAGGTATAAGCTAAATGCTAAAAGTCTCACCTTGAAGGAAAAAAATGGCATCTAATGAAATTCCTGGTGCCTGCATGCTTTGTGACCACCTAGCAAAATGACTGTGAAATACACAGCCCTAGAATAAAACTACCAGCAGCTCTTTACCATAGCTCTAAACAAGGGAAGGGAATACCTCAAAAAAGCATAGTCTCAAATTTAATTTTTTTACTTTACAGCAGATACTTGTGGTAAGTCTGCTGCTTCTATGCAGAAACCAATTAGGGAATGGAAAAGATAAATAGCAGTTTTCAAGAAGGTTGTCAATTACAAAACATGAAAAGATACTGTGGTAGCATAGCTGTATCTACTTCGTATAGGGAAGATGACCTTAACATGTATTTAATCTGCAGTTTGTAGTCAGATTTATACTTGTTATTTGACATGAGTCATTATTAAAAGATAACTAAGTGTAATTCAGGCTTGTCTCCCTATCTGCTTACTAAATTATGTGTTTATGGTCTCTCAGGGCATGAAATTCCTATTTACTGGCCTGTATTTTCAGCTTACTGACCTGACTAGCGAATTAAGTTTTTGCTGTCACTGTCCAGGTTGCTGTGAACTTGTACTGTGCTATGTTAAAATACAGGTACAGACTATCCATCATTTTCCTTGGGAAAAGTATTTCCAGTTGAGCTGCACTTGGTCCCCCTTACCTGTTTGAAGCACGCTGCTTGGCTTCTGGCTGAGTAGGAAGGAGAGCCAAAATCCTGGTCTTCCTCCTAGTAACCCTCCTCATGGTTTGCTCTGTCCCCCGTGTGTGGGCCTCTGGTCTGTCAGCTCTCACTTGATAAGTGGTGTAAAGTTTGGACAATTCAGGTGTCTTTAAGCTTTCTCTAAAGCCAAGTGCACTATGACAAGGGCTCTGAGAAACCCTTTAGACCTCCTGTTCTGTGATCAGAACCTGCCCTTTGCACCTGCCTGCCCGGCCTGAAGAAGGAGACCTGAGACAAGACTCAGATGATGCAAACCCAGCTCCTGCTGGCCTGTTGGCTTTAGCTTATCTTCTAGGTAGTGCCCAGGAGCAAATATGTCAACTGGTTGAATTCCTTTCTCCTTGGCCAAGTGTAAAACAGGCAGCTGCTGCACAGAGAAAGAATGGAACTAACTTGCAGTGTATTGGATGCCAGTGCAGTAGGAGGTACTGCTAGAAGCTGTTGCTTGGCTATAAGCAGTGCATTTGAGGGTCTAGCTCTTTAACCTTTCACTTCTTCTCAAAGTTGGATTTAACTGCTTTACCAGCTGCAGTCGGGCCTAAACTACAAGCTGTTGCTTTGATATTCAGGATGCCCTATGTCTCATCAAAGCTGCCCAGGGCAACTGTGATCTGTCTGTATGCAAGTTGGTAAGATCAGAGTCTAAGAGGAGATGTCAGAGGAAAAAATCTTCTCAAGCGGTGCTATTACACTTAAACTCAATCAAAAACTTCTGTATATGCCAGCCATCTATTCAGAGAATATTATTTGTTTGTGCCTTGTACATAGGGAGCTAATGATCAGTGTCGTGACCTGTCCCAGCTTCTGCATTTCTTTTGACTGCTGGTCACAGCAGAAGCCAGTGTTGAGGCTTCCTTCTTGGGTTTCTCCATCTATAACTGATAATTGGACCCAACTTTGCCTAAACCAAAGATATAGGGAGAGTAGTAGGATTTCTTGAGGCAAATTATATGCCATGAGTTTCAGAGCCTTAAAAGAAAAAGCATGAATAGTTTTGGTTTTTAAATTACTGCTATATTGCTGCTAACTCCTTTGCATGCTGTTACTGTCTGACAAAATGGTAGTCATACAGCTAATGGCAATGGCTGGTGAAATGAGACTGAAATAGCTAAGCCCATAGTAAATCAGTCAGCAACTGCAGCAAATGGAAATAATGTTTCATTTAGTCACATGGAAAACTTGGAACTTTGAGATAAGGAAAGTTAGATCAGATCCTTTGACTAACTTGTACAATAGTGTCAGTACTGGTGATTAGAGTACATTTTCAAGATACAAACTAATCTATCCATAAACTATTCTTAATCAGCTGTAAGGACAAAACAATGTACAAAATCTCAAAGTTAATCGAGTTTGGAAACTCATTTTGGATACGTGGTGAGCTTTTATAAATTTTTGTTTGCAATAGTTATTAGCCTTATGAACAGAGATATACCAGGAAATTAAAATAGGTCGACTTAACGTGGCTGAATCACTCCTATGTGCACTATACTACCAACAGTGGAAAAGAAAAAAAAAGATGGAGAACTTTGTGTTAAGCAGAAGGGGGAAAAAATTATACCATAGTATAAAGTAAATGCAAACTTAATGAGGCTTTTTACTTTCTGAATGTTTTTTTCTTTAAATTACAATTTCTAATGTCATTTTAACTTTAAAATAATTCTATTGGTGCTTTTAATCATATTACCTTGACATAATGTTTTGAGTTTACAATTTGTAGTGATTTGTCCTGTTTTTTCAATTAATAAATCTATATACTCTACTTTGAATAGTCTATATCAGGTACTTTTGCTGAAATGCTGCCTACCCAATTGATTCTCTGAATAATTTGGACTTAGTGATGACACTAGAATCCTAGATTTCATTTAGTAATTGATGCACAGAACATTGATAGCAGCACAAAATAATGACTTTCTGTGTGAACTATGTTAAAATTGAGACAGGCATTAAGAACATCCTGTGCAAGATCTCTGTGGGCAGTACATATTTAAGACTACAAGTTGACAAAATTGCAGATATAGATGATTTAAGACAATGAAGGTCTGAAATAGGGTGACTTTATACCTTGGGATAAAGCAGGTGGAAAATATCTAAGAAAACACGGCCCAGTGCCTGTTGTGGCAGCAATGCAAGTTTAACTTCTGTTGTAGACTATAGCTAAAAAGACACAGTAGGAGTGGAAGGAATGAAAATGAGATGATTAAGATGACAACAGGAAAAAATATTTATATTATGAGAAAGTGATTTAGAAGAAATAAGACATGCACTTGTAAGTGAAGCTTCATAATGCTGGAGCATGGATCACACAGATGCTTGCTGCAAGTCTGTATTTAAAAGAAAATGCACATTTTCTTCTGCACCCTCTAGTTAAAGCAGGATTTTGTAAAAGTAATTGCATATAAAAAGTGTATGCCGAACTTGTAAAACTGGTCCTGAGGTTCCAGCCTTTCAGTAAATTCATGGAAATTGATATATCCAGTGGTTCATTTGTGGAAATCTGAATTGGTTCCATAAGGAAGAGGAGATGGATAACCACTGGCAGTCAAGCATACATGTTTTAAATAGTCTAATTTTACTTATTGTAACTGTAGGAGCTAAATGAGTGATGCATTTAGACCTTGCCTACCTCTTACCTCTTCAACTTTTCTGAATGTACACAGAGTAAAAAGCATCTCTCCAGCTCTGTCCTTTCACTCAACAACTGGAGGGATTATATGTAAAATGTAAAACCACAGGTGCTGAAGTAAGGTAGAAAAAGCACCCAGATAGCACTTAGGCCATTCAAAAGCGTGGAAAACCATGTAAAAACACTCATCCTCCATTTGATTCCTAGGGAGTAAGGAACAGAACAATCTCAAGACAGCTAACTTGTGGTGTAAGATATTCTGGGCAAGATTAATTATATTTAAGATACACAGATTAAGATTGCAAACCATCAATTCCAGTGTTGAATTCATGATCTCTTTTGCAAATGGAAGCCCACTGAATTCATAAGGATCTGCCTCTCCCTGTTAAGTTGGGTCTTGCTTAGTGTTGTCCTACAGCACATTTACTCTACTTAATGTGGGACTGTCTTGGTTTCTGGAGGCTGGATCAGGAAAAATGTTATGTCAGTTATATTAATGCTAGGTAGTATAAGTTCTGCTTTAGCAGAAATGCCTAATACTAATCTTTCCTGCTGATCAGTGAAAAATACCTTCATTAGTGTCAGAGCTAAGAAGTTAAGCTACACTATTTATGGGAGCTTGTTTCTGGGGAAATTATAGGGGAAGGCTTTGAGACTTCATTTCTACAATCTTGTGTTACTTTGTCAGCAAAACCTAATAGATTTCTTTTTCCAAGGTGAGAATTTCCCTGTTCATTATCCTAAATAATGATTATTCAAGACCTTTATATACATTGAAGCTTTTGCTTTTCTAGTGTGCAGATGTTAGCAATGCCTGAATGAATATGCTTCATGAAATGCAAGAAAAACTTCGGACTTTTATATTTATGGTCTGGAGAGTGGAACAGGGAAAGCTGGACCACATATTCTGTACATGAAATTTATGTGCTGGGATGTGGAGGTTGAAAGAGGGACAAATTATTCTTGCCATAGGTCAGAGAGAAATTTCTTCTGCTTAAGATCTAAACTAGGTGGTGAAGCCTTGAAATAATATTTACTTCTCTGATTGGAATTGCAACGTCTTGTAGAAGGAATGCAAACACTGGGTTTAACCCATTTGGGTCAAAGGAAATGTGAAGTAGAATGTTGCAGCTTATGTAACATGCATGTTATAGCTCAGCTTCCGTAATTCTACTTTTCCTTGGAAGCTCAGGTGTAACCTGACAGCCAAACAATATCAGAGAAAAGTTTCTGATGATATCCCGGAAGTTTACCTGCAGTGTGAATATTTGCATATATCAAATGTCAAAAACTTTCACAATACTGATTAGGATACTACAATTAAATGAGCCTGTGAGTATCTGTTCACCTGCATATGTGATATCTTGAAGATGTTTCAGGTAAATCCTGAAGAGTTGATTCTGCAAAACTTATTTGCATCTCTACTCTGTTTTCTGCTAGTGCTGTTCAGAGGTCAAATGACAAAAATATAGAGCTATCCAGGTGAGAGTTCTCTTGTTATTAGGAATAATTTTCATATAAAACATTAATCCACTTAAAAGAAACTTAGGTAATAAGCTGTACATAATTTTCGCATGAGGGAAGAAAAATATAACAACTATTGTAAATAGGAGCAGTCTGTTTTAATTTCTGTTAGATTTGGATTAGTACTTCCTATATTCTACATGGATAATATTTATGTGAAATCATTCTCTGACTTAACTTCTAATTCAAAATGTAATGTCATCTGTGCTATTAAATGATAAATAGCTCATAATTATGCTTTAGGAAGATTTGTTCGGCAGTTTGGTTCCAGTAAATTTCTATTAGCAGCAAGTAGCATTCAGAAATGAATCTGCTTTGCCTTCCACATGGTAAATAAAATACTAGGTAGATCATTTATTTTTTTCAGGAACATGACATGAGTAAGATAAATAGGTTTTCTTTGTGTAAGTCTGCAAAACAATAAAAAAGGGAAATTAAAACTTGGAACTGGAGCAGTAAATTTACTTACATTATGTAGAGGATTTTCAGTTTATCACTTAATCTCTGTGATGGGGATGTAGAGCATCCTGTCACTTTTCATCATTGCACGGTGCGGTCCACTAAAGGTAAAGTGGGAAAGTCACAGAATATTATTCTGTTATTTGTGTCACTGTATTTTGTGAGTCTTATAGAAGTGATGGTGCTGATCCAAGCAACTGCAAGAAGTACAGATATTGGATGTGGTCTCATTATTCATCTAAGATGGGTATGTGAGAACATATTGATGGGTCATATTATAAGCAAATATCTATAAATGTCAAACTATTTTCAGATATGCTAATGTTTGTATTTTTACTGATGCTTCTTTATGTTGCTATTCATTTATATTTCTTTCCATCCAATATGTAACTAATTAAGTCTCCCCTGCCACCACTCTAAAACCGAATGTGTGTATGACCAGAATTGAATTATGCAGTAATATCATTCTGTAATAAAATTCTTTAAAGCCTATTGCCATTATTCTCTAACAAATGCATTTTCCACACATGAAATGCAGGACTGATTCTCCTGCTTTGTTGCTTTAATGTTCTGTAAAAATAAGTGTTGTCAGAAAGCAGTCCAACTCTTTTTAATTAGAAATTACATGGTCTATGTTTCTCCTGAAAAAGAATAAAGGAATTTAATTCCCTATTCACGTTCTTGTTGCAATACTACTTAAGGAAATGGGCAGAGATTTAAAAGTGTACTGATCATCACTGTGCTACTTTGATGACTAGTGTGAGAAACATTTCTAAATTGGCTCAATTTTATTCAAGCTTTTGAAAAAAAATTCTTAAAACTTGGTATTACTCTGAAAGAAGTAACTCTTTAAACACAGAAAGAGCTTTCATTGCTGGACTCTTGCAATGTTAGCTTTTAATATGTATTGTAGATACAGTCATTCTGAGAAGAGCCTTTTGAAACAAAGATAGTCTTTTAACTGCCACTGTCATTCTAGGTGTTAGTGTCAGCCTTTAGTTTAATGGCAGAAAATTCAATATCAAGTGTGTGAAAGTCAGGAAGGGTTTCCTTTGCCCTGTATGTTGCTAGTTGATGCTGTGGCAGGATAAGAGGGATTTCTTGCAAGCACCTGAAGCTAGATTTGTTCATATGCCCCTGGGGCTGTTGTGCATTGGCCAGGGCAGTAGCTTGGGCTTTCCATTCAGGCCTATATTTGAGCAGCTCTTTCTTGTAAGTGAAAAGGATCCCATGCTGTTCATGAGCCTGTTTCCTTGCAGGCTGGAGGTGGCAGCTTCTGTGTGATCAGCAATTGCAGTTCTGTGATCTGGGGTAATGGGTTATCAGTGAAAGGTGAGGCAACTCGAGTCAAGAATCTATAAAAGGCAAATTTACCATAATGACCTTAAAAGCTGGATAATCAGATTAAAGAAAAATCAAGTTCTTGATTTATGAGGAGCCTCTGTAACTGTTCTCTCTGGAGTTTTTATCTGCTTGAAAAATAATAAATATTGAACAGAGTAAGCTATACACCCATAAAATACCCAAATGCAAAATGTGTTTAACTGCAGCTAGGTGCCGTACATCACAGTGGGCACATAAATTTACAGGCAAGGATAAATAACACGGTTCAGAATTTTCACTGTTGTGCATCAAAATGGGAGCTGCATCTTGGCGACTGAAAACAATTCACCCTTCTAGGGGGTATTCCCCCCTGCTCCAAATTAGGGGAAAAGAACAGCCCTCCTTCATATATGCTTAGGCAATGATATCAGAAATGCTGCAGTCTGGTAGCCTCAGACTTTCACTGTGACTGGTTACTGAAGGTCTGGTGTCTTTGCAAGGCTCTGCTCTCCAAAAGACTTCAATTACTTGCCCTTCAATTATGTGAAGTTTGGCTGTTTCTCCCATGACTTTTCTTAGCTATTAGTGAAATCCAGCTGTTTCCTCTGGCATGATTTGTACCTGTTACATTTTCTGCCGCCTTTGCTGTCATGTCCAGCAATTTCTCATGCAATGCTCAGGAGTTCCTCTTGCTCCATTCTCTAGCTGTCAGCCTCAATTTGCTTGCCTACTGATCTTCATATAATGAAATAATTTATTAAGAAGTAGCTACCCCTTAAGCCTTTGGAAGCTTGATAGTGGTGTGTTGTTTTTTTTTTCTTCCCCCTCTTCCCAGGAAGTAAAGGAGAAACAGAAAGCTTAAAAAGGCAGATGATCCCTCTCCTCGCCTTGCAATGCCAGCCAGAACTGTGAAACTTCTGGAAAAATATTAAAGTCTGCCCACTATAAATTTTAAGTTGCTCTGTAAATTACAGATAATGTAACTCTGGAGAACATGACTCAAGTTCCCCTACTTTGCCACAGAAAGCTACTGATATAATCCAGATGGAGCTCCTTTTACTTCAAAAAACAGGCCGTGGTATATGGCCTGGTATGTGGCCATTGCAGTTGTCTCACAAGAGGCAATGTGAGAGAGGCAAGTACTCACTTTAGTTTTCAATGAAATGTTATTTCATGTAACCCTCATCCTCTGTGAAGGGTGTTCAATGATTTTTCATTTGCTATTTACTAAGCCTGCATTTTATTTGCTTTGGGTAAAAATCCTTTTCTTCCTGAAGATATTATTCCCCCACATATTCTTGCTTTTGTAGCCATTTGCTTTCTGCCTTGGAATAAGCAACCCCAGTTTATTTACAAGTTCACTTAACTTTGGATGAATTGAATAACTGCTTTTGTTGCCTAGTTTCAATTGGGTAGTTCCTTGGTTGTTTTTTTTAACTTGCCTCATTCTTTACCTTTTTGTTTCTAAGTTTTAATTAATCTGTGATGCATTTTTCCAGTAAAATAGTGTAGCTGAAGAACATGAAAAGTGGTATAACACAGTAATTCATTGTTTGTTACCCTGTAGCTAGTAGATCGGTAAGTTACTGATTTTACAGTGCAATTATTTCCCCCATGATGCACAACTTAATACAGACTTCATTATTAGAGCTATAAACCCACAAACAATAGCACAGTATTTAACACTAATTCTTTTTAGAGCTGAAATGAATAATTTGTCTAGGTCAGTATTAACTAACATCAACAATTCCCCTGAGAGGAGTGATAAATGTACTGCTACCCATTAACAGTGTTAATCACTTTCTTCTGACAAATTAAACTGAAGATGTTAGCAATATTAGCAATGCATACTAGCAGCATGATTTAACACTTCAGTTTCCTTTCCAGTGTGGAGATCAGTCTTATTTATATTAATAGATAAAAGGCCAAGCATATATTCCATTGTCTTTAACAGCCTGTGTTCTTAAGATGCTTCCTCATGGGGATGGTTGTGGTGTTAAGGTTATTGTTGCAACTTAAGCTTTTATACTTAGGCCCATTGTTTTCTTATTTACAGCATGCTTAATAGTAGTTAAATCATTTTATAACAATTGGAAGTGTTCATAGCTCATAAATCAAGTGAAATTTCTGTTGAACCAATTGGAAATCTTTCATAGTAGTTCTACATCAACAAAAGAACTCAGAGGCAATTTGGATGAGACTGAACTGCCTTTTTTTTCGGATTTATTGTTCAAAATTGGGCTATTCTTTGCACTGTTGATGGTATTTTGATCTCAGACTATACTTTCATTTAAAAAACACATTTGTAGAACAGTGAAAATTGCCATATTTGTTGATTAGTTGAAACTGAAACTAAAACTCTGGAAAAAAAAATGAAATAAATCATGAAGTTTTGTGTTTCTATTCTTTAAAGGAATTTCTTTGGGTTGATATTGCAATGATTGAGACACCTGATACTTTTAATTGCAAGATTTTCCGTGTACTATGTGTTTCCCTAAAGACTTGGCTTCTGAAATAAAGGAGCAAAGGACTCTTAGGTTTTATTAAAAGACCACTCTTTTGGTGTTTGTAGTTGAGAAGAAAAGCTTTAAAAACATGTTTTGTACCAAAAAGCTGAGAAAATAGTGAGAAGAAAAAAAAAATCTTTGTTTTATTCCAGTTCTTGTAAATCTAGCCATTCTGCAGAAACAGTGTGCAGCAGTTCTCTGGAAAGTACACATCGAGCACTTGTGGATGTTTACCCTGTTGCTATCCCTATTTATATTATTCTTGGGTATTACTTGTTCTTGAAATCTTTTACATTGTGTTTTTCTCTTTTTAGAACCTTATTGAGTATTGAAATAGAAGAAACAAACCTGCTTCTCAAGATATGCCAAAATATTTCCTTTTTTTCTTCGAGCAGTAGCAAAGTACTATGCTTTTCAATATTAAGTAATCTCATGGCATCTGTAAATATCTTAGGTATAGGTCAAGATGATAACCTTGCAACCCTTGCAGAAGTCAGAGTTGGATCATGCCATGCGGGCACAGCAGGCAATGGGAAGTTCATTCTTCCCTGGCTCTGCCTTTTATCAAATGTTAATTGCTGCTCTATGATTATGTATGTGGCGAGGTGGAAATCAGCCAGGATCTTAGCATATATCTGCCTGCACCTTTTCTTAAAGTGCACTGAAAATGCCAAAAGGCTTCCACCTGGGATTGCGTAAAATGCAAACTAGAGAAAAGGGTAGTATGTGAAACCAAGTCAGCTTGTGACAGAGGGAATAAAGAAACTGGAGCCAGGTTTTTTTTTTCCTTCTCATAGTCACTGGGTTACATCAAGACTTCCAGCACCCATCTCAGATGCACTAAACTTTGCACGTGCATCTCTATTTTCACAGCAGAATCACTGTGTCATCTCTGAGATCTCGGCAGTGCATCTGTTGTTGGTGGTGCTTGTATTAGACTCTCCCGGTGTATGTCCATGTACCAAGGTCCCCTCGGCCTCTCTCATCTTGCTCTCTGCTGTCTGGAGTTATCACACACCTTAATGTCCTTTTGGGCAAAAGGAAATGCCAAGAGAAACAACACAAGAGTGTTGCTGGAGAAAGTGCTTGTGTAAACACATAAATATATGTATTCAACAAACCACATTAGAAAGAGAAATGTCTTATATGTCCAAGGTGATAAATATTTGACCTCACAAGATGTTACAGTCTGGAACAATCTTGTATGGAGTTGGTGTTCAAAGTCTGAAAGCTATACTTAGTGTAGTCTTGTAATATTACTAGTACCTGTCTTGACTGTGGAAGCAAAAGATAAATTTTCCTTTATGTTGTTTAGAGACTAACTGTTTAAACTTTCTAATTTTGACCTTCTTGATGCTTAGCTCAGCTTCATATCCAGAGAGATTAAAGAAAATTTTAAAATGTGATTTTGAGTTGTAGTATTTAGTTCTGCATATTGCTTATAATTTTTAACGATACTGGGAAATATGCACAAAATAGGAACTCCAAATCCATTTATGTGTATTGCATGAGAAAAAATAATGCATAGAGATGCAATTTGTTCATAATTCTAGTCTGCATTAGTCCTTTGTGCTTGCATGGTCTAGATGGCTATCCAGAGTTTTACTGAGGCTCTTGTATGCTTAGCTACCCAAATGTGCGGTGATTTCATGAAGACTTTATAAATAAATTCTACAGACTGTATGAAGATCTGTACTTTAGGCTATGACAGACTGCTAATTCCTTAAGTTGGAGACGAAACTGAATTTTGTTGTTAGGCAGGTGCAGGTAAATATTTCTTTGTGGATGGTAGCTGAAAAATGAGCTGAGTCTTGCTGACACTTAAACCTACCCTCCAGGATGTTCCTAATCAAGTTAATACTTATTCAGTCAGGAATAAGTGCCACAATATGGCATGAAAAGAGAAACAGCAACTGGATGAATATATCGACCTAGTTTCATTGTCAACAGTAACTTTTTGCAGAGCAGAAGGGTGAAACCCCTGTGTTCTTACTACTAATTCTAGTATGAGTAGCCATGTGTTACTCCAGTATCTCATTCTTACTTTACAGTGCCTAACAGTTTAGGGAAACAAATGGTACAAGGCTGTATTAACCTAGGATTATGTTTCAATATTTTAACTGAAAAGTGTCCAGAGGTGCTAAATGCTATAGACCATGCCCAACTATTGCCCATGTGCAATGTGAGTAGCTATAGCACACAGTGCAGTTTCCTACCCTTGAGAAGCTCTCCTAGACTGTTTTTTTTGTCTTAAGGTTCAGTGTTAAATACTTAAGACATCTTAAGCTATTCTTTTTCTATCAGTATGTGATTTTTCTTTTTGAGTTATAGAAGTAATGGAATATTTACTCTGAAAATTCATAGTTATAAATTTAGAAATTAGAAATAATTCACTTATTTAAAGCATTGTACAGGCCCATATTTTGTCAACAAAGATCAGTAGGTACTTGAATTGAGTGTTTTATGAAAGATAGTGTTTTATGAAAATTGTCATGGAAATTAAAAAACCTCACTTGTCATTTGACTTCTTAAAGCAATGTAGTACCTTGCACTTTCCTAGACTTAAAAAATATTAAAGATTCTTTTTCTTGCAGTTTGTATTGGAATAAATTCAATTTTAAGGGATATTACCTATTTTCAAGCAAGCGTTGATGGGGTGTGTGTGTAGGCTGATGTTCAAACTTATTTGATCTCAAAACTTTTCAAAATTATGTTGAATTATATTATTGAAACTTTTCTAGTACTTCTGGATTTGTTATTAAAGCAATAGTGTGGAAAACTATGCTAGGGTAAGAGCATGAAATTTAAACATGTCGTTGCAGTGTGAGACTTCTGCATAATTATTGGATAAAAACTTTCTAATGAATGTTAGTTGAGGTTACAATGAGAAGACATGGAGACTTAATTATTCTTTTGTCTTCCATGGTTTTAGATTGAAGGAGTTATTGTATCTTCAACTGTCACAAAACCAACTTTGACAAGGTTAACAGTGGGAAGATGTACTTTATTCCTTGCATAAATGAAAGGCCAAGTGCAATCTTCAGCTGTATAGAGCAGGTTCACTTACCTTAGAGTGGGATTTTGTCATAAGAAATAACAATCAGTTCATTGATAGATGCATCTAGATGCAATATGCAACCGCCTAGAAGCAACTTGATCATTTTGTTGTAGGAATGTAGGTAAGTTGGTACGATCACTAGTTCAGCAAATTTTTAGGGAGGTGCCTATGGCTAAAAGACTAACAGGTACATGATGTTCTCCAGAACCTTGCTTTAGCCAAGCTGGAATTTTCCTATCCATAATTCATATGTATAAAATGTATAATTCTAGTGGCAAAGCTAGTGTAGGATTTGCTTTGTTTAACCTTAAATACTTAGGAGAGTGGTTATAGGCTGACTAGATACTGAGAGATATATTTAAGTTATTGTCTTCCAAGTTTCAAGTAATAGAAAACGTGCCCACTTTTTCATGCTAGTTCTAGAATACTTGTCAGCTGACATGGAGCACTTGTGCAAAGGGCACTCTTGACCTCTTCCATAGAAGGGGAACTTGTTTCCTTCAAGTCTACTGTCAATCAGTTCAAGAAATTTTATCCCAAATTTATGATCTTGTTGGTCTGCACCATTTCAATACTGCATTTATTGATTAAATTAGACTTTCATTTTTCGCATTTGTTTTTCCATTTTCTAGTATAGCATCAAACTCTGTCATCAAATTCCTCTTTATGTGCCTTCACAAGGGTGGAAATGCTGTACCCTAGTCTTTTGTCCAAATAAGGTTTTCTAAATACCTTTCTTCTTTCCCTTCTTCCCCTCGTGGCCTGAAATTACCGAAATTGGGTAATTTCGTGGCCTGAAATTACCAAATAGTTTCTAGTACTACCAGTAGTGAGATACTTGTTTTCACTTTTATCTCTGGTTGGACATAACCTTTTCATCTTATCACAGCTGTTCTTTCCATGTATGAACATAGTTATTTATAAAAGTGCCTTTGTATTCAGTGCATTACAGTGCACTGTATATATATATATAAGACTTATAAGACTTTCAACATAGATGAGTTGCCATAATGAAGTATATTACTTGCAATTATGAGTTAGAGAATGTTTTTTTTGTACATATAGCATGCCTCTATTGTCATTTTACTTAAAGATTTCTAAGACAGCCAAATACTATTAACCTGAACTTAATTCTGTGCTGATCTTTGAACCTGGAGGCAGATCAGATGAGTAGCTAAGGTGCTTATCTCTGTTTATTTGCATTTTTTTTTTTGTGACTGCTGCCTGGTATTGCAATTGCTAGCTTAATCTTTTAAAATGAGCAGTTTCATAAAGAGAGAGCTAGGTTTCCTAGCAGTTAAAAGTACTCTTAGTTGGTGGCTGATGTATTTCAAGGCTGAAGCCAATGTGAATGTGCACAGCACTGTGGCCTCTGCTTTGACATGTGTCTGAGACCACTTGCTGGTTACAGTTGTCTCTGTAAACCTAAGCTTTACTTTACTACTTTTTTTCTGTAAGTTGTAGCAGTCAGTGATTGGGCTTCCTTGAGGATAAATGTTTTGTAATAGTTTTGAGGCAATAGTCAGATATTCATTTCACTACAGGGTGTTTCTCCAGACAAGGGATTTGCTAATGAGCGTCTCTTAAATTTTAACTAACTCCAAAGAGAAAGTCTTATAAAATTTCATTGCTGTTGCTTTGCAGCTCTGTGTGAGATTCCTATGCAGTTGGTTCAAGGAACAGTAAGAGGTGGATCTTTCTGTTTACCTTGGCAAAGCTCTTGCCTAGGATCTGGGCCTGTTTTTCAAACAGCAAAGATGTTTGACAGAGTCTTGTGAAGTTTGTTCAAGCTTTCGAGCAGAGAAAGAGCTCTGTGGATTGGAGAGTTTCTGGGGACTTGAACACTCAGCTATCTTTTTTTTTGGTTTTGCATTTAACCAAAGAAGCTCTTTTTTTTCCTGCTAGAGTTCTTCCAAGTGTGCTGTTAATTTCTAATTTCTTTCAACAATATACAGTAGGTGGCACAAATGCACAAGAAGCTGATATGATATTTTTCTTATCGGAATCCCTTTGTATTTGAATTATTTCAAGGTTGTAACTCAAAGCTAGCCTACATGGTCAAAGGGCTCCCCTCTTGTGCGCATGAGAGTTGCATTGTAATTAGGTGTGTGTTCCTCTTTAGGCTTTTTGTTTGTTTTGTTTTATTTTATTGCTCTTTTCTCTGCATTTCAGACTAGCTGGTTACTGTGATGTAGACAGGAACA
Organism: Nothura maculosa; assembly: GCA_032353885.1. Classification (NCBI taxonomy): domain Eukaryota; kingdom Metazoa; phylum Chordata; class Aves; order Tinamiformes; family Tinamidae; genus Nothura; species Nothura maculosa. The sequence goes on along the minus strand of JAUBOD010000235.1, from coordinate 524,632 downwards.
ATGTTATCCATGTCGTTTTTCATAAGGAACAACTTAGTGCATCACTTGAAGCATGACAGATTGTCATCTCTCATTCCTATACGCTAGGATCATAAAGTAAAATTTTCTGTCTCATTTAGGGAGGAAACTTGGTTATATTCCATGAAGAATCAGGAGTTTTAGCTTTCCTTTCTATTCTGCACCTTATTTTTTTGCAGATCACTTGGTAATCTTAGTCATCCAACACTTTTATCACTTTATCATATATCCTACTGAGATATCTTTTAGCTTGCTATTGTTTTGTATGGTGAAAAATGTTAGTTTTTAACACAAAAAATCTTTATTGGATGCAGAAAATGGCTTTAGCCATATGTATGTCACAGGAAATGTTGATTTGGGATCCTAACTGTGATGGACAGAATTCTTCCAATTCTGCTTATTTTATCTTAAGCAATGAAACACTTAAGTGTTGAGTTGTACATAAGTTTGTGTGTCTTCATCACTAGCTTGCCTGCAATAACTACAATACTTGACTATTCAGGAAAACATTTGGGCAGTTGCTTATTTGTCATGAACACAAAGCTGCTTAGTTACAAAGGAGCATAAAAAGATCTATGGTGTGTTATGACCAATGTATAAGGCATATTACCTGTCTACCACTCCTTTAGCTATCTGCATAACTTAAGATTCTTTTTCTGGCTGCCAAATTATGACAAAAATAGTTTTTTTGTTAATAAACTGTAGCTTATTAAAAGTTCAGGGCTCTTCTGTAACAAATAGTACAGTGAAAAGAACATACTGCTTTTAAATTAGTTTGTCTATTATAGATATACTATATTTTCACCATATTCCCATCCAGGTCTTCTTGCTTGAAAGCCACCTTTACGTGCCTTTTCCATGTGAAGGGAAGGTTAGGTGTGCTATCTGTATTTAATCCTTTTAGATGAAGCAGGCTAATGTAGTTTTGAAGAAGCCAGTCAGTGTGAGAGAAGTACTAGTAGAAGTACTCACTAAATTGTCATAAAACTAACTTTAAAGCATCTCTGGAGAAACTCTTTATAATATGGGACAACTTCATGGGCTGTAATGGAAAATCCTTAGGCTGTACTTGTGATTTTCCTCAAGTAGCAACTGAGTTTAGACACCATGTCAGACTTTAATATAAAAAAAAAAAAAAAAAAACCTGCTGCTGAGCAGAACCCAATCTCAAGTATCCTGTTGCTTGGTTGTAACATGTGCAGACAGCTCTCATGTTGCTTTTAATTTACTCCTTTGGCCGGTGCCAGTGGTAGTTGCTGTAACATCCTGTCTGTCAGGTTTTCCCTGGCAGTAGGAATGAGGGGTTGCACTGTGACTGCTGCAGCCTACTCCCTTTCCCTCTCCAGTTGCAGCTGAGCCATGAGAGCTAGTTTCTTGGATAAGCACATCTGAAAACCTACCTGTGTGTTTGCTGGATGACTTGAAATTTCTTTTAGTTTTAAATATGCAGAGCTTTAAAAATTAATAATAAGTGTTAGTGCTTGTTAAAATTAAGTGTTTTTAACTTAATACCAAAAAATAAGTACTTCTAAATTTGGAGACATTTTTGTCTGAGATTACTTTATTTGAAAGGGAAAAAAAATCTGTACCTTGCATGTGGAACAACGTAAATCAATGTTTTGATTTAATATTTGGATAGTAAGGGTGAATTTTGATAGTATATGTGAACTTGTATCTTGTATATGGAAAGATCTTTTATTGTTATGAAGATGTTTAATCCAAAACACTATTTAAAAGTAATATTTTGTGCTGTCAGTGTTTTCTCTGTTCAAAAGAAAAACAACTAAAGGAAACTTGAGGAAATTCAGCTTTATTAAATGGACTGATTTCATATAAAATTTATGTAGAGCTGCCAGATCATTACTAATATTTAAAATAAAGGTTAGTTAAATATATTTGAGATTTTTATGTATTTCTTGCTAGGACGCTCAGAATAACTGTGGCCTTGCCAAGAGAATCTGAAGGAAAAGAAGCATCGATAAAATGTTATGTCCCACGTGGCAGTGCAGCTGGTAGGAAGCCTTGGCCATTTTCTGAACTCTCCCTCACTTCTTTCTCTAAGTGGTAGTTTAAAAGTGTTTCATGATGTGAGTGCTTTTAGGGATTGCTCCTTGTATACGTTGTGTCTTTGTTTCTGCATCATAAAAATCCCTTCCATAATACTGAAAGCATTTATTAAAAAGATCCATGTAACCTCTATGGGATTAGTGGCTTTAGACTAGACTTTAATTCCCCAAAGTTTTAGCAACACAGGAGATGAACTTTGGGAATGAAACTCTAAAATATGTATTTTAGGATTTGAAAAGGCTGTTGATGGGGCTCCATGCAGGAAGTTAGGATACACAAGCAGTACACTGAGACAATATAGCAGTGCCCAGGTTGCAGTCCAGGCCTCTGCCCTTTGTGAGGTGGCTGATGTTTCTGCTTGGCAGATCTTATTCCAGCCCTGCTTGGAACACTAGTTAGTCTATCAATGGGATACCCTATGACACTAACAGCCTCAATAGAAGCCACTGCAGGATGACCCCACTGTGCTAATTTAGGTGTGTGGGACCAAACTGTTAATGTTGATGAGTCTATCCTGACATTGCATCTCTGTGATGGTGGAGGCTTATAGTGAAGGAGCAAGTGAAAGTGTTTCCTCTATTAGGATGTGGAGGAGAAAGAAAGGACCAGCTGGGGTTTTGTGTGTGGGTCCCACAGCCTTAGCCTGGGTTTACACTGGAAACAAGGTTAGACTGCAAGCATCTTACTGGAGCAAAACAGAGCACACATTCACTGTACAGTGAAAGCTGTTAATAAAGAACTATAGGCCCAGATCCGTGAAATAACCTGATGAAATCAAGAAAGAGCCTGCAGTGGGCAACTACAGGGTCTGCAGTCACAGAGGAGGAGCAGTTAGCACTGCCCTCTAGGTAAATCGTTTGCTTAGCTGTGGCATTAGCTGTATAAGGCTCACATGTCCTTTTGTGGGGTCCTTTACCTAGAAAAATAGTCCCTGGTAAGGGAAAACTGCTAGAAACTTCAGTAGAGTTCCCAGAAAACTATCTACCCAGTGTTGGTCAAAACATATCTATTTCTGCTTAGTGAAATGTTTTCCACCATTATGGAATAGCTCTAGTAACAGAGTCGAGTGTCAGAAGCTGCTGTTGCAGTGAGCTTGGGTGAGATTAGATTGATTTGTCAGAACAGGTAGCACAGCTGGGAGACATGAACTGGAAATACAGGTATTCTCCAGTTCCTCTGAGTCTCAGATCCAGTCTCTTGAGGATGAAAAATCAGAGGGCTGTCACCCCTGCCCACAGTTCAAGATGCTGAAAGCATTGTGGGTGTCTCGTGGGCAGACTCAGCCGTAAACTAGCAAGCAGGAGAGCCTCAGCCCTGCTGCCTTACCAGGTGCTTCCTCTAGGCTTGGAGGAGGTAGCTGGGGTCAGTATCTGTGTTTTCAATAGACACATGGGGCTTGCCTCCTGTCTCATCAGATGTTTTGTTCTGGCTCCGTGGCCTCATGCATGGCCGCTGCTGGCGGTGCTGCTGGCTTCAGAGAGCTGGGAAGCTGCACGTATGGGCTGCCTTGCTTTGCCCTGTTGGCTTGTGCGGCTGTTCCAGCTGGGTTGAGCTACATTATTCCCATCTCAGTGCCTTGCTGCTAACACAAAAGGACTGTGGCTCTTGCTATGATGAGGAATGAGAACATTAGCAAGCATCTTTTTTCCCTCTTTATGCATAGTGTGTTCCTCCAGTGATTGGTAGTTAAGTGAGTCGTAAAGTTTCCGTGTTCTGCAGTGGGTATATTCATATGTAAAACTACTGTGCTTGTCATGAAATTGTAATAGGACATGGCACTTACTGCAGCTGTGGACTTTTTCCTTAACCATCTGAATCTCCAGGTGTGCTATTGAATTGGCAGTAACGTGGTGATGTGCTAGTGGCATATCTTTAACTCTATTTGTTAATCCTGCTCTCTGGGAAAAGTCATTTGTAGGAAGGAGATTGTGTTTTCTTTCTAACTTTTTTTGTAATGCTTTTTTTGTAACGTCATTTTTATATGTTAGTGGTTTCATGTGAAAATATATGAAGCATAGGAATAGATGTAATAGGTGAACTTTATGGAATGAAATGGTAAATTTACAAACAAGTAATAAGATCTTTACAAACAAGTAATAAGGCTATAAAATTGTAAGCAAAGCTTTTTATAGTGTCGAACATTATTTCTGGTTGCTTAGTTATTTCTGAGTATAAATAGCAATAGCTGATAATTAGACCATTAGAGTTCTTCATTTCAAGAAAAAAAATGAAAAATGTCATAAACTGTTCTCTCATAAAGTGGTCTACATAAACTTTTTGAGACTGATTATTTAAAAAAAATAAAAAATAAAATACTTGCAATTCTATGTTTCTCTTTAATGTTTCAATGCTAAGTAGAGATCAAGGGTAAAATTTCCTTCACACAGATCTGCAGAAAGCCTTTTATTGACTTCTTTAATTCAGTTGGAGGAAGCTGGGCAAAAGGGGCTGTGTTTTCTGCATGGTACCTGTATCTACTCTGCTACAGTTGTGTAGTTGTGGCTGTTGGCATTGTAGTTATTTGGACTTTCCCTGCTATGTTTCCAGATTCTCCAGAGAATGTGAGGACTATTTCGTTCTGCTCCATAGCTCCCAAAGCCCTTTACTCTGGGTACTCCCACTTCATCTTTGTGGTTGATCTTTTTAAGAAATGCTGTGTTTAACAATATAGGATATAAAAAGTACATTTGTAACAAATTAATGGATATGTGGCTCTTGACTGATTTCTGTTAGTGTATTTAAGCATTGCAATGTTTGGAGAATACTGCTTTTTCAACATAGCAGCTTGTCACTGAAGATCTTTAGTAGCATCACAGAATTTGAAGGGCACCACCCTTCAAAATAAGAGCTGGTGAGAGTTTACCTGCTTTTAAATGTCTAATAAATTTTAATATAAAAATATATTGCACTGGCATCATCCATTAGATTTTATTTGAAGACCACAGCATATGACTTTGTTAAATTACTGCCATACTTACCTGTAAAGCTCCAAGTGCCTAAACCATGAGGTAAATTTCATATAGTTGTGACTCAAAAGATCAGTACTTTGCTTGTGGATGTGGGATTTAGATGGAGGCTATGAAAGTTAGTATTTTTCCCCCTCTTTTAAGTGATGCACTGTCAATATTGACAAAACTTTATCCTTTCGGATACTTTTGTATGTTTTTATGCTTTTTTGGGTGGAAGAAATATCTTTCTCTTAAATCAGTCATTATAATGTTTACACTTGTTTATCTCTTCTTGTTGACAAGCGAATTTTCACTAATACTTATTGTCATGATATTCTTAAAGACTCCGGTTCCTGGGCTAGTATGATAAAGCATTAAGCTTATTTATCTGAGAATCTGTAGTTTGTTATTGAAAAACTTGAATTTTAACTGTAGAGTCATTTTTTGGGGGGAAAAAACTGTAGAGTCATTTTTTTGGGGGGAAAAACACACATGGAGTAGAGATAGCTAAAACCATCCACTAGTGCATTTCAATTAGAAATAGCACAGCACCATTAGTATGAGCTGCTACAGGCAGTGGCCAAGTAAGAATTTCAGGGAGCCTGTTAGTTTCTGTGCGTGCTTGTGACTTTTATGTGTTCTTAATAATAATTCCTGACTTAATTTCAAAAGTTTACCAAAAACTACCCTGTTTGAAATACTACGTGCCAATTGCATCCATCTGCAATTTAAAAAATGGGTAGTCCATTAAGTGAAGTCAAAAAAAGTCTAGTACTCGAGAGAGCATGTCTAGCTGAAGAAGCTCTAATTGCCAATTAAAACACTATTAACCCTCTCCTTATTTCCTTAGAAGTGCTGAAGCAGTTGTAATGTCAGAGATGAAAAAAAGAAATTTAAACCTAATTGTCAGATGTAACTGACAGACAACAACTATAAGCAGCTATTTTTAATTTCTAATCTTTATGATGGTGCTATGGATGCACAAAGACAACATTTTATCATGTACAGAACTGTCATTGAGAAGTAAAATTATCATCAAGTTCAAAAAGTAAATTATTTGGTGATATAAAAAGACTTCTTAATCGATGCACAATTTAGTAAGTCAGTATGTTGTTAAAACAGCTCATGAAAAATCTTACGAAGGAATAAAAATCTGTGTTGTATGGCGGGGGGGTCTTTTTCATGTCTACTTCTATATCAACACTTATTCTGAGCCTTATGGAGCCACTGAGTGAATCAAGCACTTAGCCTTACAATCTTGAAAATTTATTATCTCTAAGTACTGGCATTAACCAGTAAGTTACATTCCTTTCCATGTACATGTTAGCATCGTAGCAAGAGTCACAAACTGTAGATATGATCGCATCTAATGTGCTTGAAAAGAAACTTAGAGTGAACTGAGGATGTTGTTTTGTACCAGTAAGCTGTGGCTACAGCTGCATCTAATGTGCTTGAAAAGAAATTTAGAGTGAACTGAGGATGTTGTTTTGTACCAGTAAGCTGTGGCTACAGCTTTATGGCAAGTTTCACTATGAATATAATTTTCAATACTGAAACCTAGTTCAAAACCTTTACATGGACAGGATATTTGTGTGCTCTGGAGAAAATTTCAAGCATGTTTTTAGGAAAAACCCTGTCCTCTAGGGATGCCAGAATAATCCTAGTGCTTAGGATAAATAAAAACTGAATGTCCTGCTATGAAAAAAGATAGATCATTTTAGATACTTTCAGAAATAAGACAGCTAATTTAGCTTCCTCAAACTGAAGTGCAGTAAAAAATCTCATTCTGATAAGCTGACAAAAAATAACAAGAGGTGATTGTTGCACTAGATGGGTATTGTTCATTTCCTGCTCAAAGAGCTTGTTCTTCTACATGACCAGACAGAGCATTGTAACTTCACCCCTCTGCCCCTTGAGACAGTAGCAGACTGCTTGGACTGTTTGCAAATGTATCTGTTCATTTGGACTCTTTGTGAAAAATCCTGAGAGTAGTATTGAATTACAGCACTATTCCCTTAATATAACTATGAAAAAGCTAAACATACTTACATAAACAATATTTATGTAATTCAGAGTATTAACCATTATGCAAAATATAATTATGAAGAAATTGTCTTTGGGACTTCAACATTCTCTCATGTGCACAAATCCAAAATTGGTTATTTGCAAGTGGCATCTATGGAACAGTTTGCTATGAAATTGATATCTGTAAATTAATCAAATTCTACATTTTGAGCAGAGTCTTTTTTCTAAATGGTGTTTGATATTTTTAACAAATACATTTCTGAGTGGAAAGTGGGTGTGTCTTTTTGACTAGTAGGTAATGGCAACCTCATGAATTCAGCTTCAATTGTCTATATTACAGTGCTAGGACCATCAAATGTGCAGCGATATCTCATATGGAATGAGAACAGATGGCTTGAGTATATTACGTTTCTCTAAGCTATTCTGTCTTGCAAAGTCTGTGTGCTCAACAGAAGTCAAAGAGATGGTATCTCCTTGTCTAATTTGAGATTTTTTTTATAACTTTTTGAAATCAATTATAATTACTAGAGTGTTAAGGAAATGGCAACTATGCTATAGCAAATATGCTAAATGTGTTTTTTAAAGTCCATAAAATATGTGCATGTGCACATGTGTACGGAGGAAATGGTGAGAAACTACAGAAATTCTCATCAGTTTTTCCATAAAAACAAATCAGGTTCTTGTAACTATTAAGCAGGTTCCTAAACCATTAGGCATGCCAAGCAGGCATATGGCATCACTTAAAAGCATTTGTGTAGAGTAAATCTTCACCAGTCCCATGTTGCTTCTGAAAAAAATAAATTAGTCTGTTTCTTGTAAGCTATTGCAGAGCAAATATTTTGAGGCAGTGATAATGATAATTCATGCTGGAAAAAGACGAATGCATTAGTAAATCATTTTACATCTCTGCTTTCTTTTGGAGTACAACTATTAAAACAGTCTCTTTCCTTTTGGCATATATGTTCTGAAAAGGGATGAAGTTGACTCAAAATCATCTATGTAAACTATAATATTCTAGATGTAAAGAAATCCATAAACTGCTGGCTGGTTTCATCACCTGTCCAGAACCAGCTTTCCATCCTAGATAACCTGGTGTTCCTTATCTTTGTACTAGGTATTTTCTTTATGGAGGTAAGAGATGAAATGAAGACAGCTTGTAGTCTAAAAATAAATAAAAATCAAAATCAAAGGACCAGATATGGAGTCTCTACATGTATTGCAATAACTTGTTGAAAATACTGGATATCTCTTCCCTAAAACTAAATGCTTCAGACATGTCACATTGGGGTCTATATGTCTTTCAGTTAAGGTGGAAAACCTTTCTGAAAATAAAGACAACAGTGACTTAGGTGTTTAACACACTGTGAAATATTTGGTGTAGTCACAGTTCCTTGTCTTAATTCTTAAATAAATGGTCAGTATTTAATTTTTAAGTGGTATTTACAGAAGTTATTAGGTTATAGTTCTTGTGTCTCATATCAGTAAGGAAGCAGCTGTAGAATGAAGTAAATGTCAGATCCCAAAGCTTATTTGATTAAACTGTAGCACACCATTAATCTTGCAGAGGAAATGAAGCTAAACAAAGGGGACTGGATGAGCTGGGAGATGGATAATTGGTTAGAAAGCTTCTGACCTTGGATCTGGAAGCTCAGGCTCAAGGCAAGGCAGTGGTGACTGAAAATCATTACTCGCTGAAAGTGATGCAGTTGCTGTGTTGAATGGGTGTTTGGTTTCTTTCCAGTTCCTACTGAACTGGGTTTCTCATAGCAAAAATAACCACTTCACACTGACCTTAAAGGAGGAAAGGAATGTGGAATTTCTTTGTGTTTTAGTAAGGTGAAGGAGGGAGGAAGCTGCAGCTGGTTGCCTGATGGCACCAACAAGTCCTCATAGCTGCCATCAGGCTTTAGAGACTGAAGACCACTAGGTGTTCATGTGATGCCTTACTGACATGAAGAGCTAAGAACTTATATAACCTAGTACTAAGGACCTTAATGATATTAATGATATTTTCTGTTAATAATAAATGGGATTATATTTACTGCTTTAAATTGCACAAGTGTAAACCACCAGTGATGTTTTGCCAGTTTGTAGCTCTCTGAAAACTGCTGGGCAAGAATTTGATGTGAATATGACCTTGGAGTTGTGCTCAAACTGTTTTGAGTCAGTGGACAATCAGTACTGGGAAAGAGGTACTAAAGATTTAGAGCTGATTGTCTATGCTGCATTGTGCTTTTCTCTCCTTAATTGGGTGACCTGACTTTAATAATTAATGCCACTTGAAACCAATATAATTTAATCATGTAAGAAGCCATTTGTCTTGCTGGTGATCCCAGAACCACAGAAAGGCACACGGAAATGATTGAGGGTTACATTTGTACTCTTTATCTTCTGAATGAAACTTGGGTTCATTTGCCATCTCCTTGCCAGTTGTTTCCTTTGTTTTCACATGTGTCTGAAGTGGTTGTGATGATGTTGCCCACACAGGCACAGCTGACTTGTGTCTTGTTCATTTCTTTTTCTATTCTGAATTGTGTTCTGCAGCATGCTCCTGTTGCCATACATTGTGTGGCTTGTGCTTAATGGATGGACATTCTTATTCTTGTCTAGATTGCCCTTTTCATCATTTTTATAATTTTAAATGATCCTTTTGACATCTAACTGCAGCATATTGTCACTTTCATTTTCCTTTCCTTGAAAAAAGTATTTTAAGTGTAGCCTCCATATCATTCAACTATATAGCTAGTGTAGCTTGTTAAAGTATACTTATTGGTTCTGCAGTGGACAAAATATAAGAGAACAGAGTTAACACTGGGCTACTTAAAAGGTAAGAAATGGCCATGCTATTAGAAGTTTTTCTATACTGAAAGGGCATTTTTTTTCAGAGGCTGCTGTATTGATTCTTCAATGAGAACTGCTTTAGAAACCCATTAGATTTGTATAGGACCTTTTTGAATACTGTCTTTTCAGACTTGTCTTAGTAAAATACTAGGTGCTAAAAAGGTGAAGAAACCTGGTTATTCTATGACAGCTGCTGTTAGTCACTTCGGTGTAGCCTGATCCCCTTAAGCTGATGCAGTGATGACAGGAAACAGCTTCCACCTACTGCTGACAAGGAAATGGAAGAAAAAGGAGGGGTTGAAGCCAAGATTGATCCTGTGTCCTGTAGTCAGGAGAAGGTCTGCTATTGAATCCTGTCACAGGAATCCTGGGCTTTGGCAGAGTTAGTACTACTTGCTTGAATATTGATTTGTGAGTGAATAAACCTAGCAGTGTTAGTAGCTGTGCCTTGTTGCATATCTGTATTAGAAAGCATATTATCCAACAAACCCTGATGGAGATGCTCTTATCTACTGTCTGGGCTATTTTTTTGAGGAAAGTATAAAAACTGCAGACGATTTCATTTGTGGTGTTTGTTTTTTATTAGTATGACTGCCCGATTTCTGTGAACATGCAAGTGCAGTAAAATGTCAAAATGGTAATACTGAAGAGAAGAGAGGGATGTAAAACCTTTCTATATGTGATCAAGGTCTTTTAAAATGATTTTGCATGTATATGGCAGACCGAAGAGACTGCTTGTCTTTCATGAAAGTCTTTTATCTAGAAATAATAAATGTCCTAAAAGGAGGGAAAAAAAAAAAGTAGGCTTGGATACCACTTTCATAAAGAGTAAAATCAGACTGAGTATACTGAAAGAGTAGAAAAGTGATTTTTTTTACTGCAGAATATAACAATTATTTTATCTAGTCATTAAACAAAGTACTTGGGACTGATTTTGAAGATATATAGACTGAAAACAATATAAGTTAACCTGACTGGGACTGAATTTGAAGTTGTTTCTTTTTCTTCTAGAATCCATGCTATATACTTATTCAACTAGACCAATTTTGAGATGGTGTTGGATGACTCATCCCTAACCCTTAGATTGCAAAACAGTTGCTTTTCATTTCTGAGCTAAGATGGTCCTCCAAAACCAGGAAGCTTTTTTTTGATATCACTTCTGATCACTAAGCACCTGAAATAGCCCAGGACTTCTCAAGAGTCCTTTAACATATGTGATGTATGGTCGTACTTGGATGAAACACTGCTGAAGGCAGTGGGATACCCAAGAGCAAGGACAGGAGCGTCACCTCCTGACAATTTAGGAGAGACATTGCAGATAGCTCCAGCCTTGGGGCTGAAACCTGCGGGGAGTGTGCATGAATTAGATGTTCTTGTGGGATTTTTCAGGGTTCTTGTGAGAAAAGGGGTCTATTGTTTTGTTTTTTCCTTCAATAGGTCTTTTGGATGTTGCCCCATTCCAGTAAGTAGAGGCTGGCAGAGAGCAGTAGAGGAAGAAAACCTATACTCTGTAAGGGGACCTGTCTTGGTGCTGGGGAGAGGCCAGGATTAGGGAGAAGCAAAGAGCCCTCTAAGCTTCATCCCAGGAATGAAAATAAAAATAGGCAACTGCAGTTTCATGTAATACAAGCAGTAATTTCACATAGTACAGGTTTCCTGGGAGTTAATTGTTCTGTTTTCGAAAAATATCTGTAATTCATATGGAAGTTTATTTCACCAAATGCACAGGATCTGCATTGCTTGGTACTTGCTGCAATTTCATGGATGATAACAACTGACAGCTTTAACTTTTTTATAAGGGCATTCAAAAACTTCCTCACGAATATTAGTCTTTTCCACAGTACTCCAATAGCACAACATTTAAGTCAGTCTCTCCAGGCTAAATGATTCAACCAAACCATATATTATACTTCCTGTGCTCTGCTTGTCCTCCAGCTAAGTAAACTGAGCATTTGTAGAGAAGATTGTTAAAATTTAATCAATGCAACTAAGAAAAATAGATCAGGTTTACAGAATCACTCTAGTCCTCCTATGCGATAGGAGGCCTTATAATCTCTTTCAAGTTGCTAATACTTTTTGGAGAGAGGTTGCAAACAATAAACAAACATGTCTATGCAGTTCAGGTTAAGGAAATCTCGAAATAGTCATTTGTAGTGCTAACACTAAAAAAACTATTTTCCCCCTCTGTTCCAATATTAATTTTAAAATACTCTATTTTTTACATCAACTTACTGCAGATTCCTGCAGTGTGTATAGCTCTAGAAGAATGGTTCAACTTCTGTTTTTAATGGTTATCAAGTGTTATTGATCCATGAAGTTAATATTGTTGTTCTGAAATTCGATTCAATAACCTGAAGTACTAACATTGAAAGGAGCAGTTTAATAGCGTCAAGCTTGTTTTGGTTGAAAGCCTTGAAAGGCTTGGTTGAAACCTTCAATTTCTAAACATAGAGGCTAATCAAATCTTTCTCTTTTGTGTAAGAGGGAAGAGACAGGATTTGAGTTTTTGGGAGACTGATTTGTTTACATTTGTTTCTACATATCTACAAAATAATGCACACAAGTATATTAATAATTTAATGCAAAAGCCACAACAAACTTATTAAAAGGAAAAACAAAAGCGTTGGAAGAATTGTTTTGCAGTATTTTAATATTTTTATGTTTACAAATTCAGTTGACATTGTATTCTACTAGCTTTTGTGGCAATGTTGAATTACAGTATCGAGATTTGGGTTATCTCTGCAATGTCTGTGCAACTGGCTTTTTCCACTATGATGATATTGATGCGTGTAATGCCTCTAAAACTTCTGTGTTTTGAGAATTTCCTGTTCTTAGTTCTATCTGGATGCTCTTTTTGTCTCATTTCCATATATGATACTGTTTTAAATGATTATGATAGTGACAAAATTGAACAAAACTTGATTTTAAAACCATTATGAGAAGAGCAAAACCTTGTATGCAATGCAACTGGCTCATATTGTCACTCTGCCTTCCTTTACTGAGAAATTTTTGCATGTTTATTTTCATGCTGTGATGAATGATAGCTGACATGAAGGCAACAGAGCCATGGCAATGCATACAAATTGGAGCCATAATGTTCTGCAGTAAAGCCTACTGGCAGTAAAAGTCCCAAGAGTTTTAGGCAGCTATCAAGAACATCAACAGTTTAGTTTCTTTCTTCTTCTGCTTTGAGGGGCTTTTCCTACTTAACACCTTTGATTTTGGGCTACAGATTCATAACAGCCAAAAAGGTGGTGCAGGATGGTGTGCTGAGTTTTTGACTTCATTTATTTTCTTATGCTCAAGTTCCCTAATAAAATACTCCCTGTTTGTTTTGGTTTCCTTTTAAGTGCTCATGAAAGACCTCCCAACAGTGATGTTTTTTATTTTCATATGTTACAGACTTCAGTGATCCAATCAGTTGAAGAGCGTGGTGGATGAGAATCAAGGTATGCACTTTGCTGTTAAGTGAAGGAGTAATTTAAAGCATGTAGCATGTTTTTAGCATATATTTGTGAAATTACATGATCCACTATATTCCCTTGTTTACTATGTACAAATGTCTCTACGTGTCAAGTTTCAGACTATTCCTAAATACGTAGCGATTGGAAGAAACAAGGGTACCTATATGTTTATGCTCCCTGAAAACAAAAATTACCACCTTTGAGCCCACTGGGATGTGTAATACATTTTTTATATATGTGTGAGAAGGATGTGATTTTCTTTTCCACTCTGCAGACACAGCTATCTCATTTGCTGTAGAGTCTTAATGAGTTTTGAACTCGAGAAGATGGTGACTATTTTTAGCAGTATGGTCTATGTAGCATCATTGTGCATGGGGAAGGAGTAGGGGAACGCAAGGGGCATTGAATGATTTAGTTAATTCCAGTCATGTTGCAGTATATCACAGCTTTAAAGACCTGCTGGGAACACTCATGTACAGGCGGAGGCAGAGTGAGGGGGACCTGGATGCTGGTTGTTCTTTGAAGTTCTACAGAAAAAGCAACCAAGTGTAGAGGGTAGTTTGAGGCTCATTATGACTTAATTTCAATGGAATATGTAATACAAACTTATTGTGCTTATTAAAGATTTTTTGCAAAGAAATGTTTTGCTGAAGTTCCATTGTTTTTAAACCTTGTTTTCGATCGGTGGTAGACATTTAAGCTGGATAATTAGAGCATTTTAGAGAATGGTCTGGTTCTCTACATGTGGTTGCGTTTCTGGAACTGTGATTATAACATGCAAATGTTCTGAAATATGAGATGAGTTTCAGTTTCTGCCATAAGATTAAAAAAAAAAGAAAAAGGAATATACTTTCAAATTTATATTTGCACCCTTGATTTTTAAGGTCTGTCTTCGACGGTTATTTTTTGGGACAAATAACAGTCTTCTGCTATGTACCTTTTCTTTTCAAGCTCTGTACTTTGAATCAAAAGGATTTAAGGAACTGATTATGTATCTCTGACTCTACCAGATGTGTAATAAAGGTGTTGAAGCACAGAGCAAGAATGACATGGAGAAGGGAGATATATATATATATATTTCTATACTGAAAAGCTTTTCATCTGTACTTTGAAAAGCCTTGACTGATTACTTTTTCTGGAGCTGGAATATTGCCTGGGCCTGTTCCCTAAACTGATAGTTGATTCTGAAAATGACTGTATGTGCATATATTATAAAATGAAGTTTAAAAATGCAGACATGTAATTAAGCATGATGAGTAATCTCTTCTCAGTGTTAGAGCACAGTCTCCACAACATAAACCACAATTTTAGATGGATGCCACAGGAGCTTAGCTTTCTATATAGCTTAGGTAAGCCTATAAGGACTTGTTTACATTTGTATGTGTTTTCTGTAAGCAGAGTTGTAGAAATCAGTATATTGATGTAGGGAGCTGTTAGATCAGCAGTGAGTTTTACATTCACAATTTAGTTGCTTTTGTACTATCTTTGCAGTAATTTCTTTTAAAATGAGGAGAACAGGCCTTAGATTTGTGAAATTTGAAGACCTTGAAGCAAATATTTAGCTGTCTTGCTATTACAGCCCAGTCCATCCCCTTTTTTCACTGTGGGTTTTTACAGCTGAGCATGTTGTCTAAATGTTAACATGGCAGGCAATAATCCAGATCATTGTAGTATCACTTATCGTGTCAGAAAAGCGAGAGTGATAAACAAGGGGAAAAAGTACAAAGGCCTTTGTTTACCAAAGAAATACTGCGGGAGAGATGCAGAGGCAGCTTAGTTGTGGGACAACAATCCATAATTTACTTTGCAGATGTCTCTGTAATTTAAGCAGCAGGCAGAACAACCACACTGTTGTAGATGCTCTGGGGAAAGGATACCCAGAGCCTCGTAAATCATGGTAAGGATTAAAAGCAATGAACATTCATCTTCTTAACCTCGTAAAGCAATATTGCAAAGCCAAGGATTACAACTGACTGTGCATGTAATCTTTGTTCATGGGCAACGGGTGTCATCTTTTCAAAGGCTTCTCTCAATTAACCATATCATCCACTTTGAGAGGGGAGCAGAAAAAAACACTTAAGATTGGATTCAAGAGAATTTTTACTTAATTTTTAGTAAGAGTGTTTTTTTAGATTAAATAATTCTAAAATGATAGTTTGTTTCTAAGTTCCTGATCGGATTTTTGCTAATATTTATGTATATGTTTGAAAACTTTGTTCAGTACATGCAATACACACAAAAATACTTTGCCTCTTGCAGAACTGAAGTCCTGAACCACCTGCTGCTTGCTGGACCTAAGCCTTCCCCCTTCCCTCCTCCCCACCAATATGATAATCATGGAATCACAGAATGGTAAAGGTTGGAAAGGGACACCTTCCACCTTAAGGTTGGAAGAGATCATCTAGTCTGACCTCCCTACACACTCAGGGACACACAGAGCATGGAGTACAGGGCAGCATCCAGGTGGGTTTGGAAGACCTCCAGAGAAGGGAGATTCCACAACATCCCTGGACAGCCTGTGCCAGGGCTCTATCACCCTCACAGGGAAGAAGTTCCTCCTCACTTGGAGAGGGAGCTTCCTGTGTTTCACCTTACACCCATTGCCCCTTGTCCTGTCACTGACCACCACTGAGAATAGTTTGGCCCCTTCTTGCCTGCATTCTCCCTTCAGGTACTTTAATGTATTGATCAGATCTCCTCTCAGCCTTTTTTTTTCTCCAGGCTAAATAGGCCTAGCTTGTCTAAGTATTGTGGCAGGTCACTCTTAATAAAAAGCAACTTCATATTAAAGACCAGACCACATATTCTATCTACTTAAGTGCTTTAAAGCCTGAATTTGTCCATCTTCTTTCAAACTATTTGACTTCAAAGATCTTTTTTTTCCTCAATGTGATATGCAAAGTCTTGAATTGTGAATATGTAAGCTGTCAGTATATCTGGAAATACCTTCTAATTTATCCAGCAAGATTTTCAAAATATTATGTTCCTATGCCAAAATCCAGAGTTCATAGGGGCTAAAAGCCTTTAAAAAATATTTTCAAAAAGGAGAACGATGTGGGTAATATTATGATGAGTAGCTTTAGCACTGTGCCAAACTAAGAAAAATAGAGGATATATTTAATCCTTAATTTTCATGGGTGGCACATTTTCCAATATAGGAATCAGTGTTTGACCTTTCTGTGGGAAAACTACAGCAAAATACTGTTTTACAGAACCTTTTACTGAATCAATGGCAATAATCGGGTTTTGATAAGCTGAAAAAGAAAGCAAGAGTAGTTTATTGTAGATTTGATTCAAACTAGCATAGAGAAACCAAGAGACCATGTGCAAATGGATAGCAACATTGGTAAGGCTGTTTATGAAAAGGTAGCATTCAAAAGGAGGAAAATGAGAGAACTAAAACGATGTATTTCCTGAAAGCACAGATCCTGAAGAATTCTGTGGGTCTCTGTGGCGGAACAAGTGGAAAGGCGGGGCGAGTGACAAATATGTACTCCATTCAACTAGAGATCTAACAATATGATTTATTAGTATAATAATGATTTCACGAGATTCCACGGCAATATCGCTTATTATTCACTGCATGGAGGCGCAAGATAATACAGGATTATCTTGGGATACCCTCCCGTTGGGTCACGAG
>JAUBOD010000235.1:497164-507490 GCA_032353885.1 Nothura maculosa | reverse complement strand
GCTGGCTGCTCCTGAGCACCTTCATCTCCTCCATGTGTCCAGAGACAGCAGCCAGGATGAGCTGCTCCATCACTTTTTCCATCACTTTTATCTCATGGATAGCACCTGTTCAAATGACTTATTTTCCTATTTTTGACATGTAATGAAGCAGTAATCAGTTGAATCCATCTCAGGTGCATTATAAAATGTGAGCAGAATGGGTGAAATTCCAGAAGATATAAGAAGAGAAAATATAGTCAATGCAAGGGGCAAACAGGGGAGACAAAACTATGAAATCAGTTCAGCAGTAATCTCTGAGACAAAAAAAATCTTATTTGTAGTTGTCTTAAAGACATTGATATATGATATTTGTCCTGTAAGGCTTAAGAGAAAGTTTAATGTCATGTCATCTCATGAACATCCTTTCTGTGGTCTACTTTCTTTAGGTAAAATGCATTGAAATTTCTATAAATTTCAACTTTGATTCTAAGAAGTTATTTCTCTTATGGCTGATGTATTTTGGTAACATTGCTCCTTCTTTCCTTCACATGTTTTTAAGAAAACCCTTAATAGACCTACAGCTTTCAGAGCTGGTTTTCATGAACTTAATGCCAACATTTTATTTGAGTGGCATTATTTCCAGGCTCTGAAATGTATTTAGGGAAGTTAGGTATGTGTGTTCATTATTAAGTCAGCTTAGGAAACTATTCACAAGTTGATGTCATTATTACACCAGGATATGCTAGCTGATTAGACCTTAGCATTCCTTCCCATTTTCCTGAAATCCTGTACTGTGACAGTATGAAGTGACTCATTTTTTAATAATGCAATTGAAAGGGGTGACTAAGCAGACTTTAAGTGTCATTTGGGAGCAGTGAGTCACAAGTTTAAGGAAAGCAAGACTATTTTGAAAGCAAGTATACTAAGTCTTAAAAGTGGTTATGGGCAACCTTATTTACATATTCTTTAAAAAAAAAAACAACTTAAATTGAATCCCCCTTCATTGATCATCACTATAAAGCAAATCTTTATCTGGCTTCACAGATTTCAACTATATTCTGATAAGGTTAAATGTTTTGAATATCTGACTACTTAAGCACCACTATACCTTTTGAAAATGTTGGTTTTTCTATCCCTCAGGTTTTACAAAGACAGCCATGGGTAATGATAGTAAAATGCTTAGGTCCTAAGGTAACTCTGAGATTTTGAATATATCTTGAGATGTTCTTCAGTAATTAATGTGATTGAGTATGGTTCTCCACCAACTTTCCCTAGATTTCTGGATTGTGTTTTTACTGATGCTGTTTTCAGATCACAGTATATTCTGTTGCATTAAAGCTTATTCATATTTATTTCTGTGTACTAATGGAAAGAAGATTCTGCTTTTCCAGTCTTCTATTTACATCAAAAAAAATAACTCCACAGCTTGGTTTACTAGTCAGCTTTACAGATCAACTTTAACGTGGAACAGATTGCTGAATAGAAATGCTGTAATGCTGTAGAATGAGGATGCAGAGAAGAATTCTTCAAAAGCTTTCACTTCATGTTTTTTAGATGTACATTTATTGCTATCTTGAAAGATAAATTTGATCTGTATTGAATATGTCTGGCTTAGTATTTTCAGAAATGAAATATATGTGTATGTGTTTGTATATATAATTGAGGCTTCTGATATTAATAAGGTTTCTCTAGATGCAGACAGATCTCCCTGCAGTTCTCACGTTCAATCATTAGAGATTTCTTGTTTTAGAGATGACTTCGTTAGCATTGATGGAAGATGCTTATAACTATTTGTTATTTCTTGCACACTAGTTGATAATTACTTTGAAGGAAGTTGGAGGGTTCTGCAGGTCGCAGGCACCATTTTCTATCAATTTTTCAGGATATATCCCCTGATATTAGTACATTAATTTTATATTGGAAATATTTTGCTGAGCACTCTTTATCATACTGTTTTCTTTTGCTTTATTTAAATAACCTGGTAAGCTAGGCAAAAATTATGTAGTTGCTGTGAAACCAGATACTAGCTCAGATGTGTGTATATGGACTTTTTCTTTCTGTTAGTTCAGGTTAAATTTTAAAATTTTCTTCCCATTCAGTACTTCCTTCATATAAGTGGGGGCTGCATGCCCAATTTTTCATCCTAATAAAATGCTTTCTACTGTACACAGACTCACTATTATTATGCTTGATATTGCTGAATGGAATTATTAACTAGTTAAGGATGCATAACTCCTGAGAACTTTGGGCTTAATCAAAGTAAAATAGTGAAGGAAACCAGTGTCTCTTTAGTGAGTTGGCAGAAACTGTTCTTTGAGATATAATTTGGCCAGACATAATGTAGTGTCTTATTATTTATAACATAATGTTCTATAAATAGTTGTAACATATATGAGAATAGAATATGCTACATTAATTCTGTGACCATGATCAGGTGTTGGTTAGAATTGCATAACTGACCGAAATTTTCATAATCTGTTTATGTGCCAACACATGGACATTTCAAAACTGGGTAGTAGTTTATATTTTCAGTCTTCAAATATTTGAGATCCAGATTTCCACTATAGCTCTTTTCTTAGTATGGATCATTATTATTTTTAGCTATTTAAATAAGTATTCAGATTTTCAAAACTATAATTGAACTGTGACTTCCAAAAAAAAGGATATTTTGCTTGATTACTATAAAACTCATTGAAGAAAAGTAAGATCCTGAGGAAATTCCAAATCAACTTCATATGATTAAAATGTAATAATTAAATTAAAGCTAGGCTGAGGTAATACTTTTGTTTGCCTGAAATAATTAACAATAAAGAAATGGCATTTTCAATTTCTACAATGTGAACATAAATAAAATAGTTGCTTAAATTACTTAAAGTCTGCAAGGAAAATGGTGTTCTGGAACTGAGTTTTGTTTCAAGGACAAAGTTTAAGTTGGAAAACTTTCCTTTTTTTTTAACCTGAAATCATATGAAAATGTTTGTGCTTCTTAGTGTTTTGATTAATTGTGAAAAAGTGCTGGTGTCTCTAAAATATGGTCTGAATGGAAAGATCCTAGAAAAATACACCCTTTCTCCCTTTTCCAGGAGAAGTTGGACTAAAAAATTAGTATCTCTAAAAGTGTAACTGTTTTGGAATGGTTTATGACATTGGATGGCAATGAGCTGCTGCGCTTGGAAGCAATTTATACTGCTATCTTACAGCACAGCACCATGCCAAAACTAATTAATTTTGATGAGAATCTATATTAGCAATGGGGCAGCACTGGGCTGTCATAACAGTCCTTCCTCCAGTTCTTATTTAATGTGCTTATTTGGCGCTGTACTATATTATGTGGACGTTAGCTTGCATACCACTCACTGCAGCAAACGTGTCTTAAGAAGTAAAGCAGTGTGAAAAAGACGCTTGTAAGAAGAATCAAATTATGAGAACAGAGTATGAGATCCTAGCAGTGATAAAAGCCTAAGTGACAAGTTTGCTGCCTTGGAAAGGAGCTGACAGAATCAGTGGAAATTGCCTAGAAAAGTTGTAATTGGCTTGCAAGGAGAAATGCTTGCCCAACACTTGGTGCAGTCAAAATTAATGCAGATTCCTCCTGGTCCTAAATTAATCTTGAATTAAGATGATGTCATCAGGAATGTAGTAGTTCAGTGTCCATTTCACACCCGCAGTCTTGGCCTCCCTCCGTAGGTAACTATCTTGAATCAGAAACTGTGCTCATGCAGTGCTTTCATGTGTGTTATTAAAATATTGTCCTGATTTGCCAGGTGGCAAAAGAACAATGTTTGTCAGTATAATTGCTTTTTGTTGATTGCATAAGCTCTGAACATGGAACTGATAATAAATCATGGAAGTCAGTGAAATTTAAATAGTTCCTCCCACTCCTTGGTGCTGTCAGCTTCTAGGTTCAGATGTTACCTGTCTGGGAGTCATCTTAGAACTGTGCATTTTTATACAAGATAATCTAAAGGTAGCTGTCACCTGTAGGACTTGCTAGTGCAACATAAATATTTCAACAGCCTATTATTTTAGGTAGGTGGAAGACTATAAAAGTTGGATGAAAGATGTTTCTAGCAAGCTAGGAACTTTTTTTGACTAGGGAGTTTGTCTCATTGTGGAGGACAAAACTGCTTTTATTTATCTGATGTTAATATTAGCCATATGCATGTGGGAGCCCCTATAGTGTGAGGCTTTACAAACTTGTATTTGCGTTGATAAGCCTGACATATGCCTGTTGATCTCACTGAGATTACTCAAAAAAGGGGAGTTTTTGGAAGAAGTAGAGCCCAGGTTTTCAATTATAACACGTCATATCCTTTTAAGAATTTCTTAAGTATGCCTTTCCAGGATGGATGGTTAAGAAAATTCAAGGTGATAGTATCCATTGGATACATACAGCATGCTATAAAAAAGCCATGAAACTTTGTGGAGGAAAAAATAGATGTACAAAATGCTGTAAAATTGTCAGGTATTTATGCTACAAGATGAGGAATGTCTGTTATTTTGTAATATATTGTAAACTAAAATTTATTTTAATCTATTAAAAAAAATTGCCATAAGGGGAAATGAAACATAGAGCTCAGAGGGTTGTAATAAATGGGACTGAGTCTAGTTGGAGACATGTGGCCAGAGATGTCCCACATGGGGACAGTACCGGGCCTGGTGCTGTTCAAATTATGCTGGTAAATTCAATGACTTGGATGAGGGCACTGAGTGCACCCTGAGCAAGTTTGCAGAGGATACCAAGCTGGGTGGAGCGACTGACACTGCAAGAGGGCCCTGCTGCCCCTCAGAGGGACATGGAGCTTCTAGAGAGGAGAAGCTCTCACCAGCAGAGAGCAACAAAGGTGATTAAGGGACTGGAGCATCTATCTCCTGAGGAAAGACTGAGCGAGTTGGGCCTGTTTAGCCTGGAGAAGGGAAGCTTGAGAGGAGATCTGATCAATGTGAGTAAGTGCCAGAGGGGAGACTGTAGGGAGTAGGGGACCAAGCTCTTCTCAGTGGTGGCCACTAACGGGACGAGGAGTAATAAATATGAGTTGAAACACAGGAAGTTCCGTCTCTATATGAGGAAGAACTTTCCTGTGAAGGTGACAGAGCCCTGGAACAGACTGCCCAGGGAGACTGAATAGTCTCCTCTGGAGATCTTCCAAACCTGCCTGGATGCCACCCTGTGCCACATGCTCTAGGTATCCCTGCTAGAGCACGGGTTGGATTAGATGATCTCTAGAGGTCCCTTCCAACCTCAGCCACTCTGGTTCTGTGATATAGCCTTTAACATGTATAGTGTGTCCATATAACTTTTTTTAAAACCAAGAATGTTCAGTGTAGCAAATGCAATGATGGCATAGGATTTTTTTGACTTTCAACATACCTTGATGAGAGGCATGTATTTTCCAATATATATTTTCAAACTGTGTTTTGACTTGAGCATTTTTTTAGTTTGAAATAATTGATGGTGTAATGAGTGACTCAAGCAAATTTTCAAGTATATTTTCTTTAAAATACTAAAAAAGGCAGAATTGAAAAGCAGAAAAAAGAGCAGAATTGTCACAGACAATTTGCACGTAAATTACCGTATGTGTATCTATTTTGGGCTGCTCAACCTAAGATTAGCTTCAGAAAAAAATCCTTAAAGTTGTTCGCTACTCTTGCAACATAAGCATGTCAAATTTGCACCACAAGAAGCATATGAAAATCTAAACAATCTAAAGTTTTATTTTCTTCTCTGCTGGCTGATTTGAGAATAAGATGTAATGAGGCTCTAGCTTCTTTACGATTAAGGAAGAAGTTTCATATTATTCTTTCTCTTGATGTCTGTGGATAATACCCTGAAGTTTATATGGAAATGGAGTTTTTTAGTGGTAGCTACTCCCTTTTAAAGCCTTGAGAGGTCAGACTGGGACCATCGATGCCTATTCTGATAGAGAATCCTTTGATGGAGCAGCTGGGCAGAGGAGACTGACTGCTTGCCAGCCTGCACAGGGTTAAGGCTGATAACTCAGGCTTGGGAAAATGAACCATAGGGATGAGGGACAAGGGCTGTTCCAGGGATGAGATCTGTTCTGAAGGCCAAGCCTCTGTTTTAGGCTGGAGAACCCCCTAAGTGGACATGTCATCCTCAGAGTGGATGTGAAGCAGAGCAGGTAATGGCAGAGTGGGACAAGCAAAAGGAAGAGGATTTTGCTATGTTATACCCTCCACATTCTGTTTCTGTGTTGTTTTGCTCCAGTCCTGCGGTATCCTTTGCTTTTAGTCATACCTCACAGATCTCACTGTGAACAACAACCTTATAAGCAACAATTCTTCTGAATAAAAATGTCAACTAATGTGTCACTTGTGACATGTCTCATTAGACCAGATGACAAAGGGAGAAGAACAAACAAGAGTAAAAGATTGATTTATTTCAGTTTTTATTTTAATGTTTCACTAGATAAATAGGGTAAAAGTAATGGATATATCTCAAAGATGATTTATCTGAAAATGAAGATCTGGGCTAAAAGAGAACACTTCAGTATTTCCATACTAATGGACAGCTGCCACTTTTCTCAAAACTGCCTTAAAAAAATATCAGGGAAAGGGTTAAACTGAGAAGCAGTGGGGGGAAGGGAAAACTAGGTGGGCAAGATGGAGGAGTGTAAAGCCAGGAGGTGACCTCAAGAAAGATCCGTGGAGGACCGTAAATGGCAAGAAACAATGTGCCTTCTGGTCCAGTTGGGTGTTATGGGATAAAAGGGAAGAGTTTCAGCATTAAAGCGGCTATTTGTTCACCCCTGCAAATAGTCCCCTGTGATTCCTTGGGGACAACTGACACCACAAAAAAAAAACACCATAAAATTGCCCATGGGAATGCTGTCTGTGGGATGATGGCTCCATATGCTGAATGTCTGATGATGCTAGAAGATAAATGTGTTTTGAGTGACTCAATTATTATTCAAAGTGGCATAATTGTACTTAGAACTATGACTCATAAGATCTTACTGTCAGAGTTTATCTCTTGCTATAGGCAGTGCTATGTATATACAATCAGGAGAAAGAGAGAGCACTGTATTTTAAAGCAGTTACAGAGAAAGGACCATTTTAGACCTCCCAGTTCCTTTCTATAGTAATTATCATATAGGGCATCCCTTCACACCTTTAAAAAGCTTGTTACTGCTAAATTCCTCTTTTTAATGATGTCTCTTGTACGAATTCTATTTTCTGATATAGTTAGATGCTGAGTTTACTACAAATCAGACTTTCTTACTTGTTTAAGCAGCATTTTGCAATGATTTATTTTTATTAATAAATACCTTTCTGTATTTGCCTATATTATATACTATTAAACTATATATTGGAGTATGACTTAGACTATATACTGGAGTTTGTATACTTTGCAACTGAGATTATTTATACTTTACTAACAGGTACCTTAGAGGAAATGGATAGAACTGACTAGTGAATAAGTTTAGATTAATTCTAATTATAAGCACATCTGCCAAGAATATTGAAGTCTTCATTTTTCTTCATCACATTGCATGGGCTTGTTGATTTTAAGGTCAAAGCAAATGGAAGATGGTGAAATGTTACTTGCTGAAGTTCCCTTATCTTCACCTGGCAATTTGCAGATGTTCTGTTGCACGCATGTGGGCATTTGTTTTTCGAGTTAGCTTCCTCATAGTTTTTTATTTGTGTGCGAGTTAGGTGTGCTGTTTTTTTCTGAAAGCTGAAATGTCTCATGCTGAGGTATCATGAGGAAGTCATGCAAGTGTTTGCTTGCAGCACCTACAGTTCTTTCAGGAAGGTGAAGAATAATTTCAGTGAGGTTTTTGGGCACCACTGAAGAACAGAATTCTTTGGTGCTGTCACTTTTCAAATGGGAAACTCAAATAGGCCTGTTTGAAAACCTTCTATTCCTTCCTTAGAAAAGATTTTAAAAAAATACTTGAAGCTTTCTTGGAATAATATGCATCTCCCTAGTACTTGATCCTTGTGCAATAATGTAGTGGATGATTTTGAAACAGCTGAAGAATGAGTAACTTGTAACCAGATAGAATACAGAAGTGCTATGTGCTATGACATGTCATTATTCCAGTGCTTAAGTGGCGATGAGGAAGTCGCTAGGGCGATGAGGCCCTGTGAACAAGTAGCAAGATAAGCAGTTCCTTCTTGCATGGGTTTTTGAAGTGTGAAAATATTCTCTGACTGAAGTGGAAGGACTTGGCTAAGAAAAGTAAAATACTGAATCATGTGAAATCCCTTGATAGAGAGGCCTTGTGCAGGAGGCTGGATGGAGAAAGCGGTAAGGAGTATGCCTGCTACGAGGTTTGAAGTTCTTTGGGGTTCCTACCCACTGAATTAGTAGGAAGCTTCAAAGGTTTGGGAATGAAAACATTTGTAAACTTTAGGAAAAAGCGCTACCTACTTGCAGCCTACAGTGTCAGCTCTGCATTTTGGTGTCTTCAGTGGGAACCCATCTTCTGTAGAAATGACAGGGTAGGCAGGTGAAACAATAGCCTGCAATAACAATGTTTTACTGTAGAAGCAGCATTGCCTCTCTCAGCCTTAGTGTTATGTATTTTTCTTTTAAAGGTGTGCCTTTGTTGCCAGCCCTTCTCATAGGGAGAGGAGTTACAAGCTGAGTCAATATGTTGGAAGTTGAACCTATGATTAATTTTGATATATTTCAATTTACCATGTCACAAATTTATAATTTTTAAAGACTTTTACAGACTCTAATCCTTTCAGGTAAAAAATGCTTTTGTTAGTGATTCATTTGTGGTGGGAGTGGATATGACATACTGAATTTATTGAAATTGAAGGGCTGGGATTTGAAGATAGGCATCACTTGACTATATCACCTATACTGATAGGCATCAGTATGCAAGGGTGGAAGCTTGTGTACATATTTCACTGGATTGGTATGCGATATTTTACAAATGATCTGTATCAAACTTAGGAATTTTCAAACTCTTAAAGCCTCTCATTCTTGAAAACCATTTTTTGAGGAAGTTTTAAGGTAATCTTGTTCCTTGAAATGAAAATGAGATGCAATTTTGACAGTTTATTCTGCTGAGTGAAGTCTTTTTTCTTTGTTGTTGCTGTCATGTGTTCTAGTTGAGCTACTCCTCTGATCGGACACTATCAATGTAACTGGTCATTCACTTAAGACATTGTGCCAGATTTCATCATGTGGAGTTGATCATGTACTGCTTTTAAGTGTCCATAATTGGTGGCTGGTATCTTCATCTGTCAGGGTGCTCTGTGGCTGAGGATGACTATCAGGACATGTCCCCCTCATTCTGAGGCAGCCCTGTCCCTGGAAGATACTGAGCATGGCTACAGGGATGGCACTGTGCAGGAGTGGGGACTGGGACCTGCGGCAGTGCAAGAACTGACTGCCCTGGTCTGGGCTGACATGGGGTAGGGGCTGGGGAGGAGGCCTGGGAAGGTGGTGGTGGACAGGGACTGGCAGACCTGCAGGGTTTCAGGAACTGACACAATTGTCTTTCTTTTTAAGGAACTAAATTGCAGCTGGGCATCTTCCATCTATCATATGTAAGCAATTTCTTTCAGCTTCAGACTATGGAAGAAACGTTAAAGCCATTGTTTTATTAGTTCTAAGTTGTACTTTGCTATACTGCCCAATAAATGAACTAGGGAATTAGCCAGAAGCAAATATTTATTCTCATTTTCCATTTGCAGGCTAAGTAATGTCTCTATAAATTAACAGTTACATTAACAGTAGTAAATGATTACATACTGTCAAAATTCAAGCCATATGTATTCATTTGGAGATGAAATTCCAGTATCATTGTGAAAATAATCAAGTAGACAATAAAAGCTGTCATCTTGCTGTATAGTAATGAACTACCACCAGGGACCATTTGACATCTGTGATTTGGAGAGGTAGAAACTACAGAAAAATTTATCTTTAAACAAAGTTTTTTAAATTGTTCTCTTCATTGGAATGGAACATAATGTATTTGCCACATAGAAAATTTTTCATCAACCAAGAAACATTATAAAGCTATGGTAGTTTATAAGGCTATGAAAACTTTTATATCATCTATTGCGTCCACATTCTTTTTCATACCAATTGGTCCACCATGAGAAGTTGAAAAGCTACTGCTATAGTAAGTATGATAATCTTTATAACTGTTGCTACTTAATGCAAATGACTTCAACCTGTAAACTGCAAAGTTTCTTCCTTTCAGTGACTAGTGGTTGAATGTTACCATGATAGTCATTGCCATGGCTCCTGGAGAGAGGGTGCTGAAACTACATAGGTCATGTTCCTGAGCATGTAGCTGCTAAATGTAGGGGATAGTCATCTTTACTCACAGCCAGAGCTAATTGCTAAAAGGCTGA
>JAUBOD010000235.1:457738-489702 GCA_032353885.1 Nothura maculosa | reverse complement strand
GGAGACTCCACAACCTCCCTGGGCAGCCTGTTCCACTGCTCTGTCACCCTTACAGTAAAGAAGTTCCCCCTCATCTGAACAAATGAGTCACAAAATGTGTCCGTATGTCGCCCCATTATTTCCCTGATCTGTGCCAATATTAATCTCTTTAAGTATACCAATATAAGCCTACATATTTTCTCTCTGTATGCACATCCACATCTTTGGGTGTATAGTCAACTTTGCATATCAATAAAAAAAATCATTGATTTAAATATTGCAAGGTATTGCTGATCTGTTGGCCTAATGTGTAATGAAAAACTCAAAGCATGTCATTTATGAATTTGCTGTAGTAAGAGCATAAATGAAGCGAGGTCTTGTTGACTTTATAAGAAAAAAGAAAAATCAATAACACGGTACTGTGAAGATAAAATTCTAGAAAAGGAAAAATGAACTTCCAAGGGAGTATTTTGTATATAACCAAGTAACCAAATTTGAAGATGTCAAGTTTTCCACCAACCGTTAGTTACTTGAGAAAAGTTTAAGAACTCTAAAGTGAAACTACGTAGGGTTTATATTCTCCCAGGCAAGGGTCAGGTTTGTAGTGAATACAGAAAAGGAGTCTTTCTTCTAGGCTCCCGCCTAATGCTGCTTTTGCAGCATTAGAATACCAGATTTCAAATATCAGATTTCATCTGTTCTTTCAGATCAGGTAATGAAATAAAGAAGAATAAAGCATGAGAAAGATGGAAGACCCTCAGAAGGAAGGAGAAAAGATGTCCATAAGAGGTTAAATAAAAATGTGTGAAAGTCGTACAGAAATTTGGGATGCAGAAATGGGACAGGAAAGAAGCACAAGTATTTGCAAGGGGATTTTTCAGTTAGCAATGAGTTTGGGCACAACTCAAATGTAGGACAGATTACTAAGAAGAGAGTTATGGAGACTGATAGAATTACAAGCGCAAGAGCCAAAAGTTCCTCTGTGCTACAAGCCATGTCCCCATGTTTACAGATATCTATTTAGCAAAGTAGTTTTGTTCTATTTAGCAATAGCTGGTGAAAGGAAGCACATGTTCTTTAGCAATGTTCTTTAAAAAGTCTTGTAAGCAAACTGACTCTATCAGTAGGATTAAAGTAGACATTATTGGTATATGTAGACATGTGGTGTATTTGTACTGACTGAAGCACTGCTGCTGTGAATCCTTGGCAGATTTTCTATGGCAGTCTCTGGTTCTTCTAGCTGAAAAGCTGTTTAGCTCAGTTTGCTCTGTGTAGATGTGAGTTGTTGTCTAACTTTGAAGAATGAATCAAAATTTAAATTCAGAATATGTGGGCACCCTTGAAGAGGAAAGTAAGAAAATGCCATTTGAAAATTTACTGTAAGGATTCCTTATAGGTCCTAACTAGGACAATTCTTTGACTTTTGTTAGAAGACAAAATTTAGGTGCATCTAATGCATGAAAGGGCAAAATGGTTAGCAAGACCAACACTGAATCTCACTTAAATTAGTTCCCAGCTATTAATAACCTAGAAGCTTAAAATATGCTAGACCCGCAGATTTCAGTTTGCTCATCTGTAAGAACAGCTTTTGTTGTTCCTGGCTTGTAAGTCTTGATATCCCTTCAGCTCTGCTGACAGCCGTTTCATTCAGGCCCATGCAGATTCCTGGCAAAGCTCTATAGAGTAGTGACAACATTTAGTTAAATTGTATTAATAAGCTTTCTCTTCCTTTCTTTGAGCAGTTTCAGATGGTACTGAAAGTATGGTTTAAATCTCTTATAGGGAATCTTCATATGTTCCCTGCAATCAATTGCATTGCCTATATGAATTAAAATACTATGCAATAAACAGTATCTATCATGGATTTGCAGCAAGTCAGCCATTTTATCATGATTTTTGCCTGTTAATTCAGTGCTTTATTATTCTGAAACACTTAGCTAATGCAAACAGTGCACATGTAAGCAAATACATCACTTTGGAGGGCCATGCTCAAAGGAGGCGTAAATAAGAGGAGTGCACTGTACAGCTTTAAGCTGCACAAGGAACTGCTCTCTTGCTGCCTTCTTATTCGTATGTAAACTATAAAAAGGCAGTCACAGTAAAGATTAAGGCCTTGCTCAGTGCTGTCTCTTAATTAACATAGCGCAGTATATTTTGATATATTTGTGGTTGGCTGTAGTGGTAGCAGACCCTTGAAATGATAGTGACCATAGGCTCTTAATGTGAAGTACTGTTGGGAAGTATACTCTGTTGCTTGGTGTCTGATCCTGTCATAAACTGCTCCATAGGATTTTGTGATGTGCTTTAAGGTCATACTTTGGGCTTACATTCAAAATCTTCACCTTTAAATTTGTGCTCTGTTGGTTCAGTCAGCTGATTCAATAGGTTAAAGTACAAAAGAATTGCCAGTACTGACATTTTCACTGAATATTTATTTGGATATATTAAATGTTAGAAAACAAAGTGGTTCTTTCTGTACCAGAAATATGCTCTAAAACAGATTGAGATTTGAATGGCAACCTCCAATAATGCTGCAATGAAGCATTTTGCATGGAAATGAAATGAACTTGTATACTTAAAAGGTGGTGTTTGTTGAAGTACGAGGATACAGCTAAGAGCATTGTGCAGATCTATTTCTTCTCACATCCCAGAAAAAACCCTCATTATTCAGATCTTCATGCAACAGTTTGATTCACAGATTTAAAACTAGAGGGGATGCTTGTGGTCACAGAAGCCATACAATATGTATGCACATTGTATTGAACTATATTAATCACTATTAAAATCTATTTTTTGCTGATTCTTTTCTGACAAATGCATTCATGTAAATCTCTGAAGACACTTGCAGACCACTTTCAAACAGGCTGGCCTGTGATACTGTTAATCCATGAGCTCCATGAGGTTAGCTATAATCCTACTGTGGTCATGCCAGAGACCTCCTATATTCCTTTTTACCATACTTGTAGATAAGACCATTCTTGAGGAAAATTCTTCTACAGAAACAGGATAGAGAATTGTCAGTTCTGCAACTTACTTCTGCTATTACTATGTCTAGAATGAAGGGGCTATGGGATGTTATGGAACTGAAATGAATGAACTTCTTATGTCAAAGTAGAAAAGTGGATTAGCTAGTTGGAAACCTTTTTCAGGCTGCTGTAGGTGCTTTATAATGAGTGTTGGTGTTTTACAAAAAAGCATTGGAACGTCTTCTACCATATAGCTGAAGTGCATTTGTTTTGTGGTAACTTGGTAACTTTTTACTTATCTAAACCTGTAATGTTGAATGTTAAAGATGAGCTCTAATTCATCAGGAATGTGAATTGTTTTAGCCAAAAAGGACAAATTGTTTACAAATTTCACTGTTTAAGTTCTTCTGTAAATGTCACCTTTAGATTTTTTCACCTGTAACTACTTTGCAACCCACTTTTTGCTTTATCTAGCAAAATTGTATTGAGTCTGAATGCGAAATCCCATAACATTGTTCATCTGTTTGCTTTTAGGTCATTGTGCTAAGTGGGAGTGGATTGGCAAAGGCAAATAAGTACTTCTAGTCTGGTTATGTTTATTCAGCTTGTTGGGAGAACACAGCTTCCATCATCCTAGCTAAAGTTCCATCATCCAAGAGGTGCTGTTTCGTGCTACTGATTATTTCAGAAACTGGAGTCAACACTTTTTGCAATTGTACCTTTCTTTCTTGCTCAATTTACAGGGTTAACTTGAGAAGCCAAGGACTACTCAATGGATAAATGTATGTTTGAGTGTGTGTGCGTCTGTGTCTTAATTAACATAAACTGTATGGCTAAGGCATTTATATGTACAAGTCACTGGTCATCACATAAGTAAATGATTTCCAAGGGAAAGGTAAGGGAAATGTCTTGGATGATGTATCCTAAAGGTGGAAGCTAAATAGCTTAAACATTCATAATGGCTTTGTTTAGCATTTAGATAGACATCTTTGAATGGTCCTGAGTAATGTATAGGCTTTTAAGACCAAAATGTTCTTGCATATACCTAAAGTCATACCTAGTCATAGTGATGTAAGTACAGTGAATATAGTTTCTTTGACCTATTTTGTATGTTGAGAACATCTGTTACTGTACATTATAATATTGGGGAAATTACTACATTCCTCTTCCTCCTTGGTAGTGGGTAAGGTGCTTAATATAGAGGAATCTTGTATCTTTTCTTTGAAGATGCTCAGTATCGAGTAGGAAAAAAACAGACTTCCTTATCTTCTTAGAATTACAGTTTACCTTTTTTTGTCAGTTAGAATTATTGTAGTTATTAATTATATTAAATTATTCTTAATTGTATAGTTATTAATGATAGTTAAATCTGTCCGTTTTAGTATTATAAAATTGTTGCTTGAAAACAATGGCTATTCACAATTATATTCTCTGTATTTTTTGTCTTTAGGAAACAAAACATAAAGTCAAACATATAATTCATCTTTGGTAGCTTGTACTTCTACTTCTAGGACAAATTGAAATTTTCCCCCATGCTGTGTCTTGAATAGTGTTTAGACTCAATGTCCATCAATACTGTCACATAAATGCTTGTCATCAATTCAAGTTCTTCAACTATTTATTATAATCATTATGCTCCTCTGAAAATAAGAAATAGGAGAAGCTTTTGAAATAGTCTGTAATCTATTGTTAATTGGCATAGCTCTTTTGCCTTCTCTGATAACTGCCTGTGCTTTGAAGTCTGTTTTCATTATATTTCTCATATTACTTCTTGCTTTTTTTATTTTATTTTACAGTCTTAAAGCTCCAATCCTGAGCACAGGAAGACATTTTCGCTAATATACTGTAAAATGAATGGACTTATAGAAGAGAAGTGAGGTATAAAGTTGAAGTTGTATGAGAAATATAGATATTTGCAGAAAACTCCAGGACATGTGTGATGTTCTCAGTGGGATATTCTGAATAGAGTACTCCGAAGGACATACCTGCAAGCTGGCTTGAAAGGACTTCTGAAGATCATTTTAGGTAACTGTGATTATTAATTTGTTTAGCTAGCAGTAATAATACCTGGCTGGAACTAGTGTCCTGATATTTGGATTTGAAAATAGGATATCTATCAATTAACAATCCTTAAAGACTCTTGGTGATTATGGTGTAACATTTCATTCTTGGACTACCATTCCTCTTTATCTCTCCATTTGTAATTACTACTATAGAGTACTTATATCCACTATTAGAGTACTTATATCCACTATCATTCTTGGACTACCATTCCTCCTTATCTCTCCATTTGTAATTACTACTATAGAGTACTTATATCCACTATTGGAGGGCTAGAGGCTATGTTAGGCTGAAGCTTTTAAGAGTTAGATACCTACTGCGTACATGAGAAAAGTGTATATAGACTTGCTGCTGGCTGAGAAACTTGCAGAGCCTGTGCCTTCATTATTTTGAAGGCAAAGGAGGATTTTTACGAGATAAGGATAGAGATGAACAAGGTTTAAAGAAGGGAGCAGGATCTTAACTTGAGTGAAAAACAGAGCCTTATGCATTGAAAGACCTGCCTGACAATGGTAGTGGGGGAAAAGTTGGCATGGGAAATACAATCATCTGCCATTAGCCTAAAAGGTGTGTTTGGACTTATTAGCATAGCAAATCCTCAACATTATTTTGAAATTATCATGTTGCCTCAGTATTGGGGATTTTTTTGTTTTTTCGTGTCCCTTCTCAAATCCTAGAGTGGTTGCTTCAGTATTATATTGAGAGTGGTGTTTTTCTGCAATTACCTAGTTAAGTGTGCCTGGTACATTCTGACAGACACCTCTGATGGAACTGTTCAGTGTCTTTGTGACTCGACTCGGTCTCATTGCTGAAAAGTGTTTTTATCTTGTCAAGAAGATGAAGCAGCAAATGGAACTAAATTATAGGGAACGCTTCAGCCCTTAGTGGTAGAAGTATCTTCTGTTGGGAACCTTCCATGCTTGAAGTTGCAGTGCCTGGAACAGATGAGAATTTAAGTCTACTGCTCAGGGTGCAGTTAATAATATAGGTAATAATTACAGCAGTGAAGTTAATGATCTCATTTTGCCAAGGCCAAGATATTGTAAAAATGCTGCTGTTGCCTGCATATACCAGATAGTAATGGAATTTCCTTAAGCTTTTCTCTAATAGAAAGAGGGGAAAATATTAAAAATTTAATTTAATTTTGAACATAGTAATTGTATTTTGATCGTAAAAGCAAAATCTCATGTGGCTAATATTAATCTCCATACAGGCTGCATCAGACTAGTATTAATCTTCACAAATACCTGTCTCGGGCCTAGTCTGGAGAAAGGAATATGAAGTTGGGATGACTTAGAACAATTGCTTAAAAAAGCCTTTTAATATACTTTTATTCAATTTAGAGCTTGCCATCTGTTTTAAAAACTTTGATTTATACAGAACTGGAGGTTAATTCAGACCATATTCATACCTCTGCATTTTTCATCTGCTTCTTCTCCTTAGGAACTCCCAGATGTTCTTGAGTTAGATTCAAGGATAATCAATGCTGATCTATGGAACTATATGCAGTAGCCTGAATACGGAATTATTTAGTAGTCCTTAATATTAAACATGATGTCCATGAGAAATACCTCTCCTGACAAATGGGAAAGCCTGTAGATGGAATCTTTTTAAAGAAAAAAGTAATTTGGAGTACTGTGACTTCTGTATATAAAAACACGATCCAGAACCTTGTATAGCTCAATATCATAATGCTTAAACTGTCAGAAATGTGAATCTGTTATAAAAAGGCATGAGATTGAATTCAAAGTCATAAGACTGAATATAGGGGTAACTGTCACAGACACTACATATCATATGATGTGAGTGTGTTATTAATCTGTACATAAACTCTATAAAGTATTTTAGAGGTGGTTACAATTAGCCTTACAGCTCTTAATGTAAAATTTAAGTTTTCAAGCATTTTGGTTGTTTTTTTTTTAAACAGTTACTGAAGTGCTACATTGAATAAATACTTGAAAGCTACTCTTACACAAGCACTTCATTGTAATAAAGAGCAGTGGGGGGAAATCTTAATAATTTTGAGGTGGAAAACAAAATTCAACTGTTGTTGCAATTTCACCTATTGCATTTGCAGTAAGGATTTTTCAGTCCAACTGAATTTGTGGTATATATGCTCAAGGCAAACTCTCATAGTGCTTGTTCAGCTCTTCTGAAATGAACATGCTCTTTCTGTTGAAGTGCTTCCTCTGAAACGAGCCTATTTAAATATGGACACTAGGCATGAGTAGAAAAAGTGTACAGAGTTGAAATGATCTGCTCAAAGATAGGCAGCTAGAGAACCAACTTTTAATCTTAGAGTTTTATTCTATGCTCTGTCTTTTGGCTGATGTTCAACAAAACATTTTACTTGCATGTGTATCTGATATCTTCTATGATTTGCCTATGTAGAATAGAGAGATTGTTCTGTGATAAAGCTTAGATTTGCTCCAGCACAACAAGATGGTTTTTTTTTTTTTTTTAGTAAACTGAAACTGCCAATCCTTCTGGTTCCCGTCTTGAGCAGCATACAGTTGTGCTGTAATCAACTTGTGCATTTGGGTCTTTGTTGTCTTTTTTGCTCTGTAGTTGCTTTATTATAATATTTGCAAAGGAATCCAGCACTTCGTCAGTGCCACAGCGGGTGGTAAATTTCAAAACCAGGATGCTCACTGCATAAATTCCCTGTCCATAGTTATAAGAAGATAACATAGCAGCTGTGTAAGCTGAATTGATGTGCCATTTTGTTTCCCACTCTGTAGACATTTAAAACCTTGCAACCTTGAATTTTAAATTACATATTTATAGGTAATAAATGTATTTATTACTATTAATTACTAATAAATGTATTTATTACTAATAAGTAATAAATGTGGGCTGTGTAATGTAATAATGTAGGCTATGTAACAAGAATGAATATGAATAACAAGTTTTAAAGAGTCATTTTAAAAGACCCATTTCAATAATACATATAATTTTCACTCTTAGGTGAATCCTAAGTCATTCAGTGGCCAAAATAATCTTTTTCAATGCTGATAAACTACTGTGGTAAAGTAGTTCACCTTCAGCACATGGAATATTTATGTTCTGAAATGTTAAAAAAGTGAAGGCAAGAATACAACCAAAACCATAATTTTCATAGGCAATGCCTTCAGATCTTCTGATTTGCTGTATGTTCAAGTTGCTACAACAGAATTATCCATTTTCAACAAATGTAGAGATGGTATAGCAAAACTAAGACACAGCAAGAATGATTGTGTTGGGTGTTATGGGGACTGTCAGCTTGTGCGTTTGTATGACAACACTGGAGTGACATGACAGCTCTGGGAAATCTTATTTGGAAAAGCTTTGTTACAGTAGAGGCAGCTGTAAGTTAAATATTTGTTTTGTCTCCCATGGTGAGCTTTTCATTGTGAACATGTATTTACTCAAGTCCATAAACATCCTGTACTTGAAGATGAATAATATTTCCCCATATTTAGCCAGGAAATTGTTCAATAAGATTTTTGTGCTTTAAAATATTTATAAAGGTGCATACCTTACTGTAGTGTTTTTAGCAAATCTAGCATTATATAACCAAGTGAAAGTATATACATTTTATCAAGAAGTACACTCACTGATATGAAATTAAAACAACTCTCTTGATCTGCTGTTGTCTTTGAAAGTTAATATTAAAAAAGTCTCTATAGATTAGTAGAGCAGTCTATAGCCTGGATGTTACAGACAGGACAAGTTTTTCATTCAACCTTTACAACTGGCTAGTAGAGCTGCCAGAAGACACACACAGCCCATTCCTGCCTGTTGTTATTCCTTGGGGAGGGCCTTGTAGCTAGAAGCAGGTCCCATCTTTGGCTTGGCAGCAGTGACTTGGAAGCAGCCTGGGGAGCATTGCTGGTGATTCAGAGGGGATCTTGCTGAGTGGTGCCATGGAGGTTTTCTGTGTTGGTTCAGCATTTAATTGATACTGTGATGCTGACCCATAACTTGGACACTGCAGCCATGCAGCAATAATAATAATGATAATAATGGAGATGGCTAGCATAGCAAATGAAGGAACATTAGAAACAGTCAATTTGTGAGTGCATAGCTGACTAGAAAATTCATCTGGGGGGAAAAGTAATTCAGCATTTTCATTATGAAAAAGCATGAGTCTTTATAGACAAATGTGTCGTGCTCATTTTTCATTTGCAGACTCTTAGTAGAGTGCAATGCTTTATATGTGAGGGTTTTTTTCTACATAGGCTTACTGGATTGAGTTGGTTTTCTTCTCAGGTTTTCAAATACTATTCCAATAATATGTTAACTCTTCAGAAAACTGTGGTTAAGAGAAGAGATAAAGAAATGTTTTGTTGTTGCAATGTTTTTCTTCATAAAATACTTAGGTTTAATTAAAACTAAACAATATCTCACAACACAGGCATTTAAAGAGCATTAGGAAAAAAATTCATCTGGAAAGTATTTAGTAGAAGCGTTATCGCTATCTCTAGATGCAAGCTAGAAGATTCTTTTGCGTGGTTTCTACATTGAAGCAAACTGAACAAAGCAATTGAGTGCCTTACTAACTTCTAAAGGTAAGGTTTCACATTCACAATTCAGCGGTATATAAAACTAAAGGATAAAAGATTGTTGTATTTTAAAGAATTACAATTCCCTATCATATTTCCAGTAGAAATTCTGGCAGTGTTTTTATTTTATAGCAGTCTACTTTTTATTTTAGAGCAGGTGGTGTTACGGGATGTGTAATACACTAATGCAAAGATGGTTGTGCTTTAAATATGGTTTGAAACATGATTTACAGCTAATGTTGAAAGTAGAATCAATAAAGAACCAGATACAGAGACACAAGAGAATTCTTCATAATGTATTTTACTGAAATTACAGAAATACTTTTCATGATGTTAAAAATCCTCAGAATTAATTAACTGCAGTGCATTAAATGTCAGATGTATTCTGTGTTTTGTTTGAGGAATCCTAATGGGAGAATAAAGGCCCAAGACAGGAGAAATTCTTATCTGTTGAGTATGTTAAAGTTTATGCACCACCTCGTGGTTGAGGCCTTGTTATGTTGCTGTACCAGTTGCATCTGAACAAAGAGCTGGTTTGTCACAGTGGACATGGGCATTATGTGGTGTCACTACCTGGCTTCATTGAGAGGAGAGAAGTTCACAGGTAGGGATTCCCCTACCTCTAGCAAGCCTAGCTCTGAATTTACTCTGATACCTTAAGTCTTATCGCTCCTGCAAATTTGCAAACTGCTCTTTTTTGATACAGTAGCTGGTTGCATATTTTAAACAAATATTGTTGCCTTAATTATTCATGGAAATGAGTAGAAGAGCATAAGCATAGATGTGTAATGCTGTCACCATGCGACATGGTAATCTGGAACCACCAGCTTGTGTTGGTACTAAATCAACACACAAAGTAACGTGCAGTATTATCCTGGGCCAAACTCAGAGGATTGGAGAAAACCTATGTTCCATTTCTGTGATATCTTTGTGTATTGGTGGCATCCATCTGTTCAATCTTCCCATTGAAGCTGACTTTTCTCCTTACCCTTGTTTTCGTCTCCCTTTCTAATACTACATCAGAGATTCTCATATGCAAAACCCCTTCCTCATCTCCAGACAGTTAAAAATTTCCTAAGGCTTTATTTTCCTTTTTGAAGCTGACTTGAGGTACTTAAAGTTGCCTAAAAATAGCTCTCACCTGAATATACAAAGAATCTAAATTTTAAAACTGGACAAACAGTATAATGAAATCTTAATTTAGACTATCTTGCCAGTTCTGGTAGGAAGGAGGGTGCCAAACAGAAGAGCAAAGACGAAAAAGAATGCAGATAAAATCATAAGTTTTCAGAAGATAGTTGAAAGTTAGCCATGTGGCTGATGTAAAATCAAAGAAAAAGGTAACTCTACCAGTTTCTCTAATACTCTTTAGGGAAAATGCACTGAAAAAATAGTTTGAAGAGAAGTAAAATCCAATAAATAATGACTCAGTAATTTCAATTGCTTCTTTTCACATGTGAGGATTTTTTTTAAAAATGCTTTTGAAATAGATATATATTTCAGTTTATTGGTACTTTGCATTCAGATTTGAAATGTTATTTCATTTGCTTATAGGAACATTTATTTTCAGAAAGCAAAAAGTGAACGCAAAACTAGTTTCCCTGCAAATAATTCATGGTTATTAACTTTGTATGCTCTGCGCAGAGTCTGCTGACTGCTAAAATGCCTCAAAGCAGGAGTGTGTGAAAGAGCATCTTCTGCATCAAATAGTAATGCCACATGATACTCAAACCATTCTTATTTTGATGCAGCAAGACTCATTTCTTATTTTGATGCAGCAAAACATTTCAAAATAAGGTTGTTACTTTATAACTCCATGTATTTTTTCAAGATTTATGCAAATACATGATAAATTGTTGCAGTGGTTGTTTTGGTCCCATACAATAAATCCAGACTGGTGGAAGAAAAAATAAGAAAACAAAAACTACATTATAAATATACATATATATATATAAAATCATAAGTTCATTGCTGCAGTATTAAACTTTTCCCATTCTCAAGATTGATGAAAATTTGCAGCATTAATGTATTGTTTAACTTTTTAAAACTTTTATTCTCCTATGCCTGAGTTATCTAACTCAGTGGCCTGAGCAGTGAATGTAAACAGATGGTTAGGGAACTGCAGAAAGCTGAGATGTAACTGCTCTGACTTCCAAATATTTTTGGCTATCAGGAGTTGTTAACTTCACCTGACCTTCCTCTTACCCTGAAACCAAAGTTCCTTTCTTCATTCATAATTCCATTTCCTTAGATCTTTCTTCAAGGAATTTCATGGGAGGAACAACATGTTGCTGTGTGTCTTAAGCTTGGCTCATACTACTTTAGTAGTGATGGGAAGCAGTAGATCTGTGTTCATCCTCTCTGTGATACTCATCTTGAGCAGATTTTATGTATAGGCTGTTAGGTCCTCTCTACCTAGGCAGAAGAGTCCAAGTCTTGTCTTTTATTTCTTGTTAAAAAGCCATTTTATACTTTACAGTTTTCATCATTTTTCTATGAACAATTTTTTGAATATGAAGATATGTTTATATCATGGCATGATAATGATCTCTTCTATTTCTTGCTCTATCCTCTCCATGTTTT
The DNA here is from genome assembly GCA_032353885.1 of Nothura maculosa. NCBI lineage: Eukaryota > Metazoa > Chordata > Aves > Tinamiformes > Tinamidae > Nothura > Nothura maculosa. The sequence continues at coordinate 477,569 of JAUBOD010000235.1, read as the reverse complement.
TTGGTCGCTGTCTTTCTTACCTAACACTGATTTACTTCCTCTTTGCTAATAAGGACTTGTGTTATTATGAAACTCTTCTCTAACACTGAACTGTCATTCCTAAGTAGTGAAAGTTAGCTCAGAGTTGATCTTTTTTTCTCTTAATATTTTTTCTTCCCATACCACTTTATGGAAACCTGTTATGAACTGCACATGCTGTTATGTCCTTACAGTCTTATGTAATGTCATCAGCAAACCACCTCATCTTTCTTGTCTCCTGTTGAGGCTATTTATGAATGTCAAACAGTATAGGGCCCCAGAACTTTTTCTAGCACAGACTCTGGGGAAATATCATTGGTGATCTCCCTCTATTTGCAGAATAACCATTTATTCCTTCACTCTAACTCATATCTTTAAATGATATTTTTGTTCATTCAATGGCTGCTTAGAGACCCTCTTAGGAAAACTAGCAAAAGCCTTTTGGAAATTGAAAGAAGATTTAGAACCTTTAAAACCCTTAAAACCTCTTATCACCCTTATCTGCAAATATTGAAATCCTAGATTACTCCACAAGACTTGCAAGATTGGCTTCTTCAAAAGTAAGCAGATCTTCTACCTTCTGAGGCAGACAGCATTCACTGATATGCGCAGTAATTCTATCTTTTTTTATGGTTTTCTCTCTAATCTCTGATTTATTTCTGATGATTACAGGTTAACAAATCTAAAGTTCCTCAAGGCCTTTTGGAGAATGCGTAGGTAAATCTCTCAGTAGTCCTGAAATCCAGATAAATTATATTGCAACTGATGTAAGATAGTTGCAGGTGGTAGCTCTGCGAGAAACAACATACTTAGGTGTAACTAACCTTAAAGCAACATTAGAGCTGTAAATCTGTTAAGGTAATGCTTACTCTTTCATGAGAACCTTTTTCTCAGCATAAAAATTCATGCTGTTATATTTGTACATATATATTCACACATGCACACATCTGTTTGGCTTGGAACAACTGAATACATGCAGCAGTCCTAATGTTATGGAATGAGGCTGGCAAGTAGGAAATATACAGACCATATTAAATAGTATTCAGACTCCATTAAACACTCATTTATGCCTCTTTAGTTATACCACTAGTGCATCATATATGAAGAAAAGCAGTATATTAATGCTTGTTTCTTTTTTCATGATTTTTATGTAAATATACAGCAGTTGCAAATGAGCTGTAAACCAAATGAGTTTACTAACTTACTGCATCAGCATATCAACACTTTCAAGACTAATGTTTCTAAATAAAAGTAGTACTTCAGGGCAATCTAAAGATTGATGATTGATGATGTCTTTTGAAAGTAAACTTGGAATAATTTGAAAAAAAATGTTTATTTTACTGTATTTTTATTTATTAAACTTTTGTGTTGAGAGCTGTGATTTCTTTCATGTTTGTACCATGCCAAACACAAGTAAATTTTGCCAGAATAGTAAGGTTAAGAAATAATGCTAGTATCAAAGATGATCCTGATCAACTTAAACAGAATGTCTTAAGCTTATTCTTATGTAATATAGCACATGAGCAGTGACAGCAAGAAAAATTTTTTTTTTAGTTATACATTTCTCAAGCAAGATTCTTAAATGTGTGTGGACACTTTTGAGAGAAATAAAGCAGATAACAACAATGCACAATGGTGCTTTGGACTTGCCAAAATCCTATTTAAGTCTAAGGCTATGCTCATGGATCAGTCTAACATAGCAAGTAAAAGTTCAGATTCACAACTACTGTACTTAGTGCATCAAAATTTTAGGGGTTTGTGCCGATCTGTATCTGCCAAAAATCTTGCCCGCAATTTTATTTGCATCAGGAAGAAAAGTTTTCTTGCGCTTCTCTACTATTCAAAAGGAGAGACAAAAGTAGTTGAACACTAATACTTCAATATGAGACACTCTCTGATTTGTATCAATGATTATCATTAAAGATAAATGAAAAGAATGCTAAACAGCTGATAAATATTTTTCTCTTCCTTTGCTAGAAGAACTTCTATTCCTCTGGTGCTGTATTATGTCTAAAACTATCGGAGTATTCTTGATTTCCAGTCTAGGGCAGGAAAAAAATGTGTTTTCACGTTATTCAGTTCTTTTGTTTTCCCCCTATATGTCCCGAGTTCCCTCTGAATTTTTTGCTTCTTGGTCCATCTTCTGTGAGGGCAGTTAAAGAAAAAATTGGATTTTAGGATAAAAAAGAAGTAAAGGGTCAGAAAGAATGCTGTGTGTATATGATGGCTGCTTAGGTAGCTCAAGCTGTGTAAACAAATTAGCAAATTCCATATGTTGGAAGAAAAGAACACAGCAAACAGTGCCCAAATATATTCTGTATTTGGCTGATTCAACTGAAAAAAAATGAGTTCTGTTCACCAGCTATACAAAAACAAAAGGAGAAAGCAATGCAGTGGTTTCTAGGTGATGTGGTTTTTTTTTGTTTTTTTTTTTTTTTTTTTTTTTAAAAATGAGCAAACCCCAGGTAGCTGAAGGTGAGGCTCTCCTGGAAGCTAGCAGGGAAGCAGTGGGTAAGTTAGGTCTTAGTAGCAAGAGGCACTGGCTCTTGGGATGGGAGAGGGCTCAGAGCCCATCTCTTTCCATATGGAAAGGGCCATTTGCCTCCCCAATCCACGGTGGGACTGGGGAGATGCCACAAAGTGGTAGACCTTGCTGGGGTCAGAGGATGAGGTGGTCATGGTGCCAACACTGAACTAATTAACTGACAATCTTGGAAAACCCGTTGTCAAAAAAGGACTTGCCCTCAAACAGAGGGCTCAAACGTTGTGCCATCATGTAGAAATTAAACTATTAGTCTGGTAAAGTATGAGTGCTATTTAGTAGCTGCTATTCACATTTAGTTCTCCTGTATGTATATAAAAAACTGAGAGCCTCTGCAAAGCTGTGTGTAACAAATATATCATTGTAGATTACAAAAACCTTCAATTGTTTAGTCTCTAGGAGGAAGGGGGGGAAAAAATAAAGCTCATCTTCAAATGGTTGCTTTTCTCCTTTGGCTAGCATATGACTGAGTGGTAAAAACTCATGTGCTACAACTACTTTAATTTATTTTCAAAGATAAATGTGTTTAGACTTTTTTCTCACTGATGTGCCACATCTGTTTATATTAATTTCTGCTATCAATATTTCTTTGTCTTGTTTTTACACAAGATGTCAAGTGAGTATTTTTCACCATCCATATTGCTAAATAATTCACTTCTAACTTTATGCTCCTTGAGCTTTTAGGGTTTTTTTTCTCTGTTTAAAATGTCAAAAGAGGCTGAAATCTAGCCAATGTTTTGGTAATTCATCAGTGATTATTTGTTTTATTCATGCTATCCATCTTTAAATGAAATCCTTCTGGCATCATCTTCCAGGTCTTCAACTTCTCTGTGTAGTTGATATTGTGAGATTGTTTCCCAGGTTGAGAGTAGTTATCATATTCCTGTGATTATTATTGCAGTATCTTCCATGGAAAATAGTATTTCAAAAGCCCTTAAGTAATTCTAGCAATTTGTGTGATATGGCAGAAAGGAGCCAGATTGGTTCTAGCCTAAATCTCCTGCAATAATTATTAATAAATACAAATCTCATAAAAATGGCAGTATGAGTCCTGCCTCTGCCATCCCTTCGAAGTCACTGCCCTCTGCTGAACATTCAGGGCTCCCAGTGTATGTTCTTAAATGCCTGATGTGAAAAACTGCAACTCTTGTGTCACATCAAGTACTGGTTCCAAATTACTTGAAGATGAATTTGTCTCATTTCCAGTTGGCTGTTCATTGGTTTCATCTTTCATCTCTAAATCTTTCTTCAAACATTCCCAGCTGTTTTTCAAACAGCCTCTCCTGTAGCATCATGGACTTTTTTAATGTTTTAATGGGAAACAAAAAAAAGAACTTAGCACAGCAAATCCGTGCTCTTCTTGTTAGTAACTCAGTTTTTTGTAGAGGTTTCCAGTAGTAAAATAAAACTTAAAATGCAGTCACAGGAAGAAGAAAAAAAAAAAAAAAAGAAAAGAAAAAAGGAAACCACCGAAGTGCTGGTATGTTATCATTTGTGAGCTAGCTTTTAAGCAACCCCTAAAGCAATCTCTGCATGAGGAAATGGACTACTGGGTTCTTTTACAGAAAGGAGGTTGAAGTGCCATATAAATTATAAATTAGACCTGTGAACCTGTTTACTATGAGAGACAAGATTTACGGAGTTCAGACTTGGTAAGAAAAACACATATGAGTTATGTACTTGCACTTCATGCATCATGAATGGGGAAGAAGCAATAGGAGGTACTATCTTAAATTATAATTTGAAAAATAATCTTTAAAATGTGTTACATTGACAAATTAGATTGTTTTTCTCTTTGAGTAAGGACTTACTAAACTTCCACTGACAAGAGCTGTGCAGAAGACAGAGGTTTCAAGTCAGAAATTCTAGTTTTAAATTAGCGAGAGCAAAATCATTTAGAAAATTTTTCTTGACAAATGTGAGTAAAAGGGTATGGAAATGTCTTCTGAATTGTATCATTTACTATTAGCAGAATTAGGAAATAGTGATAATTTAGCCATATCTGTAACCTTTAGCTTTATATTTACGAAAAAAAAATGTGTTTAACCTCATTATTGCAAAAAACAGCTTAGAATTATTTTCAGGCTTTATTACTGAGTTCTGCAAGTGTGGTGGATGTAACAGTAGATGGGGAATGGTGTGAAAAATGGAGAGGAAATTTAGTGATAAAAGAAACTGGTTCTACTATTTTTCTCTATCTTGAGATATAGCAACTGTGTCTGGAATTTGCTGTCAGTTCTGGACACATTACTGTTCTAGTAATGGCATAAATATTTACCCCATGATAAGGGTGTACATAGGTCAAAGACTTCCTGCTGTCTGAATTTCATTCACTGTTTTTTTCGCTCCAAATATTTGGTACTGTCCTATTCAGCACGTGGATAGATAACAGCTGTTTTATTGAAATTGTGATGTTTCAGCCCTATATGCATTGCTGTCTTGTAGACAACTTTCTTCAGAAAAGTGTCATTTATTCTTGAAGGTTCCCACTTCCCCAGAATTTTTTGTTTTATGTAGAGGAGGATTATTGTAGAAAGAAAATCCACTGGAAATTTTTCTTTTTCTTGTAAAATTAGCTACCGAACTTTCTTTGTGATTTCTGTGGATTACAAAAAAAGTCATTCCAGTGTTTTAGAAATCTAACAAACCATTGATGTGTCAAAATTTCTCTTGAAAGAGTTTACAGTCAACTTTGTTCACACTAGTGATGCTTGTAGTATAACATCATCTTAAACACCATCCTGCTGTTATTACTGTAGGGTGAGACAATGTTTTCTTTAGCAGACCACATCAGAAGCATAGGGAGGAAGTGAATCCAGTTGTTTCTTATCTTCTCCACAGAAAGCAATTCTACTCAAAGAGAATGCAGAATATTTCATGTAATGGCAGATGGGGGTAACTCTTTAGCTGTGTTTGCTGCCACTGTATGAAGTTGAAGAAAATGATAGGACATTTACAACTTCAAAGCCACTCCAGTTAGAAATCAATGTTTAGTTTAGATACGCATTACATGCTTTGACAGACACCACTGGAGAGCACTTAATATCAACAGTTTTGTGAATGATCCATTAAGGTCAGACTTCACGATGACTCCTGGGACAGGTATGCGTTTATGTCTTTGCCATTTATTCACTCAAGTTTCTGTCCTGCTGGGATGTCAGAGCTGTAAAATTCTCCAGATCACTGTTAGTAGTCGATGAAAAGCTGAGTTACCTGTGACAGGATGTTGGCTGTCATGCTCTCCAACCTGTCTGCTGAAGGAGAAGCATGCTGTTCTCAAAATTTTATCATCTTTGATCATGGACTGGCTGCTTTTGTAAAAGAAGAAAGAAATACTGAACCACATTCATCCTTTTATGCCAAGACCTTCTGTAACATTTGTGTTTTATGCAAGTTTATTTTGCTGCTACTTCAAGACTATCTTGCATTAATATATCTTCCGTCTTCCTTTTCTATAGATAATCTACTAGGTGCATCCTGTTCTTTTTCTTAGTGTTGTCAGCCACGCCCTCTTCTAATTACTTCTGAGCTGTAGAAAAGTTCACACAGAGATCCAAATTTCATGCCTGACATTTGTGGCTATTTCTTGAAGGGCCTGGCATTTTCTGCAGAGCCAGCTTTACAACCTAGGTAATAAAGGTGCTATCAGTCAATTAAGGCAAAAATGAGAAAGGGGTGTAACCTCAGAAATTACAGCCTTATGATGCTTAAATCATCCAAGTATGCTAGGTAAGAAAAATACTATTAAAATCTAAATTGTGTTCAGTGACAGAGACAATCTAATATATTATCTGATTAAGTACATGGCTGAGTACATCATTATAACTGTTTAAGGTAAGTTACAAATAGTAAATAGAGAAATAAAAGAAGAGAAAAATGTTAACACTTTTCAGAGACTTAGGAAGGAATCAGTCAAGTAAAGCTCAAAGCTCAAATCATACTAAAGTCAAATGTGGCTGTAATTATCTTCATTTTTGAAGTGAGAGCTGTAGCATTTATAGCTTTAGGGTTTTTCTAATTTCCACTCTTACTAATTTTTCTGTATGTTTTTATCCTCTGATTTGAAGGTACTTTTATTGTAATGTATGCCTAGCACTATATTACTGTAAAGCAAACCACCTAGGCCTTTTTCATTTGAAGTAGGAAGTTTTTTTTTTGTTTGTTTAGTTGTAGTAAAACAAGTTCCCCATGCCTCAATCATCCCTATCAGCTTATCTTTGGCTATTTCTAATTCTTTAACCTTTTTAAGGTGTAGCTGCATGATTGATCACAATTTTGTGTGAGTGGTCTTGTGAATAACTTGTGGTTATCTAGAACTGGGTATAACATGGGGATGTGTATTTTTCAAATGTATCAAACCTACTGAAAAATCTGTTTCCTTGCAAAATGTCATCCTCTTGAAATTAACATGCAACTGACTGTGTCATCTGCAGTTATAGTTCATAAATATCCTGAATACTGTTTTGCTGCAGGATCATATTAGAAAATATTTCAAGTGGATTATTCCTCATTTAAAAATACATTTTGAGAACTCTCATTGAACTTATCAATCTTGTCGTAGGTTAAAATGCAGAGACAGTAAGTACTGCTTTTTTTTCTTATTTTGATATTTAAGTACCAGATAAATGGGTATTGGATACTTTAGAGAGAGAAGAGAAAAATTTCCTGTCCATTAAAGAATGAAGGCATCAGCATTTTACATATCCTGCAACCAGGAAATTTGAGAGACAAAGATGCCATAGACTGCTGTTGTTTTTGTCATAGTAAGATTTAGTAATTAAAACAAAGTCTGTTTTTTTTTTTTTCCCTCATTGTGGAAATAAGAGAGAAGCTATCACACTTCTTTATTTTGTCTCTAAAATAATTGTTGATGAAGGCCAACAAAAAAGTTAGGATATAGAGATTATAATTGATTTAGGTGGTCAGATGTTATGGCACTTGTTTTCAGACAAAAGGTATGACTGTGTGTCTGTTTTAAAGATCTTATAAGCCACATTGGAGTGTAAGTTTCTGGCTAGACGTAAGCTCAGTCTGAGCAGTTTCATTGATTGTCCCTTTCCATTTAAAATGCAGTTCTTAAAAAAAACAAACACACATTTGTTCTTAAAAATACTTTCTAAAACAGAAAAAAAACCATACTTCATACTAGAAGTATGAATGTTGTTACTTCATCTTCAGTACTACAGTTGGAAAAGATTGTTTTGCTTTGCTATCCGTCTACCAGTTGATATACACAGGTCAAATATAAGCAGGTTAATTATTGATCTCCACGACAACTTTCCATTTCATATGTGAGTCTAAAATAGATTATAAAATTGACTAATCTCAGTAGGGTTTTTCAGTCTTCACAATTCAATAACTGTTAAATAGCAAGAGAGAATGGAGCAATTCTTTTATGAACTTATTGGGAGGAAAATACTCTGAAACTGAATGCATTTACAGCAGATCAGAAAACTATTTTATTTGCCAGGGTTTCTAATCAACTGTGGTTGATTACTTGAGGAAAAAATTCCCACCTTATTTGAAAAAAAGAAAAGGAGAAATGAAGTCCAGAGGCAGTAATTCCATCTTTCTGCAACATGAGGTTTCTTGGTTCTCTTTGTAGATGCAACAGCATTAAGATGTTTGACAAGTGCATCTAACCATCCACAAGATATTCTTGCAATGAATGCAGGGAAAGATTTTTGAAAAAGCAAAAACATTTCCTCATTATTGAAGGCCTTTTAATTGTTTTTTTTTAATGTATTTCAAAGAATTTGGTATATCTCAACATAGTTGAGATGAGGCAAATATTTGGCCTTATTTGAATTTTTTTCCCCACTCTTTTATTGATAAACTACAATGGCACTAAGTTACTAAAGCTGCTGATGTTCTCAAAATACCATAAGCAATGCTATTTTAATGTGACATTTGATTTAAAAAGTGTTCTGCACAAATTGTGACATTGAAAAGAAATGTTTTTTGTGGAGACTGTTGCAGGAATAGGTGAGAGCTTGCATTTAGCTATGTAACATTAAGTAACATCTTGTTAGATGTTGATATAATTGTTTCAGTCTGTGACTTTGATTAACCTGAGAACATTACACAAAACTTTTAAAAATTTCAGTGTGTGTATTCCTTCAGAGATATTTAGGAGATTGTCTTCATTATTGTCTTCACTACGCTAACAGGCTTCAGTGAGCTGGATTACTTGACTCATGTTGCAACTTGGAACATTGTAAATGGCTTCCTGTACTGCAAAAGTTTACAGAGGATGCACAAAAGATACATTAGGGTGTTGCTGAGAGATTTCTTCCAAAAGTGTTGATCATAATATTGGTAGCATCAAGTTGGTTTTGCTGAGCCTGCCTGTATAGGCAGTTGTAATACTGAGTTCTCATCTGCAATGAATCTTCTGTGATGGAGGTAAATGCATCACAGAAAGAATCAAAATACCCTACGAATATGATACATTCCATTGACAGACAGGTGAAGAAAAGATGCAGTTAATTATATGCCATCTTCTATTTGCAGCAGCTATTGCTTGAAAATGCAGTTAACCTCAAAGTGAATTTCTCTCTGCTTGGAATTGACAGCTCTTCAGGACTAGCTGGTTTTAAATAAGATTTCTTCAAAATTGATGACTAGACTGGAAAGACTTTTCAATTAGAACACAATTATCAGTTTCATAAATTTTTGGCCTCTTGTCTGCAGGTCTGTTGCCAAGTGTATTTTTTAATCCCTGCATAAACCTTGTGAGGTGTAGAATCATGCAAAAGTGTGGAGGGTAAAATATAGCAGTCATTTACCAGCAAAGTATCTTGAATGTACGGCTTGGAAAATTAAAGGTTAGGGATGCTGTTGTGCTACTAACGAATACTCTTCAGCCTGAGGGTATATTAATCAGAGCAGGTTAACTATTTTGCTCCAGTATTTTACTACAAAACCTTTACTGTCTCCATGCAAACAGCACTTGTATTTCATTAGAACTTAGATATCTATAAAGAATTCCAAGAATGATCAATATCAATAAGTATGTTGTAAGATTACATTAATAAAGTAAGGAAGGGTTATTCATGTTTTATACATATCAAGAGGTAGAAATACACGTCCCCTTTCTCCTGTGCTGAATAATGATATGAAGCCCAGTTGTCTTCACAGTTACTTATCTCTTGTGGCAAAATGCAAAACTGAATTGCTGCCAACATGCCTACTTTTCTCCTCTTGGTTTGACCTTTATTTTCTTGTGCCACTGATCACCTGAGCTGTTGCTCACTTTCAGTTCTGATCTGGCTTGTTTTTTTCTTTTCTTTTTTTAAGCAAAAATATTTTTAGCAAAATACATGGTTAAGATACTGTATCTTAAGCTACATAAATGATCGTATAAGCCATCTACTATAACCTGCTGATACTGCCTGGATTTACTGAGTTTATGACTGTTTAAACATTTGTGATATAGAAGGATTAAAAGGAAAACTGACCCTGGGTATTCCTTGTCCAACGAATGTTAACAGTGTTCACCTTAATATAGTTTTATGAAGTTTCAATTAAGCTTTAAGAAAATTCTGTCAATTATCATGAAAGCAAGATAAGTGTTAATATAAATAACATTCTTCATTAGTGTACTACTTTCCACTGTAATAACCCATTTTCTTTAAAAACATAACTGAATATTTTTGCTACTACTGAAATGTTGAGTGACACACAAAAGCTCTTATAATGAGCTTAGTAAGAATGACATGTATTACCATATCTGAATTAGAAAGTAAAAGAAAAGAGAAAGACTTGCGAAACTTTCAAGGGTAGGCAAGCAGGCTATTTTCTTACTAACTATGGACCAGATTGTAAAGTCTTATGGTAGGATTATCTTCCTTTACGTGAGGATGGAACATTTGATCAAGTTCCTGTATCTGATATGCCTTGAAATTGAAATACAATTTAAATCCAAATCCAAGATGAAAGAAATGCTTCCTTCATGCTCCAAAATTTGGTATAGTATATTTGATAACTGGTTAACAGAAAAATTAGGTTTACTTTTGCTATTTATTTTTAGATTAGTCTAAGAGGTAGAAACAGCTTATTTTAGAGTGAGCCTCATAAGACTGAGTTACAATCTTTTAATCACTTAGGGAGAAATCTTTGCATCACCGATGCCAACAGCAAAATTTCCCCTCACATGAAGAGTGAACACATCTTAATATGGTAAACAAGCACAGTTACGATTCACCATTTATAACTTCACTAAACTTAAGTATACTATCGTAAACTTTTTTTTATGGGTATGGATGTAACCATGGCCCAACTCTTCAGGCTGGTAGGAAGGTTCCTATGCAGTCATCACAATACTGACTTAAAACCTGTGCTTAGGTAATCTCTAGGGGCAACTTCAGTTTTCAACATGCTTCCTTAAAAGTACCAATGATTTGTGCCTTGGCTGTGTTTGTCTTCTCTTCCTAGAATGAAGGGCTAGGCAGGACCCTCAGGTCTCAAAGGCTTTAGGTGCTCTGAGAGGATCTGAAACTGTACCAACTGTGCTACCGACTGTAGTGAAAGAACACCTTTTTGGTGGTGGTAGTTTGAGGGGCTTTGTTTTTTGAAGAGTAGTATGTGGTTGTGAAACTTAATTTTTCTCTACTCAGGACAATTTGAGTCTGTTGATTTTCAAACTAACTATCAAAACAAACCAACTCTGTTCAGCTGTGAGGCAAGCCTGGGCTGAAAGTCACTGGCAGGAGGACTAAGCGTCCTCTTCAATGAGTTTGGCAGTGAAGAGCAAGTCCTTTGATGCCTTTGGGAGTTGGGTAATTAGTGCAGGAGCCTAAAATATACTATTAATCACATTTAAATTAAAGACTACAAAGAAGTACAAGTGATTTTTAAATATGAATTACCTGTTGATTTATAAATGGAAAAAAGGATTAAAAAATGTTAGTCTTCAAACTCATGATTATTTGTCTAATGACTAAAGTTACAAATCTGAATTTCATATAAAGCATAAGATTTATTATTTTTTAATAGTAAGGATAGATGGGGCTTTGGTGAGAATGCCAAGCAGATCCTAGCTCCGCGAAGTGTTTTTGGAAAGACGTTTCACTAGTCCCTGTTATACCTTAAATTTACTAGTTCAGATTCTTGAATATAGATTACTTGTACCGTAGTGCTACAACATATATTAATAACTATTTTAAGTATGCTTTATTTCCGAAGAAGTTGCCATTTGTTTACTGAATCATTCAAATAGGAACCTGACTACGCTTTTCCACTGTGCTTCAACACAAATGAACTAAGAACAAGCTTGCATTTCTAGTGGAACAGCACCCTTTTCAATTATTGTCTAGATCTTGGTTGCATTAAAACCAAGGCAAATGGGAAGAAACAGTATCTTTTCGCCTACTTTCAGTCATCCCAACTCCTTTGTACTGTTTCCAGCAACTCAGTATTTGGAGAATGTACAAGTTTCTTCAAATTGTAGAATTTTGAACATTTTCAAGTTTATTGATTTCCATGAGTGAAAAACATCTATTCCTTGTGGAGACTACTTGGAAAGCAATCAAAACCCTGTCATTTCAAGGTCCATGGCTAGAGGACAGAGACTGTGGTATGAAAATGAGTAATGCAGCATCTTCCAGGGTAAACAGGAATTAATCTTTGATGTATTGAGCATGTTAATCATTATCCAAATAGCAGTTCCACAATAATGCACCTGGAAGAGGCTTGAAGAAATGGTAGTCCATCTACCATTAAAGCGGTTATTGATTGAAGGTTAATGTTGTGTGTCTGGGAGATCACTCTGCATCCTTCTGGTAATCAAATAAGTGCAGAATTGAATGACTGACTAAACTGCTTGGCTAGCTGTCCATTTTACTTGATATGGGATATCAGCATTGATTGTTTGAAGTTATCCGGGACCTAAAAAAGGTTGCAACCTGGTATTGACTGGAGATTGTCATATATTCACACTTAGCTACCAGAGGAAAATTGATATTTTCTTACCTGGCTCACTTTCATGCTGTGATACTTTATTCCTTTTTATTTTTTAAAGAAGGCTTTTTTTTTTTTTCCTTCCCTCCGGTGAATAGAATGCTTCATACAATGTTATATAAGGCTGTTATATCTCTGTAGTCCTACAAACAGAAAAAGCCCCAGTTGGAGAGGGATCCTAGCCCAGGGATTATGCCCTGAGAAGGGAAGGCTGGAAGTCTGTGGGGACCATAGGCAGGAGCCATGGAGAGCGCTGGTGTGAGAGCCTAGGCCCTTGGTGAGCAAGCAGCACAGCAGTCACAGGCAGGCTGCTAAAAACTAGCAGCAAAAATGCAGCCTGGGTTCCTGAGTGGCAAAATGAAATTTCCTTAGGAACATGGAGAGACTCTGCAGAGGTAGCTACAACCTGGGAAAACAGCTAAGCTACTGAACTGACAGACTCAGGGCAAGAGCTCAGCACAGCAGGAAAAATTTTTCTCTTCTGTCCTACCAGTCACTGTGAGTTTTCTCCTCTTTGAATCAGGAGAGGAAGAAGGTCTATAATATAACCAGCTAAATTAGAAGATTGTGCTCCCTAAGTGCTCAATGAAAATACAGGAGTCAACATAGCATTTCAAAGCATGTAAGTGGAAAGCCCAATTAAAGTCTGTCTGAAGTAGGTTGTGTAAATATCATCCTGCTCTCAGAGCTGACTGTGTCAACTTGACAGCTGATATTTCCTCCACTCTGGCAAATTCTCAGAGGATTGACAATTTCTCTCTGTTTTTCTAGCTCAGTCTAGACCTTTATTCCTCAAGGGCCAAAATGAATCATGGTTCAATCTTCTGGAAACATCAAGAGCGAGTGCCTTGTGTATTCTTGTTAAAAACATGTGCAATATATTCTTCGAGAGAAAGCAACGCATGCAAACAGTTGTTTCAGAAAGAACAGTTTTGTATTGTCTTTTCAGTGGCCTGAGTTTGAGCTTTGTAGACATATTTCTGTAAAACAGTGACTCCTTAGATAGTATATTTTTTATGTTTTTATTTTCTTATCCTTAGTAGGAGCAAATCTACCTGTATATATGAGTTTAATTTGGTGAGTTTAATTATTGCATGGACTAATTCATAGAAAACTAAATTTTAGTCGGCCTGAACAAAGAAGCTGCTGTTATGTGTATGGCAATGAAACCCTCTCTTAGAAATACTGGAGACAATGAGCAAGCTAATGAGACTTTCTGAATGACCTGAGACTGTATATTGTTCCTTCTTATAATTTAGATCTAACGCTGCTGATAAAGATAGGAGAAAATCCTGAATTGAATGTAAACATTCAAGCACAAAGATATGAGAAATTTGTGTAAGTTAGAAACGAAAGGAAACGGAGAAAGAAGTTCTGAATAGAAGTTGATCCAGTCAACCTGTTTGTATAAGATGTAGGAATGCATTAATGTTTATTGATTGAGGCACAGAAAAAGGCTTCTCCTTGATTGTTTATTGAGCTATATAAAGACTTTCCCATGGATAAAGTAGCCAGGCTTATCCCTGAAAAACTGTCTGCATTGAAAATCTCTCCTTTTGTGTACTTTCTTGGTCAAATATGTGCTGTCAGGTGCCAATTTAGAGGAACAACTTCAGAGATTGCTTGGGATCCAAGTCTCCTACATAAGGTTTTGGGTTTCCTTCTTAGTAAACTACGCGATAACTGTAAGGCGAGAGTTCAAGGAACCCTACTGATTGTGATATATAATTGTAAAGTTTATACATTTATACTGTGCTTCTTAGTTATTTACATCTATAATAGAAGTATTTTTTCATTGTAACCTCAGTCCTTCAAAAATAATATTTCTAGGCTTATAACTTTTGATTCCTGAAAGAAAAATAAATAAAAAAATACAGAGAATGTCATCAATAGCCCTAAACTTGACCACTTCTTTCTTCCTGCTGCCTTTATTGCTTGGTTGACAGCACTTCACACTTCCCAATCTGCTCCTGTATTTTTGCACGTTCCTTTTCCTGTCTCATTGGCATTTGCTTCTGCCTACTTAGGGCAACTGTGGATCATGATGCTTCCTACATTGAGTAAACAAATTGAAAAGAGACAATACACAGAGGAGTGACTGGTGCTGCAACTGAAAGCAGAGAATGACAGAAACAGCATGAAAACCCTTAAATAAAAAGTCACTGTAGTAGCAATTAGAAACTCTAACCAAATGAAATTTTACTAATAATAGTTAAGGATTTTTTTTGTGTTCTTTATGCACAAGAATTTATAACTTCCCTAATAATGTGACTGTACTTATTATGTGAGGGCATCTGTTATAAATCTTGCCACAATAGTATATTAGTTTTTAGCAAATGTAGGGAAAAATGTTGATTTTTAAATTTAAAGGAAGAGAATACCTAGTTATTTAAAAAATAGTCACTATTCTCTTTTCTGGAGAAGATTTTCTGAATATGCACTTTATAAACTAAGATTCTTCTACTTCTATGTGTATAAGCTTCTGCACTATAGTATCCTCTACTATATGTATATTTTTTTTGCACAATGATTTGTTACTCATTGCTCAAGATAGTGTAGCTATTATATATCAAGCCAAGTGTCTGATCATTACCTTGATGCATGAGATTTACTTTGCTGGTTTTGAATGGTGTGGTTGCTACCACAGTGTGAATCAAGAGCAAATTTTAAACAAGAACCAAAAAATTCATTTTTTAACATGGTAATGTTCTCCCGTGGCAATTCATCTATGTTCTTGAGTAGTATCTTTAAACGTGCAGCGCATGATAGCTGAACAAGAACATGATTAGTTCTCCTAAGCAAATGCTAGGACTCTCTGGTAGGGCATAAATAAAAGCCTGTCCAGCAGATGAAACGCTTATCCTATGCATAGGTTAGGTCTTGTGAACAAGGCCTTTAACTCTCTTGCCAAATTTGAAATCAGCAACTGGCTTTAGTATCAGAATCAACTTGTCCTACTTCAAAGACAGTTTCTGAACAATCTCTTATTACGTTGAAAGAGTTTTCTGATACTTACAACCCCTTTTGCATATTATGTGTGCTAGAAAGGACAGTGGTGTTAACCAGCTGGGAGAATCTAGGTGAGATGCTGATTGTGAATAGCCTGTGAGTCCTTGTATTTGTAGCTTGAGTACTGCTAGTACCATCTCAGGAGGAGATGGATATCAGCAGAATAAGGAATAAGATTCAATGTGTGATTAATGTTCTTTGTGATCTGGCTTTTCTTAGGCAGTGGAAGATGTTGTGTGAGTAAGACCAAACCATTACAGAAATATTCATAGAATTAAAATATTTTTGCTAGCTCATTAATATGAAGAAGGTATAAAAATATATTAGGCAAGAGAAGGAGAGGGGAACAAAAAAATTGGAAATGCAGAAAATAAGCTGATTTATTCTGTATATTTTATGGTTCATGTCATTCAGTGACAGTTCTTTTGACTTCTCAGTGTTAAAACATATTTTAATTTCCTATACACTTTCTTTCTCCAGTCCCATGATTAAGTTAGTTGTTGCAGGAGTCATCTTAGAATTTCATTTTTATTAAAAAAAAATCATATCATATTAGGAATGCACCAGTTCTGTGGGCTACATTATTCAAAAATTCATTTGTGAGGGAAAAAGATGTGGTATAATGTGTATGTCATGCTATTGGGATGTTTATCAAGAAAAATTGGTAGAACGTGAAAAGGCCTGAGTGACCAGCAGTTTATCTTTGAAGTAAGCACTGTTTTAGCAGAAGGGTGGACAGATGGCCTCCCTTCCAGCCTGTACTTTTATATGACTCTAAGTATGCAAAAGTGTAAACAAAGTATATGGTGATCTTATTTTCATATTTATGCCTATTTGTGCCAGGAAGTAAAAAGTTCTTTGCTACATCTGCCTTGCCTTTTCATAATTCTGTTTTGTCTTTAAACAATATTAATAATCTCCTTAGTGTAAATTCCCCAATGGTATATATTGGTATTTATCTCTTAAATTTTTCAGTAATAGGAGTGTTATCTCCCAAAAGTCTAAGACTTCTCAATAAATCATATAAGTCATCCTAGGATTTCTGAGTTTACTTAAAGTAGGCTGATACCTGGCAGCCAAATTCAAAATCTGTTGAAGCTGCTGGAAGACACTTAAGTGATCTCACCTCCTACTACAGTCAGTAAATGTCTTGTTGGATTTTAATACCAAGCCTACCTTTATCAGTTCTTTCAAAGTGCTTATGCTTTCTACTTGCTCTTTTCCTCAAGTGGCTAGAAGGGAATAGGAAACTTAGAACTAAAGAACTGTCGCAAGAAGGCAGATCAGAAAATGAGCAGCTGAAGGGGTGAAAAGAATGAAATTTTGAGGGGATACTTTAATCTGCAGAGGGTCTTCATTTTCCTGAAACTGTATCTGTTCAGTTGACTGTTTCTGTCCCAAAAATGAACCATATTCTCTTCAGATGATTTAATTATAATCAGAAGACTAATGCAATAGGTAAGAAATGTGATGACAAAAGAGATTTGAAGTTGTATATGTTTTGGAGGAAGGAAAAGAATGCAAACTATTTGGCAAAAATACTGAAGAAAGAACTGTGTAAAACGTAATGGTAGGATACAGCCTCAAGGGGGAAAAAATAGAATTAATGATTTGCTAGTAAGATCCCTGCAAATGTTAATGCTAAAATCTATCATCCCAGTGTTAAATTATATGTCCTTAGTAACATATTTGGAACTGCCCTCACTGTTCAACATATGTTTTCCTGTACTGTATAATTTTTTTATAAACAGTAGCAGAAAATGAATGGCAGAGACCATTAGTGAAACTACCTTCTAGTATCCCAAAATGGGAGTAACATCTCACAGGTTATCACTTACAATTTCTGTCTTACCAAGTTAATGAGACTCAGACAATGTTAATACACCTGGAGGACACAGGTCTCAAAAGCCCAAGTGCAGCATAAAGAAAATGGCCATTCATTTGAGTTTGAGCGCCTCACGAGGCCTTTACAGATATAAGCTTGGCTATAAATTGACAGGCAACCTTGTTTGCCCTCGGGCTGTCTGAAATCTGTGATAACAGATGTTTAAAATGTTTTGGGGAAGAAAACTCTTAATACTTTGCCATTTGTTTAAAATCTGGCTGAGATATCTATGTTTTGTGTACATATACTCTCTGGTTATGGTATGCAAGATGTGTTCAAGCCCTCTAGCTATAGATTTTCAGAAGTCAGTCATGTTTCTCCATTGCCCAGTATCGACCATCTTGCATTAAAAGTTAACAGAATCACAGAATCTTCAAGGTTAGAAGGGACCTCTAGAGATCAACTAGTCCAACCTTCCCACTCAAGCAGGGACACCTAGAGCATGTGGCACAGGATGGCATCCAGGCGAGTTTGGAAGATCTCCAGAGAAGGAGACTCCACAACCTCCCTGGACAGCCTGTTCCAGGACTCTGTCACCCTCACTATAAAGAAGTTCCCCCTCACCTGGAGATGGAACTGCCTGTGTTTCAACTTATACCCATTTCCCCTTGTCCTGTCACTGGCCACCAATGAGAAGAGCTTGGCCCCTTCTGCCCTACAATCTCCCTTCATGTATTTATACGTTAATCATATCCCCTCTAAGCCTTCTGTTCTCCAAGCTGAACAGGCCCAACTCAGTCTCTCCTTGTACAAGAGATGTTCCAGTCCCTTAATCATCTTTGTAGCTCTCCACTGGACCCTCTCTAGAAGATCCATGCCCCTCTTATATTGGGGAGCCCGGAATTGTCCCCCGGAACTCCTGGTGCAGCCTCACCACAGCTGAGTAAAGGGGCAGGATCCCCTCCCAGACCTGCTGGCAACACTCCTCCTGATGCAGGCCAGGATCCCATTGGCCTTCTCAGCTACAAGGGCACTGCTTACTCATGGTTAACTTGGTGTCCACCAGGAATCCCAGGTCCCTCTCTGTGGAGCTGCTCTCCAGCAGGTTGACCCCTAATCTGTCCTGAGGCCTAGTATAATTCTTCCCCAGGTGCAGGACCCTGCACTTGTCCTTGTTGTACCTCATGAAGTTCCTCTCTGTCCAACTCTCCAGCCTGTCTGGGTCCGTCTGAATGGTAGCAGAGCCCTCCGTAGTGTCGGCCACTCCACCTAGCTTGGTATCCTCTGCAAACTTGCTCAGAGTGTACTCACTGCCCTTGTCGAGGTCATTGATGAGCAAGTTAAACAGCACTGGGCCCAGTACTGACCCCTGGGGGCACCACTGGTCACAGGCCTCCAACTGGACTCATGTTTCCCACTAAACATCTCTGTTAGTAACAGCTCTAGCAGCGCCCCTCCCCTTGTTGGCTCATGAACCACCTGTGTCAAGAAATTATCCACAATGTTCTGCAAGAACCTCCTAGACCATCTGTTCTTGGTTGTGTGGTTTTCCCAGCAGATATCAGGGTGGTCAAATTCCCCCAGGAGGGCCAGGGCCTGTGATCGGGAGGCTTCTTTCAGCTGCCTGTAGAAGGCTTCATCCACTTCCTCGTCCTGGTCAGGAAGCCTGTAGTAAACTCCCACCACCGTGTCACCCCTGTTGGCTTGCTCTTTTATCCTCACCCACAGGCTCTCTATTAGCACTCTATCCTGTCCTATGCTCAGCTCTGCGCATTCCAGTTGCTCTCTCTCATAAAGAGCAACTCCACCACCTCGCCTTCCTGCCCTCTCCCTCCTAAATAGTTTGTAGTCCTCCATGGCCACATTCCAGTCATGGGAGCTGTCTCACTATATCTCAGTAACTGCAGTGAGATCATGGCCCTGTAACTGCACACGCATCTCCAATTCCTCTTGTTTATTCCCCATGCTGTGTGCGTTTATGTAGAGGCATTTGAGTGGGGCTCCCAATGTGCCTCTCCTTCTCGGGACAGCTGCAGCCTGATTCTGTGGGATTCCTGAAGTTTTTGTAATTTGCCCTTTGGCCTCTTCAGTCCTAGAGGGCCCTTCACAGGCCACAGCACTAGATTGCTGTGGGTGATGTAATGAGTCATCAGCCACCATCTCATCTGCCACTCCACTGATACCTGCCCCCTTGATACCTGCTAAAATCTAGTTTAAAGCCCTCTTGAGGAGCCCAGGTAGCTCCTGACCCATGGAAAAGTTACCCATGCAAGCTTATTAAAAGGTTAATAGGCAACCATGAAAACCTTTGCTGACAGTAAATATATATATCAGGGCAACAAAGATGATTAAGGGACTGGAACATCTCTCGTACGAGGAGAGACTGGTGAGTTGGGCCTGTTAGCTTGGAGAAGAGAAGGCTGAGAGGGGATCTTATTAACATGTATAAATACATGAAGGGGGATTGTAAGGAAGAG
>JAUBOD010000235.1:441083-457638 GCA_032353885.1 Nothura maculosa | reverse complement strand
TGTGGAGTCTCCTTCTCTGGAGGTCTTCAAAACCCGCCTGGATGCCGCCCTGTGCCACATGCTCTAGGTGTGCTTGCTGGAGCGGGAAGGTTGGATGATCTCTAGAGGTCCCTTCCAACCTTGAAGGTTCTGTGATTCTGTGATATATATATATATATATATGTATGTATTTGTGATACTCATGCCTTTCTCTGACATACGTTTCTGCCAGGCTTCTGTACATCTCCATACTCTGAGACAGATTTCTCAAGGTGTTCAGTTATGCAAAATAAAGCCGAAATAAGATGCTACAACTGAGTTATGTTATACAAGGAGTCTCAAATAGACTGTGACTGCTGTCCTTGAGGAAACGGAAAAAGTACTGCAGAAAAGTACTCCTTTCCTAGTAGTACTTTTACTATTTTCCCCTACTACTGAGGGATTTACCTTACACGCTTGGATATGTGTTCTAGGAAAAAACTCAGGCAGTCTGTAAGTCAATGATTCTTCCTTAATAAGCATAATCTTTTCTTCCTTAACATTGAACTACTGTTTGGCAGTCAGGGTGATCTGAATTAACAAACACCATCTACACAGAAAACACAATCTTTTTAGTACTGATACTTTCATGTACTGCCTTCTTGTTTTCTTGTGTGCAGTGTCTTTTTCTTGTTTATTTTTGTTTGTTTTTGTTGTTTTTTTTTTTTCCAATTTTCTGCACAGGATCTCTCCTCTACCAAAAACAAATCAGATGTGATTTCAATTGACAGCGAGTCTGATGGCATATCAATAAAATAGAGCTAAAGCACTGAAGGTCTGAGGTAAAGATAGATAGTTACAATTCAGATAATCATCACCTGTCCATCAGAACAGATCTTTTCCAATTTTTACAGGAAAGTGTCTTTGTTCTTTGAATAGAGCACTGAATGGGGATGCTCTTCCAAGGACTTTCTCATGGTCATGGGCTTTGGACAACACACTTAACCATTGTTCTAAATTACAGATATAATATTACATTCAACTTCCTCTGTTGAGATCAGTAAATAGAAAGTGCTATGTAGATATTTAGTGTTATTTTTAGATTTTAACCTTAAAACACCTTGAAAATAGTGTCATGTTACCATTTTACAAGGTTTCTGGAACCTCTGGTTTGTTTTCTGGAAACTGTCGTAGCATTTTATTAGGTATTTTAAGAAGATGGATAAAGGGAAGGATTGCAAATATAACCAAATAATTGCTGTGATGTTTCTGTATTTCTGTTACAAAATGTAGTTGAATTTGGAGATTAAATAGGCAATGATAAAAAAGTATTTAAAGTAAAAATCGTGTGGACTACTGCTGGAACATGAACACTGAACATGTGGAAAATCCTTTTCATATCATATTTAAGGTCCTGACTTGTATTTTTAGTAATTTATTTTTACCTCTATTGAGACATCCTGTGTGACTTCTGGTAAGTTGCTTAGTAAATTTTTGCCTATGTTGTGATTTTACGTCTGTAAAATGTTCAAAGATGATTATTTTTCCTACTTGGATGGTAAGGATTTTAGTGCGCCATAAAATGTTTGTAAAAAATGACATGCTTGTGAAGGGCACTTCTTGATGTAATGTGGTACCAGCAGAACTAATCATGAGATGTCACCAAGCTGGTTTCTACCAGATCATGAGAGGAGAGGAAAGACAGTAAAGGAGTTTTCTGTGACAGTAACAGTAATGACAGCAATAAAATACATTTTGCAGATTTCAGAAGCTTTTCTTCTTTAGAAGGACTTTTGAGAAAATTTTCTGGTATTTTATTTCATCTATACAGTCTTATCTGTCACCATTTGGAATGTGATAATAGAATATGAGGCTATTTGTAACTGATTCCAGATTACTGAGCATTCTGCTCAAGGAAATCATCCTCATAAGCATGAGTACCTGTACAAATTCCATGGAAGGACAAGAATTGTTTGTAGAAGAAGCACAAACAGTTCCTGCTGTGAATGTCCCTGAGGCTATTTCTCCAGAAGCTTCAAAAACACTTGTCCCTGGGTCTTTACTGCTAGCCCTATTGCGATCTTAGAAGATCAATATGGAGGAGCACTTTGAATATTTTCTAGGCCATGACAAAGAAAATAAATATGAAATTCATCAAGTATGTTGTCCCTTCTCTCAAAGTGCCTCAAGAGGAAAAAAGGAAAAAAGAAGGCCATTCACTGCTCCAAACTAGGATTCTGGAAAAGAAATAATGAAATCTAACAACAATTGAAAAAATATGGTTTCTGGATAATCCTCTTTCTGTATATCCTCCATTAACTTTCAGTACTATTTTTTCAGTAACGATGAGTAGGATTTCCTTTACAATAGTCTGGGATTATTTATTCAACTGAAAATGTCTGATATCTGATATGCATCTCACACATAATATATCAAAGTACAGAAGGTATTTGAATATTTTTGGTGTCCTTCATGCTCTTCATAGTTTCTTTGGCCTTACTGCACATTGTGCATTCCTGCACATTGTGCATGAAAGGGAAAGATTTCCCTTTCAAAGACTGTCATGTGTCTCCTGTTGAACACTAAGGGTCTAACTTCTCTTATCTCTGCTCGTTTTAGGTTGGTGCAACAGTGTTGATGCCAATAGTGTTGCTAGCTATGTGAAAATGAAGCAGTTCAGTAGTGAATTGTGTTGAGCTGTAACAATTTTTCCTTCAAACTTTTACCAGCCCAAGCTGTATATGGTAGGAGGCCACAGAGATGTGACATGGATAGATATGGCACAAGCCACTTGCTGCATTTTGTGCTCTTAAGGAGAACTGATGGCGCTCTTTGATGTAAAAGAGCACAGTCACAAATAGTCACAGGATCACAGAAAGGTTGAGGTTGGAAGGGACCTCTAGAGATCACCTAGTCCAACCTCCAAATGATTAAATCCACCAGTTCCCCCAAATGATTAAGCCCCAAACCCTAACCCTCAACTGATTAAATCCAACAGTGTAGAACTATCAAAATACAGAATCTACTTCCTCAGATTTAATTATCATTCCTTGCCATCTCACTTCAAATTAGTTCACTGGGTGGACACAGAAAACCCTTCAGCTTTTTCAGTCTTTATTATCCAAAGAAAGAAATAGTGAATCATAGTTTCGTATAGACTTCTTGTTATATAATACATATTGAATTTCATTTGCACATTGTGTGAGTATATTTATTTTGCTAAAAGCTGATTACTCAATTCCTTTTAAGTCTTCAAAGGCACTGTGCCAGTCCTTCCTAAACTTTACAAGCATATCCTTTTTGACAGTCGGGAGAGTTTGAGATTTCTTTATTGATTACTCTGTTTACATAAAAATGAGCTTTATATCATTTGTGCATTCCTATTATACACATTTTAGAAATTACAGAGTAATTAGAGCAATTGCTTAAGCTGCATGTGGTGTCTAAATTAATTTAATAAGATGCAGCTACATCATTTTTCACATATCGTAAAACTAGACATGTGAGACAGTGAAGTCATAACAAGCTGTTATAACAGTGTACACAGAGTTCTAAAAATAATGTTCATTGACTTAATAGTAAGTACTTCTGTAGCTAAGAAATACAGGTATGTTTGTACTTAGTGTGCAAAGCATGTGAGAGGATGCTGCTGCTTATGTTGTTGCTCTATAGAAAAGGAATTCACGTTACTCCTCCTCTCCATGTAGGTCATGGCCCTTACTAGTTTTACTCTGATAATATTAGCTGTAGTCTGCGGTAGCACATTTTAGTAAGCCAAAAAGGATGGTCATTTATCAGACTTGACAAGTGGTGGCTGAATAATAACTTTCCTGTAATGCAGACGCTTTCCTGAATGTTTAAGTGCTGATGGTTTAAACATTACAACACACCAGTTTTTAATTGATTTGAGGTTCACTGATTCACTGACCTCTTAGTAAATGCCAGTACAGAGTGTGTTTTTGTTTTCCTTTAGTTGTCTATCGAGGTGGATTTACAGTCAAATGTTTCATCTTCTAAGGTCCTACACATAGCTCAGAAATGTGCATCCTGCTTAAATATGTAAAGCCATTCTTTGACATGAGATAGAGATGTGATACACATCTTCTATAATACAGTTTTCAGCAGCGTGTGAAGTGCACAAAGCGTAAATATACTTAGGAGGGTAGTACCTGAATAAAGAGAAGTAGTTTTTCTCAAGGCTTGATTGCATAGGTTGGGAGCACGGGTTTTACAGCTAAACAGTTGCAGAATAAGGATGAGATCTCAAGCTTTGGAGCATGACTGAGTTAAGCCAGACTGACTTAGCCTAATTATTGCTTAAAGTTTGTACAGCAGTACTTGAGCAATGTTTTCATTTTGCACTCATTCCTTGTAGCTGTAATTCAGGAGTATATGTAGGGGTCACTGGAGCTTGCAGCTGTTTTGTTCACTTTCTTCAGCTCCCGCACCAGGAGATTTCATTCCTGATTTGTCTTTTCAAAGCTTTCCAGTTTTTAACACAGTTATGCCCCAAGTATATTTTTTTCCAGCTTCTTTGGTTTATCTCACTTTGTCTTCAAGATGCATGTGCATATTCCTTCCTTCTCTATAATTCCAAGGAAACATAGGAATAAGATTTTCTCTGTTAAGTAATCACAGAGAATAAATTAATGTTTATTTTTCCTGTAAAATCTATCAATCTTCATTGTGTGCAATCACCTCTGATTAAAGAAGGCATATTGTTTAGCAGTCTTCTGTACGGTGTTTTCTGGAGGTCTGCAGAACTTGCTGCATCAATGAGACACCCCAGAGTCAATTAACCAGTCAAAGCACAAAATTTCTCTTGATGTTTGGGCAATAAGTGATGAGGCTGTAGACTCTGTTTCAACTGGATCATCAGGAGAATTACTTTGTCATAAAAGAAGCTTGACACTCAAAGTACCTGGAGATTCAATTTTACTTGGTATTTATACAGCAGAGGTGTATAGATAGCGTTTGGGCAGCTAAAGATGGGACAAATAAGATACAAGAATAGATAAAAAGCACTCATTCTAGTACAACTTTTCATAGTTGCCTTCTGGAGAACAGTGCAGTGTGATCAACATCAAGCAGTGGTATATGCATAAAAAGCAACTCTTTAGAGAATTCTAAAACTGATGTTATCGCCTAAGAATAGCGATCACTCACTGTAGAATAAAACAGTATTTTGCATGTTTGTTTACTGAATCCATGTGTGTAATATAGGGCAGTTTTTTACCCCAAAGCATTGTTTTGCCTGCCAAAACTTCCAATTCAGCTATTTCTGTCTTCTGTGTTTGAGCTATCTTACACTTACAAGTGTTCAAGATATCAACAATAAAATAAAACATACATGTATACATGTATACATTGCATACAGGTATAGAATAAAATAGACAAGCTGTAATAAGTTTGATCCATCTCTGGAAGTTAAATAGAGATGAGCAAAGTTCTGCAAGCATTTTAGAGATGAGCAAAGATCCTTCAGATTATTATATTGCATTAATATATTTGGTCTTGAATTTTAATGAGTTTTTCAGCAGCAAAATATTTAGTGTAAGGATTTAACATAATGTGCTAAAATTCACACAGGACTTGTATGGTTAAATGCTGATCCTCATGATACAGTAAGTCAAAGTAAAAGTATATTTTTGATGTGTAGTTGTAGAAAGGGGGCAGAACAGGCAATTTCAGCCATCCTCGTCCTTCCACAACTTGCTCAAGGGTGAGTTGAATCTGCAATATGAAGATGACTCATGCATGGAGGTTGGGATAGTAGCATAATTGCTATACTGTTGGTTCTTATTAGATTGCTGGGCAATGTAGGTTTCACATTTTTATGCATGAAGCATACCAAAGGCAAAAAGGAGAAAGAAAAGCATGATTTATTATAGATAAAGTGTTTTACTGTTTTTCCAAATTGTCAGTGTCTGTCCTGGATGCATTTAAAGATCTGTTTTCAATTCTATGTTTTTAAGCTCCTCATCTAGACAGATACTTATCTACCATCCACTGTAGATAGGCAAACATGTGCAAGAGTAAAGTGAGATTGTGATGTGAAAAACATAACTTAATATGTTTTTCTCTTTTAAATAATGATAGTATGTTGTGGTTACTCTGTTCTAATTAGAATCTCTGTACATACATTGTACACAAATGTTTGAACATAGAAGGTTCTGTTTATGTGTTAAAGGTGTGTATATATACATTCATGCACATAAACAACCTATAGCTTTCATTCTCAGAGTGGACATAGATTATTAATCATAGTGGAACAAATATTCCCTTCCTTTCTCACTCAGGCCTCTTTGCATTAAGGACTTGGGCTTTACTTTGGGAAATATCTTATGCGTATCAGTATATTTCCTAAGATCCTTAAAAATTGAAAAGTCAACAAGGAAATCATGTCAGGAGACAGGGATGAAACAACAAGAATGCCTGCTGCCTGATTAAGATTTTTTTCCTTTTTATATATTTGAAATTATTTTCTTAATTTCTTGAGAAAACAGATTGTCTGAGTTAGTTTCATATGCTAGAAGTTCATAAGAGGAAACATTAACAGATTTTGTTTTGTTTTCCTTTTTGATAAAGTAGACACAAAATTCATATTTTTCACTGGGGATGTTATCCTGCTATATTATTTGAGTTGATTTAATGAGCAATAGCTCCAACACTTACTTTCCTGCCAAAACTCACATTCGGATTCTGTTTCATCTGTGAGAGCTGGTAACGTGCCCACCAAATACGGCACTGTAAATCAATTGCATATTCCAGCTTTTCTTTTTTGCAGTAGCAGTATCAAATACTGCACTGAGAAGAACATTGGGTCTTGACAGCTTGAGTGAAGCACCAGCCACCCAGCCCTACTTTGCATGACTTTCCAGAGCTGGTAGATTTCTTTTGCTTTCTTATGTACTTATTTTAACCCTTTGATTTATTGAACATATGTGGGAAATACAAAACAGAATTTTATCTTCTATCTCAAAATGAAATTGGAAGTTTAAGGTTTCTTTTCTTCTGAGCTGCTACTACTCCAAAAATATTTGCATCTGAATTTCTTAAGGATGAGGCAACTAAAAACAGGAGGAACTACAGCTTACAGCAACTGAAATTTGTTCAAGTTTTGTGTGTGATGAGAAGTCCTACTAATTTTACTTGGTAAGTAAATCTTATTACTTGAATGGGAACAAATGGGATTATAAAGAAACAGAGAGAACTGCTCATTCATGAGACTCTGAGATGGCTGAGGAATTTTATGCATTCTCTAGTTTGTGCTTCCTGTTCATGCCTTCTGTTCTTTTCCTGGCTTGTACTCTCAACAGGATGAGATCTTTTCTACACAATCTTTATATAAAACTTTCATTCTGCACCTCCCTCCACTCTTTAATTTATTTTTTTTTAAATATCTATGTTCGCTTGCAGTCCCAATGACACAGCTTAAGCATTTCTTCTTTATTTTGGGGAGAAGTGCAGAATAGTAGTACTTCCATACTCCTGATGGAAAGCATCAAGACATCTTTTATCAGAAGGAGGTTACAGCACTCTAATGCAATTGCTAGGAGACTTATATATATAGAATTTGTTTTTCACAAGAAAAATGGGTATACTTGCTCTTTAGTGTGCTCAAAGATTATGAGCTTAGTGTAAAAAGGGAGTTTGTTGTCAGGACTGACATTTTTAGTACTGTATTGAGATATTACCGAACAACTTAGACCCTGGAGGAAAAAAAAAAAGTTAAATAAAATGGAATATATTTTTGATTCCCTGCCTGGACATCAGACCCAGGTATTTCCTATTTGGAGACCAGTCCAGGCAGAACCATATATAAGCTAGTAAGTCATGACACATCAAAGAAAAATTGCTGAGTTCTTGCTTACTTGAACACAATGTAAAAATGATCTTTAAAAAAATAATTGGTAACAAAAAGATCTGATAATTAGGTTCCCTCCTGGGCCTGTGTTGCTTCATACAGAAAAGAGCTCAGAGAGGCTGGTTAAGTTTCTCTTGCAGCAATTTTGTTCACATCTGCAGCCTGATTCCCTCATACAGATCAGAAATTGCTTGCATATCTAGTCATAAAAATTTGGACAGTGTCAGCCGTATCCAGCCACATCACCAACTAGCAAGATATGTGTCCCAGACTGTCTGCTGAGGAAGCCATTTGGACCACACAACCTAAGAACTTTAGTGCTGCTACAAAAGCACCATCAAAAGACAATTTGCTGGCACATTTTACACTACATAGTTATTTTCAAATATTCAGATATCTCTGTGGAATAGCATAGTCCTGCAAGCATGAGACATCAGTGCAGGAAATAGGATAGGAGCTGAATTTGCAAACTATAGAATTGCTTCCAGAGCTGTCAAGTTCCCAAATGCAAGCAGTTGCTTCTGCCTCCATGCTGCACCAACAGTGTTGAAAAGCCAGTTCATTGAACACCTTGAGCTTGTCACAGTTCTGCAATGTTGAATGAAGTCTTTCAAGGTATGGATTTAAATTCCATTGATTGCAGTCTGACCTTGATAAGGTCAGTCCTTGCATTTTAATTGTGATTTACACCAAGCCCTTACAAACATGCTACCCATAAAAGTAATATGTATATATATATTTTGAAGCTGCTCGAGTTTCTTAGACTGTTAATTATTTTGCATGGGAAACAGTGGTGAAAAGTTCAAGCCAATCTCTTCATGAAGTTAACAGATTTCTTTCCTGGAACAGGCATCAAAGCTGAAGGAGGCCATTGCTGAGGGGGTTCCTGAAGTCAACTCATGCTATGTCTAACCCAATGTAGTATTAATAAAACAGCATATTAATTTAGTTATACATCATTCTTTCACTGTCCTTTGTTTTAAATTAGAAGGATCAGATACTCAGACATTGAGCAGAGCAATCCTAACCCAAATTTTATAAATGGCTCTTGCAGTGCTGGGATCTTGAATCCCATTTAGTAAGGTGGGAAATAACACAAACAAAGCAACAGCTAAAAATAACTCAGGTATAGCAGATAAGGTGCATAGAAAGGTTTGTGTAGGCAAAAGCATTGAAAGAGTGATGCTAAATCATATTTCAGTAAACCTTTTTTTCTGGGATTAAATGGTTGCACTGTAGATAGTCCTATTATGCTGCAGTCTCAGTCTGTCTTTAGCTGAATATTACATGGAATGGAAGAAACCCCAGCTGAGATGACAGCTTGACTTTGGGTGGGTAAATCTTTTATGTTTCTACTACTAAATTCTTCTCAGTGTTCAGCTGTGCCCCCAGAGTGCAATATCTGAGAAGCAAAGAACAAAAGCAAGATCTTTTTTTGTGTGTGTGTTTTTTTTTTTTGACTGCAGAAGTTTATTTTGTTTTGTTTTGCTTTCTCTCCAGAAAACACTAGGAAGATGCAAAGTGCCTTCGAGAACAATTCTTGTTTGTATAAAACATTATTGCACCTCTTTCTTAAAGCTACCTTTTTATTTTGAGGTGCTCAATATTCCAAAGAGTAGGGCATGGTCAGGCGTGAGGACTAAGGCCAAAGCTGTTTTCCTAAGTTAGCAGAGCAGAAGAGCTAAAATGAAGACCACACAAAACTGTTTTTAAGAACTTTGCTCTCTTTTTCCTCCTATTCCTAAAGTAAGTGCAGAATCAGTCTTGCTTATTCCAGTGTATTTATGTGGATCAGTGCAGGTAGCAAAACCCTGGAGCTTAGATTGTCAATTTGTCAATTTTCAGCTGTGAGTCTACATGAAAAATTGAAGTGTAACTACTATGAAAAATCTCTATTAATTGGCAGCAACTTCAAGAGAACATACACCAGATAGGTTCTCAGGGGAGCACTCGATGTGTACATTGATTAGTCCTGCTTTTTTTTTAATTCACTTCATATGCTTGCATTTGTATATATATTTGTATATCAATTAAAATGTTTTTACTGTTATCTTATTCATATCCTCCCTATTTTTCATGGGATAAGAGCAAGTAGCATTATAATAGCGTCAAAACAAATACTTGCAAGAAATGTAATTGTTGATAAATCATTTCTCTTTTCTTGCATTGATATACCAAACAACTATAATAATGTGTTCTTTATGGAGAAAGAATATTATTCTGCATAACTGTAGTGTATTTGATAAATATTTACCATCTAACACAGTACTTAATGATCAAGATAAGCACTGATAAAATATCAGGTAAGCTTGATACGGCTTTGAGATCATTTCTGAGTTAGGAGACTGGAGATTAGAGATATATTGGACAGACTGGTCAAACTCGCTTAAGTCTGCTTCTGTTAGCTGTATGCTATTAAAACAGTATTTCAGTGGTTTACGAACTACCAAGATGTATTTGTAAATTTGATATCCTAAGGTAAAAGCCTTTCATCATCCCCGACGAATTCAGGGAAAAATCATTCTCCTTTCAAAAATGATTAGTGGTTGTTCCTCATGTTCTTTTTATGCCTTAAAGAGGTCAAGTTATCACAAAAAAAATACCCTGTGCATCTTTAAGTTTAGCATGTGGCCATAGCTCTGCTATACACAGTGCTCAAATAGCTCTGGAAAAGAACACATTTTTTGGCTTATACTTCTAGTTTTCATTCCCTTTTAAAACCAAAGACTCTCTATTTTCTCCTTTGCATGCTAAGGGATGACACAGTTGGCCTAGGTTGCATGAAACCTATAAGGTGGCATGCAGAATTTTGGAGACCAAACCAGTTTTGCTGTAATTAGGAATAAGCTATATAAATGTATTCAATTTGGCTGGCCTGAAAGTGAGCAATTGGACAACACTGGAGAGATAGGGAAGCACATGCATATTTCAGGCCTTTTATTCTGTCTAAACTGTAATTCTTGACATGCTGTTTGACTGTTTAACTCCTTTGTGTATATTGGCCTGTATATTTTTGATGCATTCAGCAACATGTAATTTGCAAAAGGCAAGGGAATTGGTATATTTCCCATTCTTAGCCCTCGACTGGGATAAAAACACATCCAAGCTTCATAGTTTCTGGAAAGGGAGGTGGGGACTTTGCTCTCCCTTGTCGGTGATTAGGCAGAACACTGCTCTGGCTTGGAATCTCTTTGCAGCTTTGAGATAAGAATGGTAAGTGTTGAGGAAAAGAGAAATTATGGTAGTTTTTTTAATAAGTGAGAATGGATTTTACTTGCACCTCCTATAGGACTACCTGGCATTTAAGAAATAATTGCAACTCTGAAAGGTCTCGTCTACAGGATTTGGGAGGTTGGGTCTTAGGTGGATAATCATGTTGCATCCAATGAGCCATGTTTGTGTTGAAAACATTTATAGGAATGAAAGAAACACACTTTATATGGATGTTAATGTTTTGGAGGAAAAAGTTCCCTGAAGATTTAAAAATTTGGTATTAGGTAAAGTCCTGAGGTGTCTGCTTAACAGCAACTTGGAATTTATTCAAAATTTATTTGGAGTTTTGCCCAAACTAAAAAAGTAGAGGCCTGAGCCTCACCTAATGTAAGCTGGCACAGCTCCACTGAGGTCAGAGAGCTACAGAGATGTGGTTCATTGCAGCTGAGATGATTCAAAATGGAAAGCGTGGAAACTGGGAGTTATTCTCTCTATCTTCTGTCCTTCCCCCACCTCTTTTTTTCTTCCATCTTCAAAGCATTTCTAAGTATTAATTAAAGTTTTTTCTTTGGGCATTTGGGAGTATATCAGTCAGCCGTATGCAGATCCATCACCGTGTGTATTGGAGCTACAAAACCTAACTCTATTGCCAGAAATGTTTTGCGGTCAAAGGGGAGAGAGGGCTGCAATTTTCCGTGCAGATGGCAGAAGCAGAGTGCAGAGAAGTCGAGCGTATCCATTAATCTCGTCCAGAGAAGCAGGCAGTGAAGAGGTTCTATTCTGTGACAGTCCAGCCATTAATAGCATCCCAAACTTGATTTTATTTCCTCACTCTTTTTGGGTGGAAAAGACCGTGGCCGAGATTTATTATGTCATTGTCGTCTCTGCCTTGCCTCTGTCTCATCTGTATTCCTTACAAAACCTATAAACACGGGCTGTCAGCAAGCTAAACCTGTCAGATTCCCGCTTCCCCCCCTCCTGCGGCTGCCACGATGCTGCCCGGGAAAGCGCCCCGCGCACTGGTTCTCATCATCACATCCCATTCATCACCGTGACTCCAAGCTCTGCTCTGCACGTGAGAAAAAAGGGTCAGGGGCATGAAAGGAAAAGAGACATAAACAAGTACCCAGCGGAAGCGGTGGGGCTGCGGAGACGTGGGAGGTAAGATTGCAGCCAATTTCTCGGCCAGCAGCTGTACAGGGCATGAGACTTGCTATACAAGTTAAGTGTTTTAAGCCGGAGGGTTGTGAGGAGGCTCCCGCATCTCCCGTGTTTCCTGATGCAAAAGCACAAGGAAAGGATAGAAAACCTTAGTTAAAGATGGAAAGATTATAAAACTTTTTATAACTTGAGTAAAGGTGATGGATTGGATGTTGAGTGCCTGGGGAGCCTGATAGCATGCAAGATGTGGACTCGAGAGTTCAATAAACATTCTTGCAGTGAAGCAAGAGCAAGCTCTGGGTTGCCTTTATAAGACAAACTTTAAGAGGCTTTGGATTAGGGTTGTAGGGAAATTGTTATAGAGGTAAAAAAAAAAAAAAAAAAGACTTTATGTTAGGCAGTAATATTCCTTTAAGTGTGATCTCTTTCATCCCCTGTGCTACAGTGACAGCATAGTTTGGTAGAATTTATTTTAAAAATGACTTTGGTTCCTTTTCTTCTTCATTGTCACTGCTGCTTTGGCCATTTGTCATTTGATGGGTTTGCTTTTCTAATTGGGAACTATGATTTTTGCCTGGGCGTCATTTTTCTCTCCAAGCTTTTGGCACTTTTCTTTTGCAGTAGAAAGTAGCTTTTACTCCTTTCTTCATTTGGATTTTTGAATTCTGTATTAGAAATATTGATACAATAGCATTCTGATATTTTTCTTCAAATAGGGGAAACTGTTGAGCTTATAACAGAAAACTTGTAAAATGCCATTCAGAAGAGTCTGGTACAAAAGAAGTCATTTGTACAAACATGATGAGTTTTTTTTCTCTTCTAAGTACTCAGTTCATAGGAATATTTTCTTGGAACTCCGTTTATAGAGATATTTGCTTACCATTATATCTACTTATGTGAGAGTTTATTAAGAATATGGTATGACCTCTTATCAATTGCTCAACAACTATGATAGTTGCAACTATGACCTTTCATCAGATGGTTGATAATATAAATATTTTTTACTAGTTACCTTAAGCAGAAATAATTCTGGCAAGTGACTTATTCTGTAAGCAAGTCACTTATTCTGTAACTTTTTAAAGTATGATTTTTGTCCAATTAATTCTAAAAGTCTGTTTTTCTGATTTGTGTTCTTTAAGATGAACAGAGGAAGGTAAATATGCCAACTACTTGATACTTCTCCTTGCACAATTGAAATTATAGGCGGATGATTAAACTAAAAGCGTATATGAGTTTCAAAAAGAAAAAGGCAAATTCATAGAGGATGCATCCATAATGTCTATTAAACGAAATAGCTTGGCAGCAACCTCCAAATCTGAATCCCTATACAAGTATCTGTTGAAAAGTGTGAAGGAAACCCCTTTTTCTTTGTGTTTCTCATTCTTTTCTAAGCATTTACTATCTTGCTAATTCTGGAGACAGGATGCTGGAGTTCTGTCTGAAATGCTATGGCATGTCTTAAAAAAGTAACTTAGGGGGAAAAATATAGGGTAGTTGGGGAGAAACTTCCTGTCGCTTAGAAAAGGAACTTTGGAATATGAAAATAAAATAGAGGGCTTCTATCATCCTCTACTTCTATAGAAGTTTTGTGGCTTTCTTAGTAAATGGCACAGTTTTCATTGCCAGTTGAGAAGTCATGCTGCTTTGTCCATCATCCCCCATGAAGTATGGAAATGCCAGACTTGTAACCTGCTGAATATCCTAGCCTTAGGAGGCAGGGGAAGTCCAGATCCCCCAACACGACAGCTGCACTAACACATTGCATGCATGCATTTATCTGTATCATAAGTCAATGGGAAATAAAAAGACAACAGCTTGAGGGGGAAAAAAAAGAGAAGCAAGGGACTGGAAAAGTTGCATGCATGGAGCTAGGATATTCAGACAACAGATAGTTCAAAGTCAGGCTGAAAACAGATAAATTCTAGGCCTGTGGGGAGTAACACAGGATGTCTGTGGAGAATAAGAATGAAGAGTGAAAGCACATTAGAAAAGAGAAGCACACACAAGCTCCCACAACTTACTGTATGCTGTCAAGTATAAATGCAGCACTGTGATACAGCAGAGCTCAAGTGCTGTCATGACTCTTCTTGCCCTAATGTGAAATGACTCATATGCCAAAATAAAGAAACAAAACATATTAGAAATTTCACTGACTTGTGAAGTAGGAGGTCTGAAAGGCATGTTGCATTACGTCTATAAAAGAGAAATACAGCTGTAATGCAATTAGGAAATAAATGTGAGTGACTTTTCACGAAGTAAATTGCACTGTAGCAGTAGCAACGGCAGTGGCTGTGGAAAAATGATGTTGTAACTTCTAAAACAAAAATTAGAAGAAAGATCAAAATAGTCAAGTAAACCATGGTAAGCACATGGGAATATTTTGGGAGAAAAGTGGAAATTGTTAGACAGTGTACCTTGTAAAATAATATAAGATATCTTACATGTTACTGCAAACATTTTGCAGATGGAAAATGAAAACAGGAATAAGATAAGTTCAGAACCCAGTGCTTCACTTTTCATTGATACTAGGAAGAAGAAAACTGCTAGTCAGTTTATCTAGGGGCATCAAACCAGATTGCTTCAGTTATCTTGATCAGTACCGGATGAGAATGAGGTACAAAGGCAAGATTCCTTTCCACTGAGATATGAAGTGTTCTTTTATGTTTTTCTACCAGGGTAAGCTACTATATTGAAGGTGACAGGCTGAATCTGATAAATACTTCAAATTTAAAGTCATGTCTTGAAAAAATAAATGGATATCTCACTTTTTTCTCCTTGAATATAGTTTGGGTTATATAATGCACTCCTGTCCGCATAGATACCAACTCTTTAGTAGTAAATGCTGTTTAGACGACTACATTAATCTATGAAAAAAAAAGGCTTGAAGGGTAGGTAATGTTACATAGCTGGAGACAGCAAAGAAATTCTGAAAGTGATTGCTTTCAAATGACTGGCTCTTCTCACCGAGCAAAAATTGTTGTTAGTGTTTACCATCAAAGATCTTGAATGCTGTATGACGTAACCTGCCTACTTTGAGTCTCTCAGGATCACAAACTAGACTTGATTTGCCATGTTGAAATTCAGATTCCTGTACCACAGATATGCAGTATTCTGTTTTTCGTCTTAGACGTTTTTATTTAAGGATACGCAGGATCCTTAAATAAAAGGATTATTTAAGGTACGCAGACTTCATTGTACACATTTAGCAGTTGACTGAAATAAATAATGTGTGGACTTAGATAGATTTGCAAAATGAACAGAATTGTCCTTTTGTTACAGACCAGCAGGAAAAAAAATCCACTGTTAAGGTAGATTAATACAGAATGTTGCGTTATGCTTGAGCAGTTCTTGCATTCATGTGAGAGGCACAATGATCTCATTGCTCTGTCAGAACTTAGTCTTGTTTGTAGGATATGACCGTTGCAGTGCCTGCAGTGCACTCAAATCTGGATTTTCAACATAAAAGTATGCACCACTCTAATAACTAACATGAGTCTTTATATTGGTTCAACTGTTCTTAATTTTTTGGCAAGAGCTTACTTCCTATTTGACACAGTCTTTTTAAAATGACATTTGCTGTATGGAGTTGGGAAAAACACCAAAACACGTTGAGAGATCTCTTCAGAAGCAGGCATATAAGAATGTTCTTCTGGTAGGTCCTGGCTGCTAAGCTCTTCTGTTCCAAAAACTGTGGGTTTCCTTATTGCAAGCTCTTCAGCATGTGAGGAGAAGGGAATCTTGACATCTGCATGCTTAAAAAGTGTTTGAATGGCTGTTCAAAGTCAGTAGAAAAGGCTCTTATTTTCCGCACTGCTAGTTTACTTAGCTCTATCTATAATGCCACGTGATTCATAGGTATGGTGCTTTTCCAGCTACTCAGTATATTTGAATTTTTTTTTTTCTTTTTTACAGTGCCGTTACAAGACACTGGCTCTTACACTGTGCTTACAAGACACATGACTTCTTACTTTTCATGTCTGCCTGTTAAAAAGGAGTTACTGTCCATCAATTTTGCATCCTTTGATAATACTTCTTCACTAGTCTTGTGTTTATCTTTTTAACTAAAGCAAATTCAAACACGATTTGTCCATTTCAAAATTGTTGTATTATTGTGATTTTAGCTACAATTTAAGAAATAGTATAGTTTTTTCATTATTATGAAAAGAGAGGGCTGGCCCCTTTTCAGTGGTGGATGACGATAGGACTAGAGGAAATGGCTACAAACTGAAGCATCGGAAGCTCCACGGGAACTTAAGGAAGCATTTCTTGACTGTGAAGGTGTCAGAGCACTGGAACAGGCTGCCCAGAGAGGTTGTGGAGTCTCCTTCTTTGGAGATCTTTAAAACCCGCTTGGAT
>JAUBOD010000235.1:425436-440983 GCA_032353885.1 Nothura maculosa | reverse complement strand
CAGAGCACTGGAACAGGCTGCCCAGAGAGGTTGTGGAGTCTCCTTCTTTGGAGATCTTTAAAACCCGCTTGGATACAACCCTGTGCCATGTGCTCTAGGTGACCCTGCGTGTGCAGGGGGGTTGGACTAGATGATCTCTAAGGTCCCTTCAGACCTTAAGCATTCTGTGATTCTATGATTATTTTGTTTTTTAAAAGACCAAAACATAACATTGCCCTAGTGTTTGAAATGTTTTGAAGTAATTCATGGGAGACTAGTATATAGTAGAAAATAGCAAATGTGTTCACCTTCGTGCATATGCAGGTGTGCTACAGTGCTGGCACTGTTATTTTCTTTAAGACATAGCCTAAAATATTTTAAAAGAAGCTTAGGATTAGATGTAGCTAAAGAAATACTTTAATAGCACTCTTAAAAACTACTCTTTATAAAAAGAGTTTTATTCTTTCACATGAAACTCAGCTATTAGATAGAATTGCAAAAGTATGCAGTAAAAAGAAGAAAATAAGCACAACAATTTTTTAAAAGTCCAGGCAGATCATTTCACTGTTAGTCTTGCAAGAATCATGCAAAGCAGTTAAAATGCAGACTGCTCACTACATTTTGCATTATATTCATTATGGATACTGTAGCTAATATGTTCTTGGCATTGTTTTGCCTATTATAATAATGAGATTTAATGAATTTTTTAAAATGCTCCAGGTGTACAGAGTATATTTTTCATGCTTTCTCAGACAACTGCTGGAATTTTCCCAACACTGAGACATATCTGCTAGTAACTGGAGATACTAACAGTCCTGTGCCAAACAGGAGGCCTTCTATCAAGTGCAATGGAGAAAAGAGACATTTTATGTGCACTGTTTAGTCTCCCAAAAAGATCAGCCCTTCTGCTGTATGTCTTGACTGGAACTTTTTAGAACCAAATATCTTTAACAGAGCATGGACGTGGTCTCGAGGGAATTAGTGTCCCTTCCTTTCGTAAAGGTACAGGTGACAGCTCTACGCCCCCTAAAAGGACAAAATATTCTTGTTATTTCCCTTAGTTCACGGAAAGCTAAATGTAAATAATAACTCTCCTTCTTGTGCTGTATGTTACAGGCAGGATGAGGAAGAGAAGTAGCTCAAATTCAATGGTCGGGTGTCTGTATTGATCTGGAAAGGAAAAACTGTCTTTTAATTAAAAGAAAAAAAATCTGTCAGGCCCAAAGAGATGCACCTTTTGTTTTAATTGGGCAGATCAGGAATCTATTCCTAGCATACCATGTTGATGCAGCACTCATTAACCTCTGTCAGGTTTCATGCAGTGCTACACCACCTTATGCCTTCCATCTCCAGAGCATGTGTAGTGACAGGTTCTTGATGTACCAAAAACCTTCCCAGTTGCAAATCCTTTGTCAAGCAACTTTTTTTTTTGTTTGAGATACCCTCTCCGCCCAAAATTAAGTGTAAGTGCTATTATTTTCAGTGACATAAGGGGTGTAAAAGGCATCAGTCTTGAAACATCAGCACCTTTGAAATATTTATTGAGACTTTTCTGTTTAGGCCTTAATCTAAGCATTACTTGAATATTAAAGGACTAACACATTTATTTCTTTTCTGATACTGTTGTGGAGGCCAACCCTAAACTAGCAATTAAAGAAATGCAGGAAATAATAGCAAAGATTAAAAAAAAGTCACCGAAATCCAACACAATCTTAGAATATTGTCCCTCCAGAGAGATTCCAAGAGAATAGATTTAAAAATAAATGAATAAATAAAAGCTAAAGATTAGTTGTCAATATGTATTGAATGTTTCATAATTTGTTTCTGAATTTGAGTTTTCCTAAATGCTTATCTGTATACCAAAGGTATCTGCCAAAAAAAATAAGCTGAACTCTAATTGTGCAGTATCAATTGCATAATTTTCTAATTATAGAATATTTGTATTTTATTTGGAGCTGCTTGTGAGTTACAGCAGGAAATTTCCATTAAGAAATTTCTATATACTGACTTATTTCTTGTGAGCTGTGATAAAAAGCCAAAATTTTAAAACTTATTAATGAAAGTCTGAAAGATTTAGAAATACAAAAATGATATTTTCCCAGCACTTAGTGTCAAAAATGTGTGATTACAACCTAAAGTGTATTAGAACTATTTAAAATATAGTGATATGAGAATGTGAATGTAAATCACTAAACTTGACAAATTGTTTTCTTTCAAATTTATTATGAGGATCTGGTGAAAAAATAATAAATTGTTGCATTCTCTTTGACATACTTGGATAGTGTAAAATACATTGTATTTTTGATGGCCAAAGGGGCAGCATTGTTTTAATTTAAAACCATTTCTCTGGCTGAAATAACTATTGACTGTGGTTTAGATATGTGTACTTAAGGGACTGACGTGACTCACACAATCTTTTGTTATTCAATACACAAATTGTAAAAAGTCAGTTTGATATCACAACTTAGACTAATTCTTCATAGTTGGTAAATAAAAAATCCTTCATTTGTAATGTGAAAAATCATCATATTGGATTTCATCTTAACTAACAACCTATCAATCCAAAAGAGTATTAATATAGACACTTTCTTTTCCTGTTCTTTTCTTTTTTCCTGTGTTTTCTCTGGATATCCAAGGAAGTTTTATTTCTTATAATGCTACACTTGCTTGTTGAAGAGCATAATCTTATTTAAGGATTTCCTGTAACAACTTTTTTTTTTGTTGTTTACTGGTAAGCATCTCTTAATTCTCTCTGTCCTTGTAGTCTGAGTAATAAAGCTTCTCTGCTGAATTTCCTCCATTAAGGCCAACGTAAATCCAAATGCGAGCATTATCTGTAGACATACTCACTATCCATGTCCAAAATCACAGTCTGACCACGGGGCTCAGAGTCATGCTCTCATTTCTTATTTCTGTTTACACACAGGTTAATTGAGATTTTTAAAAAATGTTTCTGCTTTGCCATTTTCTTCCTCCTGTGCCATCTTGTGCAAATGTTGTATCAATTAAACTCAACACAAATACCCAATGAATAGTCACTTGCTTGCTCTTCGCATTGTAACCAGAAGCCTTTTTTTATTATTAAGCTTGTTTTATAACACATCACCTACTGGTATGTGCTCATAAAGCACTTTTGGGTTACTCTAGTGGATTCAGATGAAAGTGCTCATCCATTTTTCAGGTATTTAGTAATTAAATTAACCAGAGAAAAAGCTTATTCCAAAATTAAAAAGATATGGGTTTAACTCTCTGATCTACCAGGGACTTTTATTTACTCTGTATCCCACTTGTACAAGGATAGTTTTATTACTTGCCTCACAAAGATATTGAGAACGTGAATTCCCTGAAGATTGCAATGCATTTAAATGATATAAGAAAAGGAGGATAAATATATATCACCAGAATTAGTAAAGAAGCCTTTGATTCTGAAAAGCAGTAAAGATCTAATACATCTGCAAGTTAAACAAAAGTGTATACGCTTTTATTCAAGGAGTATATATTACAGACAGGCAGGAGAGTGAAGTTTAATGTTATGGAGAAATAGAACAATTGTCCTCTTTTCAAGGTGCCTAAACATGTACAGAGCCATAAATTGGTCAAGTGAAAGGCTGCACATTGAAAATGGTGTCATGGAAATAGACATACAAAATTATCTAGCAAACCATTTTCTCATTTTTCTACTATCCTGCTGCATTTAGGCCAAACTTACAGCATAATAAGGATTTACCCTACTGAGGTAATGCAGACTTGAAAAATGGAAGTTAGTTTATTTGTACCTTGAGCTACAATACCAGAGAATAAGTTATTTCAGTAGATTTCAGTATCTTTATAAAAATGAGCAAATGGAACTTGCACCTTTTTGTCATACTCTTGAAGGCCTGAGGTCCTTTAGTGCTCTTGTAATCCACAACTTTGTTCTTATTCCAGGGAGAACACAAAGTCATTATGGATGAGCAACAGGGTAGTTTCTAAGAGACGTTGTGTGCCAAAGGCTAGGAATGGCTGAGTAATACTGCTCAACAGGTATCTCCCAAGTTTTCACATGGCTAGTAGACAAAATTCTGGACTAAAGAGTTGTTGCTGTAATTATTTTTGATTGAGCATGTATTACATTTCTTTCAGTTAAATAGGTAAATGGAGGAAAAAAAGCTTTGGACTTAGATGTTCATGTCTTTTTACTTTATGAACAAGCATCAGATTCACAATTTTGTAAATATATTTTACAAATATATTGTAAAATACAATATACAAATGTACAAATTGTAAGTATATTTTACAATTATATTTGAATTTGTTAATGCTTAATCAGAATTCTGATTTTTACTTTCTGAAAAGCATAGAGCTTTAATTAAGTTAGGCTTTAATATTTAATGTCACTGGTTCTTCTACCAGAAACAGAATGTAATGACATTCATCTTATGTAAGTGCTTTCCACTTAGGAGTCTTATTGGCAAAGAGTTACTTGATCTAACAGTATAGTCTAAAACTTCTTGATCAGGCAAGACTATGAGGAAACCTCTTGCACCCTTTCTTGGAAATCAGCACACTTGAATGCTTGTCTGAAGTGCCTGTACACAAATGCAGGCTGCATTGGGAATAAGCAGGAGGAATTAGAGATCTTTGTGTGGTTGCAGGGCTATGATCTCATTGTGGTTATGGAGAGATGGAGGAATAACTCACACGACTGTAATGTTGCCGAGGTGTCTACAGGCTCTTTAGGAAGGATAAGTCAGGAACGTGAGACGGGGAAGTTGCCCTTTAAGTGAAAAAGCAGCTGAAATATATGGAGGGAGAATGTGGAAGGGGCCAAGCTCTTCTCAGTGGAGGCAAGTGACAGGACAAGGGGAAAGAGATATAAGTTGAAACACAGGCAGTTCCATCTCCAGATGAGGAAGAAATTCTTGACTGTGAGAGTGACAGAGCCCTGGCACAGGCTGCCCAGGGAGATAGTGGAGTCTCCCTTCTCTGGAGATATTCCAAATGTGCCTGGATGCCACCTTGTGCCACATGCTCTAGGCGTCCCTGCTTGAGCAGGGGAGTTGGACTAGATCTCTAGAGGTCCCTTCCAACCTTAAATATTCTGTGATTCTGTGAGCTCTGTCTGAGCTTATGGATAAGAATTAAGGAGCAGATTAACATGGGTGACACTGTTTTTGGTGTTTGCCACCTGTTCAGGAAAAAGAAATAGACGAGACCTTCTGCAAACAATTGAAAGTAGTCTCACATTTACAGACCCTGGTGTCATGAGGATCTTTAACCATTCCAGTATCTGCTATAGGGATAAAACAGCAGGTACATGCAATCATGGAAAGCGCTAATGACAATGTTCTGATAGAGCTAATAGGTGAACCAGTGAGGAGTTCTCTGCTTGACCTCATAGTTACAAGCTAGGAAAGGCTTTCTGGAGATGTGAAGGTTGGGGGCAGCTTTTGCTGTAGTGACCTTGAGAAAGTTGAGTTCAGGATCTTGAGAACAGGGAGCAGGGCAAACCACAGGATCACAGTGTTGACTTGGAAGAATTACATGGGCTTTAGGAGGTGGAAGGGTCCAGTAAAGCTGCTTGATATTCAAGCATCATCTCCTCCTAGCTCAAGAACAATCCATCCCAATCAGCAAGAAATCAAGGAAAGCAGACCTGCGTGGACATACAAGTTGCTTGTGACAAAACTCAAAACATAAGGAAAAGCATAGAGTAGATAGAAGCATGCTGTGTTACCCTGCTGGAGCAGGGGAGGTGGACTAGATGATCTCCAGAAGTCCTTTCCAACCTCAACCATTCTGTGATAGTTCAATATATTTACCTAAATAAAATCATATGGACAAGGTACTGTCAACTTAGAGGTTCATCTAGTAAATTACTAGAACAAATGCGATCTTTTCAACCTCAGAAAAATTTTGCTTAAATCAAAATTTATGAAACTTTTGCTTAATTCTGTCCATAAAGGACATTTTTTAAAACAATATTGACAGAGTTGTCTGCAGTTCAGATAATCTGTTCTTATAGAATTCTATCTCCTCTGAACTGTAATAGCATAAATGTATCAAATGATGTATAAATACAATAGTGAAATGTATTGGTGTTGTCAAATTTTTAATTTCGAAGTACGTAATGATCCAGATTTCAGACTCTCCTTGCAGCTCATGTTTTAAGCCCGTGGAAAGATTCCTGATGATTTTACAGTGCTTTCACACAGTCCATTTTGACCTAAGGGATAAGTATATGGGTACCATGCTTTTTCTCTCCTTCAGTGTTTCTGTCTTCCTTTCTGTTTTTACCCTGCTTTTCTCTGGCTGATGATCTTGCACAGATTACAAGAGTATTGAGCTATTTTGGAATTTGAGATCTCTAATTTTGAGATGTCATGTGTTTGTAGTTTACTGCTGCAGTA
This sequence comes from Nothura maculosa, assembly GCA_032353885.1. Taxonomy (NCBI): domain Eukaryota; kingdom Metazoa; phylum Chordata; class Aves; order Tinamiformes; family Tinamidae; genus Nothura; species Nothura maculosa. The sequence goes on along the minus strand of JAUBOD010000235.1, from coordinate 434,615 downwards.
CATACCATGAATGTAATAAATCATTGTGCCATTGCTGAGCACTTCTAAATGCTCACTGTATTGCAAGAAACATTGTCTGCTGCACAGAAAAGATGACTAATACTGCCTGACAATTTACCTTACAATTTCTGGAAATAGTATGGTAGCAAATATATTATGTGGGTTGTGCTCATGCTCTTGAAATGATTGATATGTTTTTAATTATAAATCAAATTTTAATTTAGTTACTCTGTTCACCCAAGTATATCTTATGAAATTTAATTTATAAAATATTAATACTTGCTATAATTGAGTTTCCAGTGCTGGTAAGTTTGGTTGCTTGAGAACAGAAAGTAGATCCTTTCAGAATGACTAGTTTTGTAACTAGAACTTAGCTTTGCAAAAAGGTGGTCAGGAAACTAGCCTTTTTTATTTTTTTTAATGGCATAACTCATGTTGGAATGTTGATCTGAAGGAAAGTTTTCATGGTTGTGATCTTGCTGTACAAGATTTTTGTTTGTGATGCAGTCTTTACAGTACAGAAAACCAGCATTTTGATTTAGATGCTGTAAATTAAAAATAGCTACACAGAATGGTAAGAGCAAAAGCAATTAGTGCCAACTGGTCTAGGCAACCTCCATGTTAATTAATTTTCATTACTGAATTTAAATAGTAAGTTGTCTTCTCATTAATGCACTCTCTAGGTTTATTTTAAGCAAGGACTTTGCCTGCATTGCATTCTGATCAGTCCACGCCAAGTTTAAGAACATAACTATGTTTCTATGGCTGGTAGATGGACTTAAAGCCATTTAATGAGAATTATTCCTAAATTTCTTCAGATAAATGGAACATAGACATCCGTTGTCATATATTTTGCTAATCCTTAACTTTTGTCTGTTTTAAGAAAAAGAAAATCTGTAAAATTTGACTTCAAAAATGAAAGTTCAAAAGACTTTGTCTCTTTGATTGCTTAGCCTCTGGTATTAATAGGCTTTTTAAGAGAGTCCATGCCCTGTTGGACAAAGTAACTATAGACGAGTCATTTTACTAAATATAGTATGATATGTAGTATATAGTGCTGCATACAAATGAATCACTTTTTTGCAGTCATTTCTTTGTATCACAGAATATTGCAAAATATATGTGTTTTTCAAAAATGAAATATACTCCTTAGAGGTTTCAATGCATAATTAAGAATATGATTAAATAAAGAAAAAATGAGTGCATAAATAGCTTAGTAACTTTTTTTGCATTTTTTTGTTTAGCAATTACTTCATTAGCTCAACTTTAAAAACTTTTTACCCTAAATTCTCAGCCCTGTACACTTGCAAAACTTAGGGCCAGACCTTGTGGACTGTAACTAAATATCCAATAGTTCATATTTTAATACAAGCAGTAAATTAATTGTTTAGGAGAGAATGACAGTTTATAAATTAGCCTAATGAAATTGTGTTATCTTTGGAGTTAAGACAGGCACTGAGGGGAAACTTGTATTTCTTGTTAATGCTTTTTGTGTTGAATAGTAGGGTACCACATTTTTAATGGAATAACAAGGTATCTCTCAGCAGAGAGAGTGAACAGGAAGCTTTTGATTTATTTTGGCTGAAAGGTTACTTCTGGTCTTCTATCTGCTAGAGACAATCTGTAATTTTTTTCAGATTTCCTTATTGCAACTATAACAACTTAGGGTTTCCAGTGAAGATTTAATATTTCAGGTTTTTTTTCTGCTATAGAAAATAATTTAATGTTTGTTTGTTCTCTTTATACTAAGCCACTTCACAAATGATAACTTGGGTTCTGTATTACTCATGTTTTTATAATTCATATATTTTTACATGAATATTAATAAATATCTCCACAATCCTGACAGACTCATTATTTCCAGTTTAAGATCTAAAGATGTGATAATTCTGCTTGAGTTCTCAAATTTATTTCAGTTGTACAAGGTAATGATAACAATCACAGTCTGCCTTTCAGTCAGCATTTATAGCATTTATGGTAGTAGAAAAATTTTATATGCATGTACAGTGTAGGAAACTGCATAATCAAACATGACATAAGCATATTGGGATGAAGATATCGTTCTCAAGTGTTTTTTATTGGGTTTCACATCCACCATGTGCAGGAAATCAGTAGCATCTCTTAAAGCATTTGCGATAAATGAATTTTACATCAAATTAAATTAGCATCACAGAATCCTAATTTTCTTAGTTACTTCTTTGGAAACTATTATTGGAGAATCTATACAACTCATAACAGTTAATGTACCCATGGTGATAAAGATTTAGTAGAAACCGTTATTGGAAAAATCCTTCATCTGTCCTTCTCATGCCGCCTTCTACCCTTTCATTCCCTGATGTTTACACTGGTATTTGTAAAAATGAGTAACAATACAAGCACTTTCCTGTAAAATTCCTGCTGTTCAGAGGAGAGTTAGTGTTCAGAGAGTCAGATCTCCAATGTCTAAAAGGTTGTTTTATTATTCATTCTCTTATCTTGGGAGTGCTGCAAGATGTAAATCCATACAGAAAATTTTAGAAAATATAAATTTCTATCTTAATGATTTGGGAATAGGAGTTTGAGATGAAAGCATATGCTGCCACTTTTTGAGGAAAAAAAATACAAAAAGCTATTCCTAGAAGATCTTAGATCTCACTTTTTGGCTATGCCCAGTGATGCACTCTATTACAGGCAGGTTGGCAATGCATACCACTGAAAACATGTTTTGCCATTTTTTTGTTTGTTTCTCTCTGGCAGGGAGAAATGTCCCCTTCCTTCCAGAAGGTTCTTTTGACCCTGTCATTATCCAGTCTCTTAAATTGCAGTGGATAAAATGTGCAAAGACTTGGAAACCTTTTCCAATTAGTCAGAGATTTTTAACTTGCTTAGGGGCTTGTGGCCACACCATGTTTGTATGGTGACATTGTTCTTGCTAAAAAAGAAAAAAAAAAAATCACATCCTTACCTTTATCTTTTTTCTCTCTGAATCACTATTTTGTATTCTCCAAAATTCTCAAGCAAAAAAAATAGCCTTATCTAGTTAGCACCCTTTCTTTCAACAGAGCAAATGAAGTTGGATCTCAGGAATACCTTGCATTAAAAACTTTATTTTGATAAGATTTCCACTTCAGGGTCCATCTCAACTCCAGCCGAGTCTTACAGCATCACACAATGTCTGTACTTCCATTTCAGTGTGAAAGTGGGAAGCTGAACTATGTTTTGAAGGATCTTTTAGTGCCTGTGATATGGGGCTGGAGTCACTCCCCAAATTATCCCCCTCTGAGCTCTGAAAGAGCACTCTAATGGTGCTCTTAGAACACACACTAGAAGAGTAGAATTTCTCAGCAGAGGATTTGTAATCAGACAGAAGAAAATTGTAAGAGAGTTTGCAAGCAGGATTTTATTGCTTCTGCCTTTGTTCCTTTGCAGAGTTCTCCTATCCCAAGGTTTGAGAGTCCAAGCTTTGAGACTGGATTTAGGGTTGGAGGTAGGTCCATCTACATCCCTAGAAAGAGGGACTCCATTCTTGTCCCTAACTAGTATTTGGGAGGCCAAGATGTTTGACTACCATTTTTCTTCCCCACAATCTCTGCTCCCAGGGCAGGACCTTTTCTGCGGAGGACATCTGCTTCTGGAAAGGGGCAGCCTTCCCTACCTCCCAAGGTACCTCCAGACCCGGGACACAGCAAGATCTACCCTCCTCCTGCCCCTACTTGGCCTTCTAAAGGAAAGGAGCACTGCAGTTCACCATGATCAAATTAAGCAGATTTAGCTCCCCTCATGTGCTGAAATCAAAGGCCAGAAGTGCTCAGAAATAGTTTTGCCAGGGTATTTTAGCACGTATGAGTACATAGAGGAAGGCAAGCCAGCAGTTTTTCAATTAACAGTTGACCATTTTGTTAAGGGCCATGCCTTACGTTACTTCCTAAGTGTTCCTTACAGGAAACGTGTTTGCCTCTGTGATTTCTGAAAGATTTTTGACTAATAGTGTTTGACAGACCAACAGATGACATTTGGCTGATGCTATTCATGCTGTAAATGTATGTAATGTCTGCATAAATGTAGAAGCAGAGTGCAGTACCCACAGAAAGAGAGCCAGCAGCAGGTATCTACCTCGTCCTGCTGTTTGAGATATATTCAGCAGCCTCTGAGAGGCAGGACTGAACACTGTTTCAGGCAGCTCTTCCGAGTCCTTACCCAACTATGTGGTTAGAAAGCAGCAGTTGCAGAGCCTGTGCGTCTCTACCTTTCAGACTCCTCATTTTGTTCTTTTGGCCCTTTGCCATGAAGTAGCCTTGGGTATTAATTCCACATACAAAGTGCTTGGTTTGACTTCCTTAGCATTTTCCAGAACAACTGCTAATTACATTGGATATGGGCGACTATTGCTCTACTGCTGCTAGGTTCCAGCTTTGGTCTCTTGTGCTCTCATTTGCTCCCATGATTTGCCTGAAATGAAAGGACTTATTTAGTGGAATGTATTTACCTGAGGAATTATAGCTTCGTCCCTTGGTCATAAGGATGGTTGGAGGCGTTTGGCACAAAACCAGGTTCAGTGGATTGTGGCTGCCTGTTCTTGTTGTATAAGGTTGCCTGTTGTAGTTTATAGTCTGCGTGGAGCAACTAATCTCTCTCTGGTGTAAAGGACAGAGCAGGGTTGCTGTGTACTATGCATTGTGTCTCATGCCAGCTGGAAAGATTACTAGACACTCTGGAAGCTTTTTTTCTGAAGTAAGGACTTTTTACTTAGTTTCTATATGTAGTTTTTTTCTTGTGATTATCTCTTAGCAACAGGCTAGAAAAGCTTTAAGAAGATTAAATGAATAAATGAAAAAGGAGACCAGTGGGATTTTTTTAATTCACTCCAGAATAGGGCAGAACAAATGGATCGAGATGCACATTGATCTACGCTTGAGATCATTCCATCCCACAACTAACCCATTAAAGATGGAGCAATTGCAGATGTGTATTATTGACATTTATCACAGCTGTGTAACTGGATGTTCTTGTTTAGAAAGAAGTGGGGAGAAATTCTGCTCTGAGTCTTTTTCTTATATGATTATTTTTGCATTTGAAAGGAAAACCAGAGCTGTATAAATTAAATGGTATGAGAGAAATAATTGTGCTATAGGCTTAACCTATTTATTCTATTTGAACTTGAACATGAAAATGAGGCAATTAGTGTAATGCTTCTTCAGATAGACTGAAATTACCCAAAAAGAAAAAAAAAATCAAGATCAATTAGTGAACTGTAGTGAAAGTTAGCAGTTAGTTAGTTTTTTCTTACAATGTGATATTTGTAATAGGTAAAAAGTGGTGAATTGTTAACTTGCGTTCATGAATGCCTGTGTGAAAACATAAGGTCACACCTTCCAACTTTTCTCAGGAAAGGGACTTCTGCTAATCTGAATGCTTGGTCTAGATACTTGGCATCCAATTATCTTTTGAGAAGTTCCATTCAACAGTGAATTGCATGAAAATTATCTCTTTTTTTGGCATGTTCCAAATCTGACTCCTCTTAGCTTAGTTTATTATTCCTAATTCTTGTTTTGAAATAGTGTTTAATTGACCCCCATCCACTCTCTCCATTCAACTTAAGATTTTGCAGAATTTTATTATGATTTTCAATTATTTCTTCTCTAGGCTGCAGAGCCCCAATATAGTGACCTAAGTCATCTGCAAGTCCTTTTTCATAAATAATATGATGTTCTCCTTGAGATGGAGGAGGATGGAAGGACCAGAACTTCACACAATATTGGAGACAATGCATGCATTTATGCTATGGCAAAATTAAATCCAAGCAGAGTATGTTCTCCAGACTGTTACCTACACATTTCAGAGAATACTGATAGACTTGGAAGTTGATAAAGGCCAAATATCTTTTCCAGAGGTAGATTCAGAATAGGATCCTGACTGAGGCAGACTCAGGTTAGGATCCATTTTTACCTGTCTGAATTACTATCTGGGAGATAGTGCTACAACTTTGGATTGTACAAGGCGTACGAGGAAACTAGCCATGGCTCATCAAAGATGAGCTTTTGTGTGAGGTGATTTGTGTGTATACTGTGTGTTCAGGACTTTAATAGGACTAAAATACCTTTGGGAAGGGACCTTCTATATGTAAATTAAGTAATATAAAATCAGTGTGCATAAGGCATGTTGGAGCATAACTATAGTCCTCTTAATTTTACAAAAGCACTTTGTTTACAAAACTTATTCTCCTCAGATTCGGAGAAGCAAAAAGAGAATATGCTCTTATGACAGAGAACTGATTTGATGGCAAAAATGTTAGAAATGCCAACAAGCAAGCATATCATCTCTTTAAGGACTGCTTTGTTTCCAGTAATTTTGCTGGTGTTTAAATCTTGAAGAGCTAGGTCAAAAAAAGTCAAGTCAAAGTTGCAGCAGTAAAATTACCATTAAAATAGTAGCAGTTAATGGTTCTGCAAATACTTTTGCTGACTGTATAGAACTGGAAGAATTTGAGCCTGGAGTGTATTAAGTAGGTGTATGTGTAATTTCATCCCGGAGTAGAGAAACTGAAAATTGTTGGAACAAATTTGATGATTAAGGTTTTCTTGTGTGAGATTGAATTTAATTTGCAAAATACCCACTAATCACACAGATGACAAACAAAGGGCAAAGCAAGCCAGCAACAAATTGTACTTTGTAAGGAAGCTTTTAGTTGGATGCAGCTAGTAAAGTGCTTAGTCCTTTTCGAGTAGTGGAAGATGACTGTTGTACTCCTGTTTTGTAGGATCATCACGAGGATGATCAGGGATCTGGAAACATCTGCCCTGTAAGCAAAGGCTGAGAGAGCTGGGCCTGTTCCGCCTGAAAAAGAGAAGGATGAGGGGGGATCTGAGCAGTGTCTATAAATACCTCAAGGGAGGGAGTGAAGAGGAGGGGGCTGGCCTCTTCTTACTGGTTGCTTCTGAGAGAACTAGAGGAAATGGCCACAAATTGAAGCCCTGGAAGTTCCACAGGAACTTAAGGAAACATTTTTAACAGTGAGGGGGACAGAGCCCTAGAACAGGATGCCCAGAAAGGCCGTGGAGTTTCCATCTCTGGAGATCTTCCAAACCCACGTGGATGTAGCCTTATACCACGTGCTCTGGGTGACCCTGTGTATGCAAGGGGATTGGGCTAGATGACTTCTGCAGGTCTCTTCCAACCTTAAGGATTCTGTGATTCTATGAAGATGGATTACCAAAAATCTGAACAAAGTTCATAATGCCCCCCGTCTCAGACTGTTGACTAGAGATTTGCTTATTCCTTTTTCAGTAGAAATATTCTTTAAGTGTACTTCAGGTTACCACCCAGTTTCTAGGCAGTGTTGTATGTGTAGTCATCCAGTAGGGCTTCTTCCTCATTCCTTAAGTTTAAATATGTAAGCTTGCCTGATGTCATGGTTTTATACTGAGTGAATAGAGTGTTTTTTTTCATGAGTATTAGAGATGATTGCATGTATAATTAAAACTAAAGATTACCTTCAATTTAATCACTTTCAGTGCTTCATCCCATCAGTGTATTTTTTCCTTCTGGTAGCAGGAAGCATAATTAGGTTTAGGGAAACCCTATCAGGGCCTTTTGTTTTGAATAATTATTTTGAAATATGTATTTTTTTTCTTCCCTGTCAGTTGCTTAATCTCCTAGATGCAAGGCATTTAGACTGACAGAATGCATTTCTTACCTGCTTGTTAACACTTTTCCTTTGTACTGTAGAGCATTGTAACAGGCAAGTGGTGTTCCAGTCATGGAAAGGACATGAGTCCTTTTGTTTTAGAAGCAGCTAAAATGGGTCAGCAAGAGTGGAGCACATCCTGCTCCAGCTTTGCACCAGGCTTTGTTCATTCCACTTTTGTACACCTGCTGGTAGGCATTCCTTAGGGCTTTTGCTTTTTCCTTACTTTTTCCAGCCCTAGCCAGGGATAACTAAAAGACACCTCTAAAGCAGGTCGCAGGTATTTAGTACATTTGAGGGATGTTATTTATGCCTCTTTATTCCCTTCAATCTTAGCTCACAAGATGTGAATGAGTGTGCTTAATATAGAGCAAACAGTTCACAAGGTCACTGTGAATTTAGTATGTCACTGTACCTTTTGACCTCATGTTTTGTTTTAGGCTTTAAGTGAGCCCATTCTTAGGATGAATGCTGCTGTTCAGAGAACATCTTTTAAAGACCAGACTCAGGTCAGCAACTACCTTTTAAATGAGTAGAAATATCTAAATGAGAGGAAAGCAAAAGGACAGTTGGTCTGGACAAGTCTGAGTGAATTCTGTGAATGCATGTATTTCAGTTTTAACATGACTTTCATGATTGTGATTTTAAAAAAGTCCATTATTGCAAAATAAGTTTATAAAAACTCTCCCTGTACAAGTTAACAATAAATACTTGCTTGACTTTAAGCAGGAATATGAGATACTTTTAGGTCCAAGAGTATAATCTGAGCTGATCTCCAGAGGACTTCATCGCATGTTTTTAAATGTTTTCCTTAGTTGTTTGAAACACTGGAGGAAAATATAAATAACATAGTGAAAGAATTATGATGATAATTAGCTGAAGGTCTTTTGATCTGTCAGGTCAAATGTTATGCAGCTAATGCAGCAACAAAGATTACTGAAATGGTATATTCAGCAAATAAATGTACTCAAGCATGTTTTTAAAAATATAGTCAATTGGAATCCTTAAAATCCTTAAAACAAATTCACCTTGTATCCAAATATTAATAAAATTATAATGCTGATTGTTCTGTAACACTTGTTAACCTAAGCAGTGCACAATGAATTTACACAGGGACTAAACAATCTCTCATAAAAAAAGGCTTTATGAAATCATTTATAAATATCTACAGCAAAGAGACAAAAATATCTACAGCCTCATTAGTGGCCAGTGATAGGACAAGGGGAAATGTGTATAAGTTGAAACACTGGAAGTTCCATCTCCAAATGAGGGGGAACTTCTTTACTGTGAGGGTGACAGAACCCTGGAACAGGCTGCCCAGGGAGGTTGTGGAGTCTCCTTCTCTGGAGGTCTTCAAAGCCCACCCAGATGCCACACTGTGCCACCTGCTCTGGGTGTCCCTGCTTGAGTGGGAAGGTTGGACTAGATGATTTCTAGATATCCCTTCCAACCTTGAACATTCTGTGTTTCTGTGAAAGCAAAGCTCAATGGATCCATCAGCAGAGCATCAGCTTTA
>JAUBOD010000235.1:405754-425336 GCA_032353885.1 Nothura maculosa | reverse complement strand
AGTTCCATCTCCAAATGAGGGGGAACTTCTTTACTGTGAGGGTGACAGAACCCTGGAACAGGCTGCCCAGGGAGGTTATGGAGTCTCCTTCTCTGGAGGTCTTCAAAGCCCACCCAGATGCCACCCTGTGCCACCTGCTCTGGGTGTCCCTGCTTGAGTGGGAAGGTTGAACTAAATGATTTCTAGAGATCCCTTCCAACCTTGAACATTCTGTGTTTCTGTGAAAGCAAAGCTCAATGGATCCATCAGCAGAGCATCAGCTTTATTTGCATGTCACAAAAACATAGGTACTCATTTGGTCGAATCTCATAACTTTCCTAAAAAGAGAGCAGGGATGGTATAAGTAGGAGAGAAAGACGAGCCAGACTGTTTGAGATTTAGCAGCACTGTAAAGTTAATATGGTTGGTTAGTGTAAGAGGCTTTAATTAACCATTGATCACACTGAACACTTTAATGATCACATGCGTATCATAATGTACAACATGCTGAACTGCTTAAGGCATCACAAAAGTCTACAGAAAGCAGAGAGTCAAATATCTCATTAGTTTTAAAATAACTGCTCTTCAACTCCATTTATTATTTAATGTAGGAATGTGGTATTTATAAAGCCAACTGAGATTAAAACGTGAAGTCCTCTGCAGGTTATGGAAATGTTCCAGTGACTTTAAATCCTCAGCTTAAAATGATATCTTTCAGTGCTGGAGACAAAGAAGGGAAAAAAAGAGGGAGGGAATAAAAGAGCAATATTCTACTTCATCCAAATTGATCTCTGTTACTGTTTCTTATTGCCTAAAAACAAAGTGACATATTTAAAAAAGATCTCTGCCTCTAAGGGATGGTTCTAAATGAAGACAGTCTTTTTCCCCACTGATGTAATGGAGAGCTCGTTGTTTTGGAGCAACTTATCTCAAAATGAAGCCAATTATATTTCTCTGTGCGATTAACATGCCAGATGACCTATGATTATGAATCATTTCCACCACTAATTCAATATTTTTACTGTAGGAGGAGGTGAAGTCCTAATGTAGATGAGTGATAAAATGTGTATGTATAGTACTGAGCTTTAAAGATCTATTTTAAGCAGCCAATAGAGATCTATTGATCTTTTCTATCTAAAGATCCAATTTAGCCAGCAGAGAAAGGGATGTTCTGTCAATTACTATGTGAAGAATTGTATTTTTCTCCCAAAAATACTAAAAGAGTTTATAGCTCTCACTTCACTGGGAGATTAGCTGGTTAACATAGCCGTCTAATTTAGGGGATCTGAAATGCTGTGGCACAAGTAGTCCTTTATATCACCTTCTTTTGTACTGTCGTAATGTAGCCTGTCTGGCAATAAGAAAAAAAATATTTGTCCTTTCATTTTTCTGAGAGCATTCAGAACTTTTACATAAGGGGTAAAAGTGAATATAAATACTCTGATAATCTTATGCTCCTTATCTACAAAGGGACAACTGAGACCAACTTAGTTACCCCTCTGAAGTAGTGGTAAAAAAGGAAAACTTAAAATGCACTATGCATTTTATGATGTGATATTTATATTACATCAGATATCCTAGGTATCTATTTTGGTGTGTCAGAGATACTTTTAGTAATGTCTTATATTATTGTGTTCATTCTGTTTCTGGCAACCATTACACAACCATTAATCTGAAACAGCAGAATCCTATGCAACAGAATCCTATACAACTCTATTATCTCCTACTACAATAGTGTTTTGACAATATAAGATTAGTTTGCTTCTTGTTGGCTATCAACTGTACTTTTAGATAATCTGATGTTATCTCTACAGTGAGATGGCAATCTTAGAAAAAATACTGCTGTTTAGAGACACTTCTATGACATGCAAGGTGATTGACATACATACTGTGGTACAATATTATTCTGATTGTTAGATGTAAAATAAACCTGCAGTTAGGTCTTCAAAATTCCCATTTCCGCATATTAAAATATAACTATACCTAAGAAAGCTCTGAAATTTTCTTGCCATGCCAGGTTGAAATAAAAGCAAAGCTAAGCCTTCTCTATAATGCAATATACTGTGCTTTGTCTGTCTTGATTGTCTCCCCTTACTTAGGAGAAAAAAAAAAGGAAACAACCCTACTTGGTTCAGTAGCAATATCATTAAGGGAGAACTTAAGAATTCCTCCTCCCCCAACCCCAGTTAACATGATTGAACTGTGCTTAATTAAACATGTGTGAATTGAAATTCTGCAGAATTCCATAGACTCTTTCCAGTAGCCATTCTTTTGACTTCGACATTCTTTACTTTGACATTTAGACATTATTTTTGGTTGTGAGATTTCACTATGTACTTTTTCCTTTCTTATTCTTTATGTATTTTGTCTAGTTTTGATATCACACTAAATAGCCTGCCTAGGAAAACAGAATTTTATTATTGCCTCTTTGATCACCTGTTTTATTGCAGATAGGAATACTTTAAAATATGTTATCATGAATATTAAACATCATTTGTGTGCCAATATCCTGTAAGAACTGGATTTGATATTCAAAAGTAACAGATTATGATATTTCCAAATATGATATACATTTTCTAAATGTAATAACAGCTATTTTGAAAAGTTGGAAGTTTGTGGAGAGACTGAATGGATTTGATCCAAGGGAAAAATAGGAAGGAGTACAGATTTAAGTGTCCATTTTATATAAGGATAAAGTAGCAAACAGTTTAAAGATCACATGGTAAAGAAGTATATGTCTCTTCTGTCAAGAAGCTTTAAAATAAATAAAAAAATATAGTGCTTTCCTCTTTTCTTTTTCTTTTCATGATCGTAATCTAGGATACTCTTGGAAGCCAAAATGGTGTTTGGCAGAATTCAAACAGATCCCAGAAAGAACCTAGACCCTGTGGTAAGGAGAGAGAAAGGGTTAAAGGAAGCAGAAATGACTGCTTCATCTTAAGGTTACTCTCCTCCAGGGAATTCTCAGTAGGTACTTAGGGTTGTGCATATTTGTCAATACTATATACTGCTTTCTGAGTCTCTGCTGGTAGTTGTCAGTGTTAGCGGCCCATACTAAACAGACCATGGTAGACCTGACATCTAGACTAGGTAACATTAACAACCAATTTAATGTACTGAAATAAAAACATCTGCTAGCTTGCACACCAGCTGCAAAGCTGCCTTGTCTTTGCTCAGAATTTACCTAGTTTAGTTGCAAAGTGGGCAGCATATCTTCTCTTTGCAGGAAACAGGAGGCTACTGCATACTCTATATATGCTTCCTACTTTGTAGTGGTTCTTTGCAATAGACTAGCACTTGAGAACAGTTACTGCTACCATCTCCAAGAGATCACATACTTGCTCCTGTTTTTTGCCATTATAGACCTTCCAGCACTGCTTTCTCTCTCTCACCTGGTGACAACAGCAGCTTCAAACCCTTTGTCTATACTTCTCAAGAGGTTGCTTGGAAGGAGAGTCAACTTCAGGGGTAAACATCCTGCTCATTTTGATCTCCAGACATCCACTTCTGTGGAGTGAGTTTGTAATGTGAACCTGGAGGGAAGCTCTTGAGGTTGCTACTTAAAGCTGTAGGTAAAATTGTGTATCTCTAGGAAGTAAAGATAGGCCCTAACACAAGCCAGATCATGACACAACTCTTTCACCGCCATCTCCCTAATTAATTTTGTTGTGTCATATGGCTTCTGAATCATACTTTTGTGTTAGTTTCATATGGGAAGAAGCTGAAGGGTGCAAGTGGGAATTTGTCTTTTTAAGAGAAAACTTCCCAAGTTCAAAAAAAGTTTAATCCATAGCCTTTTTAGAAAGTTGTACTTGAGCACTGCTTGTTGCTATTATTTGTAAGACAAATATTGCATAACTCCAGATACTTACCAGCCGAAATTTATTAAATATAACTAACTCAAAAGAAAACTTTTACAGTATGTGAAAGAGGAAAACTGAAACACATAGTTGAGTATTGATCTATGGTCAAACAAAATCTTTTAAATGTAAATTCTTCACTTAATTTAGACAGAATCAAAAATAAAGTCAATGGACCTATTAGAATTGCCCCAAGACTTTGTCAAAATATATCATACAATTTTCATGCTGTCTGTTGATGGATCCAGATAAAGGAATAAACTTATAACTTCTGGTATTCATATTTAGGGCTAATATCAATATCAGCTATCCTTACCATAGAGCTGTTGGGCTTTGGACTAACCTTTTTTCAAGGGTTAATGCTGTGATTCCTGTATTTGTCTGCTGTATTGATTGTTTTAAAATAACTGGTGTTATTTTAATGTTCTTAGCTAGATTTGCAGTGTGTTGGAGAGTGGAAACTGCAATGAAACTCTGAAATTGCAAACATACCAAGAACGTACCCAACCCACAGACAAAATATGATTTGTTTATTTAAGCATTCTTCCTTATCAAATTTATCTAGTATTTCCTCTTGTGGGGATTTCTAGATTAGAAATTGTGTCATGCTAATCTTTACCTTCATGTAGTGGGCTCTCCAGCTTTGCCTTTTGGCTTCCATGAACTGTAGTTATGCATTGGAGCATAATTTAGAAAAAAAATATGAAGAGTGAATTCAAATATGAATATGCTTTGGTCTTACTGGCTTCATTTTTCTTATGTTTATAGCAAATTAAACATGAAATTACATTCTTTTTTGCGAAGTGTAGGTGGGTCCTAGAGGGTTCAGCATTTGTATCCTATTGTAACTATCTGCTGCAAGTCTAGTCTGTGAGCTGGAAAGCTAGACTGTAGTGATAGGAACTGGCCAAGGGCTGTGATGCACATTTGGGAGAAATAAAAATAAATAAATAAATAAAGAGGAGGGAGGAAATGAAGCACAAACACTTTTCAAAATGAAATGGCCCTTCATCAATACATTATCTTGCCAGAGATACTAAGGCAGGTGTGCCTGACTTAGGTTTAATGGAGATAAGTAAATCTGTCATTCCTACTTCACAGCTGCCAGACTGGCTTATGTGCATTCATAGAGCTGTAACAGCGTAGGAAGAGAAAGGCAGCAGGACTGGCCAGAATGATGAGCTAAGCCAAGGGAAAGCTCTTAGTCATCATATCCTCTTTTGGGAGAAAGGTCAGAAAAGATATCAGTTTAGAGTGGGAAGTTAAGAATAACTTAAGGCAAAACTCAAGGAAAAAGGCAAAGAGTAATTAAGTTAGGATATGGGGAAAATAAGTTATGAAGGTTAGCCAGACATAATAAACTTGTGTAATGATTTAAGAACTATGTAGCAGTCATAATGATTGGAAGTCTTTTCTTATTTATTTTTTTAAGCATGGTTTATTTTAGAAGTGCTTAAAAGAAAGAAATGACAATGAAAGAATAAGCATCTAGGTTTTTCATTTTTTAGTAGCTGAAACCAGGAAATTCCATGTGTCCTCCAGAAACTGTTGCCAAGAAGAGAAAAGGAGGAGAGGATGATTTGGTGCTTGTTGATGAAGGGAAGGGTTGTTTCCAATCAAGTGACAGCTACATAGGTATTTCTTTTTATAAGACCTGTGAAATCTATGGGAGACTTAGAACTCTTTGTAGGTAAAATGGTATTTATCTGGTATTATCTGTATCTGAGGCTGATTGTACATTAAGTTGCAAAGCTTTCCCCTTTCATGCAAATAAACTTTCTAAGAAGAGTTGCACTTTATATTGGCTCACTGGTCTGATTCATTGCTCTAATTCATGCATAAGGACAGCAGGTTTGCAGGAAGATTCTTCTGTGTTCCTTCTTGTAACTGTGAGCACACAGTAGCTAAATATTCAGATAGCCCTGCAGTGACGAGTGCATTGAAAAGTATGTAATAGTCACAGCCTTTTAGCTCCATCAGGTTTTAGTAGCTGGTGGTGCATGTAGTGTAGAAAACAAAGTGTAAGGCTATAGTTTTGTGCACATCTCAAACGCATACCTGCTACCTTTATGTGGAGAAAAAGAAAGGGAGTAAAGGGAAGGTAGAGCACTGGCAAGCTGCCTTTTGGATGACCAACAGAGATGGCATAATCTGAAGGAACAAGTTTAGAACTAGGCTCCAGGAGAGTCTGTGTCATAGTCCTCAGCTGCAAATCCATATTTGCCCTGATCCTGAAAATACATTCCCAAACCTGTAAAGCATCTGTGGTTGTGCTTAAGCTTTTAAGCTGAAGTCAATAGGATCACTCACAAGCTTGAAAAATAAAAAAAACTATGTTTTAAAAAACTATGTTTGACATTTCCTGGATTGAATACCAAAGAGTTCCTTGCTCTGCAAGACTGAAACATCCCTCATTTTTCAGATCCGCCTGTTGAGGTCAGCAGAAATCCTCGCTCTCATATTGTACTGAAACATGTTAAGTAGCATAATTCAGTTCTAGGGGCGAAGCTAGGAGAGCGTTGGGCTCATTTACAGTCAAATTTGAAGCTATCTCTTTATATCCCTCTCTGGATAGAATTAAAAGATGTGAGAATTAATTAGCTGGTGCCTGTAGCATCCTTTGAAAATGTAAGATGATGTCTAGCTGCTGCTGTGGTCACTGTAACAGTCCTTACCTTTGCAAGTCATTAAATGTAATCTGAGTGTTAGGACCATGAGCAGTACCATGGCAACACCATTGTACCAGAAGAGGAAACACTAAAAAGGTTGTAGGGTGGCAAGTGAAGCTATTTTTATGATGACATTCTTTGCGTCTCTCATGAATTCAGTATCAGTGTCGGTATGTGTAAAGCACAGGACCAGTCATCTTTCCCTCCGTATTCCTAATAAAACGATGCTACAGGATTGCAGAACAGTGAGAGGGGCTGGTGCTACTGGTGCTCTAGAGTGTCCTACATAGAACACCTGAGGACTGAGCCTTGGAGTCATGACCAGAGTCTAGGAAGAGAGGTGTATACAAATTATCCTGCCTCATTTTAACTTTCCTAGGGACAAAGTGTGTTTGCTATGACAAATTAACTAAGTTGGATTCTTAGGGAGTATGGGCTGATTTATGAGGCTTTGTTGTGATGTCTAGGCTCTGTTAGATTCCCTTTTGTGTAACTTCAGCTGTGGAAATCACAGTAGTGCAGAAAAATGTGTGAAGAAAGCAAACTCAGGAGAAATGTAGTGGTGCTTTCCATCATCAGGACTGTGTGGAAATAACCTTCACACCTCTTCTTAAAGCGTACAAAATGGTACAGTGTCAGATAAAAATTTGGGGAGGAAGTGGTGAGCAAAGTGTTGTACCTCTGTCTCCAAGTATTCTTGTGGCCATTTTGCAAAACTTCTGAAAGGGAAAGAAAGGATGTGTTGAATACAAAGGAGCAATACGCCACAGCTCCAATCAGTCTCTACATGAAGATGGGAGCTTCTGAGTGTCATGTTCTGACCAGGGCTGGTCAGCAGATGCTGAAAAATGTTGACAGAACTACTGAAAATTCATGAATCTGGAATCACCTATCTTTTACCTCCATTGCATTTATACCAAAAAGAGAAGACAAAACTAAGATTTGTTCGTGTCTTTGTTTTGTTTTCCAAATAATATTTCCTAGTGTTCTGTCTGTGTATCTTCAATCTCAATACAATTAAGGTTTAGAAAAATCTGTTGTTACCAGGGATCTACCTAAGGCACCTAATTGCTGGTCAAATTATGTTGTTCTGTTTGCACTAAGACTGTGTTTTTCTTATTCTTTATTCTTGCAAGGGCTCAACTTTCCAAACACAGATGTACTAAAAAGGCATATTATTAGAAAATATGTTTTAATAAATTTTGAATCTGTTTTGTGTCTTAATGTACTACCTAATAAATTCCCAAAATCACAGGCCAACAAAAATAAAGCATGTTATTTTGAGTAAGTAGGCCCCCATAAAATTCATTTGTTCACATATTTTTGTGTTTATAGTGTGTTTTATTTTCAGACTTTTTCTTGGAAGCATAGCATATATTAGAGTGCTCATAAGAAATCTACCCTCTTAACATTGTACTAGTTTCTGATACCATATTTACTTGTTTCTTTCTGATGGGTTTAGAAAAAGATTACATAGAACAAATTGATCAGTTCATCCGAAATGAGTTCATTGACCGTAATATAAAGATTTACCTCACATTAGAGGTATCAGTTAACAGGAACTCTGCCGAAACATGGTTGATGATTAGGACTTAAATTGATTTCACATATTGAATTGAAATAATTTGTATTGTTTGTTTTAGAGATTTTTCAGGCATCTGAAATTTTTAAGGAAAGCTGATGAAATTCAATTCTAAATTTAGGTTAGGTTACACTTATTTGGGATGCTTTCCATTCAAGTGCTAGACAAGTCTGTTTTATTATTATTATGTTGAATTATTATTATTATTATGCATTATTTCTGTTCTTAAGTATAAAAATTGTTGATTTGCCAAGTGTAGGTGTTGTTAGTGGTTATAATGTAAAACCATTAAAAGATACCATTTGATTTGCTTGTAACTGCATATATTTCTGTCTGTACTCTTTAGCAATGCTGTATTATAAAATAAGCTTGGTTAGGTATAGTTAAAGTAAAGACCTTATGCACTTGTTGAAATATGTGGAGACAGATAGTGGGATAAAGACCACTTATTTAGAATTTCAAGCAAGTTTGGTGCCTCATTTTGATTTCTCTGTTGCCAATTTGCTTACAATAGTCTGGCTAGCCAACGTAAAGCCAGCTTAGGTATGGTGCTCTATTGTACGTGGTGAATGTAGGATGACCTAGTTATTTAATATGGTATTTATTCAGGATATGAGTAGTAAAAAATGTTCCCCGAAAATTCCACGTATATGAAACTCCACAAAGAAAGCCTTTTAGCAGTCTGAAATGCTGTATGAAGTGAAGGAAGATTGCTAGTTTTTATATGAGTTCAGATGCAGTAAAGCTTATGTCTGCACTGGAAGAACTGCAAGTCTTCTTTGCCACTCATCACATCTTCCTTTATGGATAAAAATTATGATGGAAAATGAATATCTGTTTATATGAACAGGTGGGGTCAATTTTAAGTGGAGGAGCTTTACCACAGGTAAGACACTATGTGTGTTTAGTCCTCTGGGAAAGGTCAAATTAAGTCATAGAACAAATCTAACAAGGTCCCAGGTAAGTGCCTGAATAATGTAATATTTTCCCCTCCCTCTTCTATCATCTTTGTGGTATGTTTATCACATAAGTTTAATGTGTGTGACCTAGTTAAAGCTATTCTCCAAATTCCTTCTCAAACTCACTAGCTGTCTTTTCTCTACTGCAGGGTTATAGGATCATCATAGAAAGCTTTTAAGTTTGGGTTCCAGGACAAGTTTGTAAATTATAAATCTGTTGAAATCCATGGTTTAAGATCTTAGCGGTGAGAAGATTCTGATTATACTACAAGCACTACTTCTAATGGAAATGGAAGATAACATAATCAACAGCCCAAAAGCTTCGGTTGTCATAAATTCTTTTGTTATGGACTTTCATGTCTTTTCAGTTCTATTCTACATAAGTTTGACATAATTAGATTGTATCTCGAATATTCACTACTCACTTAAGGGAAAGAAGAGACAATCTTCAAGATAATGCGTTGTATTTGGGATCTAAGGATGAAAAAAACCTGAAAAAGCACCCACAAAAACTTGTTGTTCTATTGTAATACAAATTCAGAGTTTTCAGTTGCCATGTCTACAGATTTAGGTTGACTGCTATTTGTAAATCAGAAAAGTAGATGCTTAACTTATTCCATACTGTGTGTAAATTAAAAAAAAAAATCCATAGAAGAGTCGAGGGTAAACTCAGTCAGTGTGGAAAAAGGCAGTCCTCTGCTGCATGGACACTGATCCTCAAACCTAAGGAGGACTTGTCACTCCTCAGCATGAAGTATTTATAAAAGTATGATGTAGAGAAAGAGTCATTCCCTCCTTTAGCCAAATGAATAATTGCCCTGGTAAAGACTACTGGAAAATAATATATAAGAAAATAGCATGTGTTTCATAATAGCATGTGGATAAAGTGTTGGGGTTTTTTTTTGAGCCATATATTCACTGGTGATTGAATAGTTCAATTGTACACTTAATGCTTTATTAAATGATCAAATATAATTGCTTTTCAGTGTCGCCTAAGGGCTTGAATTTTGTAGTTAGATGGATAATTATTATCCATACTATACAGGTAAACGGCATAGGGAATGTAATATGCTGCAGGACTGAAAATGCAACATGATATATGATCGCAAAATAATACTATATAGTTCTTTTCAGCTATTTCTAGTCTATACAAATTACCTCGCTCTATGTAGTTTAGAAATCTGAATAGCTGACATTTCGTTTTGTATTAAATAGATTTACATCATGTATGATTTTTAGTCTTTTCCTCCTGTGAATGAAGTTCATCTTTTTCGTAATGTCCCAAAGAAAAAATGGTTTTAAGTGTACTATTCCGTAAGTAATGCATAAATGTAAATTCATGTGTAGATTTTTTGGTTTATATGTCAGTAATCATAAGGAATAGTTCTCACAGGTTTCATATGTTGTTCTATGTGTGTGGATAAACCTATTTCTAAGCAAAAGATGGACCTTGTATTCAGAATCTAAATCTGTTGTCAAACATCCCCTCTTTCCATCATCTTATGTTTAGCCTTAAGGGGTTTGTAGGTGAGATACTGAGGTAATATTATTAAATACCTACTGAATTACTGTTTATTTTGGCAGAGCTGTGAACAGATGAGCAAATTAAAGAACTATAATGTAACAAAATGTTTTGAGGATATGAAGAAGAGTGGTTTGTCACTGGAAACATTGATAAAGGATATGACCAAAAGATCTATTTATTCTGGCCTAGACTACTTGTCAAAATACAATAAAAGCTCAACTGATAACTCATTTTCTTATTTTTATTGTTTCCTCAGCACTCAAAAAATAAGAAGCCTAGATAACCTAAAGAAGTCAGGATGTCTCACAAATTATAATCCTCAAATAGTTATAAATCAAATACTCAGATGCATATGTTTTCTATTGATTTCAACTGATTTCCTAGAATATATTAAAAGTTTTAAAGCAACATATTTAAAAGGTTGTTTTATTATTGTCTGATTTTTTTCAGCAAAAGAGAAATGCATTGAATCAACTAAAACAAAGTGGTGACAATTTATGGTAGCTCGCTCCGAATGAACCTTCTTTTTCTTTTTTTTTTTTAGAATAATATCAGACCCAGCCACTAAAACATACACACGGAAGAATCTAAATCTAGTTCAGTGGCATATTTAAATAGAGTGAAATTCTAGAGATAAGTAAAACCAACACAAATGTCGCAGCACTTGTTAACAAGCTGCTCATTAGAGAGTCCTTCAGTTATCACCATCTGAGTTAACCACTGTCACAGAGTATGGATTTAACTCTTGACTAATTCTAGAAATTAGAGTTTGTAACATGGCAGATCTGTGTCACCTACTGGAAAAACTACAGTGCTACTCTGAGCTCTGAACTGATCAAATTACTTGGCAAGCTACTTGCAATTTAATTTCCTTAGTTACTATTTTATGATGTGCAGCTGGTTACGGAAGGTGTCCTCCACACTGTGTGTGCTTGGACGGGCTGTAGGAATGCGTGGAGATGGGGAACTGCTTCACTGCTTGCGTTGGACACTATGCAGCTAATGTGAAAGAGATACATGTGTAGGAGAACCTGGTAAACATCCTCTCTAAATGCCCTCCTTCTCCAACTGCTCAGCTCCAGATAGTGATTCTTCACCAGATAGTGATTTTTCACCAGTGTCTTTCTGGCGTGTGTGTGTGCAGGGAGTTGTCGACTATCCTGAGCTCGTTTCTGAGTTGTTCAGTCACAAGATAGAGCTGATTTGAAACCAGGAAGCTGTATGAGCTTCCACAGAGCCATGTTGCTGCAGCCTTGTGTACCTCCAAGACTTTGCTATTTCATTGTAAATTCTGCAGACATGAAGGAGAGAAATTGCATCTGCTTCATGTGGGGACAATATTTGTCATTTAGGTGATTAGTGCACTATTGCTTCCTATGTACTTGGTTATAATAAACATCATTGTAGACAAAATAAATCTGTAGATGCAAGTGTTTATATTTCTTCCTGTCAAACATAGTAGAACTCCTTCTTGAATTCACATTCTTTGTACATATGTGTTATCTGCAAACTGTTCTAGCGTTAGTTCTTCAAAAAGCTTTTTGCAGGTCCACTTTTTTTTGAGTTTACTGCTGCTTAGGATTGTATTGCATCTAAGAAAGCACCGAAGTGCTTTGCTTAAGATGTAGCTCTAGTTGCAGATGTCTTCACCTGTTAAGATGTAAGAAGTAAGAAATGCAAGTGCTTGTATTTTCCAATACTGGTAGCTTTGCTTTACTTAAATAGTAGTAGGACCTGGCAAACAGCTTAATTACACTTCCTTTTCTGTAGGTGGCCACAGGTTTCACTAAACCCTACACATTCTTCACCATGGAACTTAGGACAAGAGTGAGGGATCAAAACAGCCTTTGTTATTACGTAAATTTTATATATATTATATATATACATATGAACAAATGCTTGCCTATGATTTCTTGAGATTTTCAGAAAGTGTGTGTTACACATCTTCAAAAAGGAAGTGTCTTTTCTCTGAAAATCTTAAATACCTGCCACTTGCAGGAAGGTCCAGGGTGCCAGACCACTTTTCAGTGTAGCAGCATGAAAAACTAGGCGCAAAGTGACTTTATGGTTCATTGCAGTAGTACATGCTGGCAGTTTAAAACATTGGCTAGCAATCAAGCAAGCAAACAAGAGAGACTCTCAAAAGAGTCCTCTCTTCTTTGGTTTATTTTTTTCATTGCAAGCCTTTTATATAATTCCCTATGTAGGCTTTTGCATGTGTGTGTATATAGTCAAGCAGTTTCTTGTGAACTAGTGCCAACTTGTTTTTATCTTCAGGAACTTCTATTTCTTCCTTATGTCAGTCCTTGATCTAGATATAAACTACACATGACATTTTTATTTTATGTTTTTTTTTAGGAATTTTTCAGATGTACTCATTGATTGGTGCAATTAATATTGAGGTTTAATATTAAATGCTCAAGAAAAAGTATAAAATTTTAAACATGCATCTATTTGCATAATACTGTGGGATATGTACTGACCCCTGTTGGTTGCTGACATACTCTTGAACACAAGAGAATTAATAATGCAACTCCCTCGGCTCTGTCACCATCTCTGCTCTGAATCCCAAGAGCGAGCACTTTTCTCCCTAATAAGCAGGATTATTTATAACCTAGTTATATTGAAGAACCATATATTCTCAACCTGAGCTGTAACTTCTTAGCCAACATTACAGTCCGGAAATTTTAATTAAAACATTATTTATACCATGTTATTTGCTGAGGACAATTTGTGTCACCGTGACTGAATAGGTTCAACTGCTGCATCGTAAATGCTGATTTTGAGTAGATTATTGCACATCATATCAAACTGAGTGTTGTCATGCAGGATATCATCGTTCTGTCAATGGTTTATTTTTTTGCCTGATTAATAGGCTCAAGCTTTCAAAGCATGGTATTTTAGAGGTTGACTTGTTTTTATGCCTTTACATCAGGTGATTTAAAGTCTGGCATTTCAGAGGAATTTAATCTTTTGAAGATACTACAAGCTATTCCTTGCTGAAAACATCCTAAGGCTGGACAAAGCATTTTATGTAGGTTATATATTTTATATATGCATTCATGTATACACTCACATAAATCAAACGTACCTAGTGGAATGTTGTAAGGCTTTGAAAATTTGCTATCTAGTAGAGCTATCTATAGCACTAGTATTTTTTAAATACGATATTACGTTTAAAGCAGTACCCTGTGGAATGTTAAAAGGGCAGTTGATTTAATGATCTTTTGTTTCATATTTCAGGATTGAATGAATCTAGAGCATGAATAGAGAAAATAAAGACCAAGTAGATGAGATATTAAGTAAGCAGGTAGTTCACATATGTTTTCCAGTTTTGTGGAAAAAATCCCAGGGAAATACTGAAATAATATTGTTTCTTGGATTGTGGACAATCACATAGATGTTTTTCAGTCTCAGACAGAGCAGATACAGTGTGTGACCCAGGTATTATTGCCCATATGATGTTATAAACAAGTGTATTTCTTGCAGGCACTAAATCTCAAGGGTAACATAAGCAGGGGAAATATCAGGATAAATATTCTATTATATCATATGCTTTTATTTTGACACACTGCTTACTTATTTTGAAGAAAGATTATCCTGCATTCTTCATGACTGATTTTTCCTCTTGATGGTTAGACTATGATCAGCATAGTAATATGTTGAAGCCTTACTGAGATTTCTAACTCTTCTGTGAGATATAAAATTAGGCCTAGAACCATTGTGGTCATAAAATTTCCTCTGTACTTCTGAGAGAAAAGAGTGGCAACCAGCTGAAGTGTGGCACACACTGCTACCCAAACTCCCATTTGGGTAATTCATTGCACTTTCTGGCCTAAAAAGGAAGAGGGGAAAAAAAAAAAGAAAAAAGACAGACAGCTTTTCCATCCTAATGCTTCATAAAATCAGTTCTCTTCGCTGTAGCAAATATCATGTTGTTTCCAAATATGTCTGTAATTCACTGATTAGCAGGGAAATTATCTGTCCCTGTAAACCATTCATAAAAATCTCATGTATTGCAGTGAGAGTACAACTGAAATCAGAAAATGTCAAATTAATTTTAGCTGTTTCAAACAGATCAAGTTCTTGGCTTTTTCTCTTTTTTTTTAGTATCATCATAATTATGATTTAGAACTCTGGACTAAAATGGACATTTTTATTTGGAGAGTGAAGTGCTTCTGTCACACTTGAAGTATTTAAGAGGAGGATTGATATTTAATTAGTAGTTTGAAATATACTTAAACTATTTCTGAGTCATAGTTTATTCAAAGAAAAATCATTTTAAAAGTGTTTTTTTGGGTTTTGTTTGGGGAGGGAGATTTAAAAAGGATTTATTTATGAACATATTGCAAAGAATGCTTGAGCTTCTATTTGCAGGTAGATTCTGCACTGATGTGAAGCATCTGTAACAAATATATGTTACAATATGTAAAAGGCTGAAGTTCTCAGAGTTTTTAATTATCTTTTGGAAGGTGTTGTCTTCAGATCAACATGCTGACTCTTACAAATGTTTTATTTTTCCCGGTACCTAAATTTGGATTCTGAATTGAGAGCAGCTCAGGGAAGGCGTGGCTCTGATCTGGACTGTGTTGAAACAGTCAAGAAATTTGCTCCCCAAGCAAAGCGGTGCTACTGCTGACTGATGGAATAGGATAACACGGCGCCTTTATGCACCGGTAGCCCCTGCTGCTGTTTGCTCTGTAATTCCTGTGCTTTGGAATCCTTTTTTGTTTATCAGGACTCTAGATATAGACTTTTTTCTTGAATCCCTTTATGTGAAGGTTTTTTTTTCTTATTTCCCTTGCAAATGGTCCTAAGAGATATTGGGAAAAGAAAAAAAGCTAGCAAATTATATAGTAAGCTCTTCAGTTTAGCTCTAGGTGATAGTTTCCTAGTTTCTTTTTTTTCTTTTTTTTTCTTTCTTTTTCTTTAAAGAGTAGCCACCATATGGGCTTCCTCATGTATTAATCCAGACCTGTGCCAGAATGATGGATCCTGAGGAATATACTGCCAGTAGACATGTCTGCTCCCTGGGCATAATTCCCAGCAGTGAAGCTGGCAGTTGGCCTGCAGGCGTAGATTACTGTGGATTGCTTCCCAGGAGCAGCTTTATGACTTATGTCATCTGGCACCTGAACCGTGTCTTTGGGAATACCCTCTTCATGACTTTCAAAACACAGTCTGGATATTCACTTTGGATTTAACTTTGAGCAGAGTGCTTATAATTTGCCCCAAATCATTGCATGTCAGTGTCATTTACCATATTTGCAAACTAATGCGAAACTGTCAATCCATGAAGGAAGAGGTGGGAACTAGTGATTGAGTGTTTCGGCCTTGCAGCAGAGGCAGCGAGCATGCCAGTTAACACTTTGAGAATTCACACTCGTTGTCCCTATCGTTCATCTGAATTGAATCTCTGCCTATGCTATATTACACATCTGTGCTCAGCATTTAAAATTAAAGAATTTTTTTCCTCCCCTGTTAGGACTCGTGTTACAAAGTCTGCTGAATGTTTGCAAGGAAATGATCATTATGTTTTCAGGTATGGCAGGATCCATGCAGGGTTTTGCTGTGATTTATCAACGTATTTGAGCTCTCCCATCATGCAGCCAACCTTTAAACGTATGCTTAAGTTTCATTCATTTAAGAATGCATTATGGTTAAGAAGTTGTGTGAGTGCTTTCATGAATTAATATCCTAATTTATAAAACACAGGCTCAGTTTCTCTTAAGCATCTTCAGCTATTAATAGTAATTGCATTAAGTCATGTTACGTTTTAAACTCCTCTGATGTCCTTTGCCAGGTTTCCTGCAATTGGAAAGCATGGATAGACTCTACTCATGGAAGCTAAATGTTAAAATCCCAATAAGGTCTTTAGCCCATTAAAATACATTTCATTTCCTGGCCCCTGCCCCAGCTCACTCCCCAGGTGTCCTAGATGGAGGTTGCAGCTGGTGCCTGTCCCCTTCTTTATGTGACTGTTTTGTGTTTGGCTGTTGAATGAATGCCACCTGCTGCAAGCGCATTGCAGCTCGATGGAATTAGGCTATTTCTGTTGGAATAGCTAACACACACACACACACACACAAAAAAAAAAAAAAAAACCCTGCGCCCTCCTCCTATCCTGCCTTTCCTCCATTGGGCTGGTTTTCTCTCTTGTTTACCCCAGAGTGTCTTATAGATTTAACGGATGAAATTTATATGGCATATTTATGGTAAGGTAAGCAATGAAAGAATCAAGCTCAAGTAGAATGGCACTACCTGATTCTCCTAAGATTTTTGCCTGTGTTTATATGCATATGTTTTGAAAAGTGTGCTTGTCAGTACACTTGATTTTTACCAGGGTTAGCCTAGCTTACAGAAGCAGTATTTCTCTCGGCAGTGACTCTATTTCCCAGGCAGATACGGATTGACGGGTTTTGCGTTGCTTTTAATTAACTGGATGTGTGGCCTTACAGCCTCCCAGGCTGCTCTGCTGATCAAACTGCATATTATGCCTTGCATCTCGTTTTGTGAAAGAACTGAAAAACAAGAGGGATGCACAAAATCTTGTGTGTCTTACAGACAAACATATCTGCTCTGGTGTGCCCTTTTGAAAGCCTGCAAATTCATCAAATCATACTTATAAAAGAAGTGGGGTACTTTGAGCAAACATCTTCTCCAAAGTTTGTTATAACAAAAGTTTAAGGACAACTCTTATGTCTTTCTCAGATTAGATGTTAGTTTCCTGGAATGTATATTTATGACATCTTGAAATCTTTATATGAATCTGGAAAATTGTTTCCTAAATGTGGTTATCAGAACAAAATTGAATTGCATTCAGCCCTTGTGCCCGTGAAACCCTGCTGACCTCAAGTGTGTAGAGCTGAATCTGGAGCCATTCCATTATGGTTTCAAGTGCACCTGAGACAAGATTAAGTCTGTCAGAACTTTCTTGGGGTGAAGGGCACGACTCAAATTATTTTTCCACTTCAGTAGTGCATACTTTTGTTTCTTTTTTTTTTTTTATTCCTTGATATAGCCTTCTGTTATCTTGTTGTCTCAAATATTTCATTTATTTGGACCATGAATGACCAGTCATTCTATCAAGTAAACTTCATTAATATTGCACTAATTTTAAAAACTAGATTTTCCATTTCAGTACACATGTTCTATTGCCTTGGATTAGAGCATTTTTTTCCTGCTTTTAGGTAGACTTGCTACCTTTGCCATCTCCAGAAGGTGTTAGTCTTATTACTAGTCTTGTTATTCTTCAGTCATATACCTGGATGATTTTTTAAACTGTTTTAAAAACAATACCGAGTTTTATGGAATAGTAGAAAATATATTTCCAAAAATAGAGGTCATTTAACTTTTCTCCCCCCACACACATTTGCAAACTCTTCAGTCAACAATGTTTTAGCTTCCTAATTGATCCCTAATTAAATTTGCCAGTAATTTTAAGTCTTCTTGTGTTTTCAATCAATATTTGATTGTAAAATGAATGCATTTTTCAGGCTACTCAATATACAATAAGCATTTCATATTGACTGTGCATCTTCTGCCTCTAATACAGTGCAGAGATCACAGATAAAACTGGTTTTGTTATTTGTGACTATGTGCCTATTTCAGGATTGTATTGCTAATTTGTTGCCTCCTATTGTGAAGCATAGTCAGAGTATTGGAATAAAACAGCCTGATGAACAATTAAAATGTAAATTGCTACAGCATTTGAGATTCTTATATTAGAGCAGGTGTACCAGCTTCGCAAAATTCTGGGCAAAACCCAATTCCTGTTGACTCATCGTTTATAATGTGCTGTCCCACATTTATATTTTTAAGATATCAGAGGGATAATTTAAAAAATATGGAATCACTTTAATGATACAAAATTTTCCTCTTTGGCAATAAGGACAACCGGTGAGACAACAACAACAATGATGTTTTAGATCTGGGTTCCTCTTCAGCTGGAGATAATTCTTAATGTTATGAATGACTTGGGGAACGATTCATGGTCCCCTTAAACTTTATCCAAATCTATATCCCCGACAAGAAATTTTTGTATTGCTCTAGCCAATGCCCTCTTTCAAATTGGTATTGTCAGAAATGTGTCTAAACAGATTTGAATTATTTTTTATTGTTGATCTACTCAGGAGCTCATTCCAGGAAGACAGTCACTCTAAGAATGAGATAGTCAGTGTAGCAAACACTGCATGAAATTAATTTCTAGATATGCAGTTCTTTTGTTTCCAGTTTAAGAGAGTACTGGGAATGCATATGGTTGGTCTAATTAAAATGTATAGAAAAATCAAGCAAGGTAGACCAATAATGCTTGGTAGACCAAGTTATGCTGGGTCTCCTACTAAAAATATGCAGTTGGTTATAGTATGCAAAGTCCTAGTTTGCTGGAAAAGGGATAAGTTAGAAAGATAAAGGCCCTGCGGAAAGGGAAAAGGGGGAAAAAAAGGTAAACTTGGTATACATGAAATGTCTAAGAATTACTGAGGTTCTGTTGTATAATTTCTAGCAGATAATTTGTATTAAAGGACAGATACTGACTGTGATAGAATACAGTTTTTCTTCAAGGCTAGTCTTTACTAATGAGAATAGAATAAGTAACTGTCTCAGAAGTAATTAATCTCCTGTTATATTCTGAGCCATGTAGGTAAGTTTGGGAGAAAATAATCATTTAAGAGTGCTTCCTGCCTTCTTCAAGAAGCATTTGCAGGTAGTGTTTTTAAAGAGTTGAAAATTTTGCTATAACCCCAACTATGAATGCACACAAGAAAATATGTTTGGAAAAATGAAAAATATTTAAAAATATATCTTCTTGCTACAAATTGTTTCAAGGAAAAAAGGAGCGCTTGGAAGAAGCGGCAGGTGATTGTTATAGATGACTCCCTGCTGCAGGGCATGGAGGCATGCATCTGCAGACCCGACCCCTTACCCAGGGAGGTCTGCTGCTTGCCAGGGGCTCGAATATGGGATGTTACAAAGAGACTCCCTCGGTTACTCCAAAGAAATGATTA
>JAUBOD010000235.1:374601-398911 GCA_032353885.1 Nothura maculosa | reverse complement strand
GATGTAATTTAAAATATTAATATTAGCTGATATTAAATATGTTTTACAAAATTAGTCTGAATTAGGTATATCTTTAATTTTTCATCTGTTTAGTATCAAAAGTTATATTGCATATGCTTCATCTTGAATTATAGTAAAACTTCATCTTCTAAAGGACGCTGTCTTTGAGTGTGGTAAAAGACACAGATTTTAGTTTACCTTGTGAAGAAGGAAATTCAGCAACAATTGTTTGAACTAAGTTTTAGTTTTTCAGCCGGGGGTGACAGTTCATAATCAATGATAGTTACATCAAGATGATCTACAAAGCAGGATAACTTTGTTTCACTGCTGTGTGAGAGAAGTTTGGCTAGACCATTGCATGATGAGTGGAGGCATCATCTTGGTTCTTCAGAAGCAAATTGTACCTAGGTATATCATTGGGAAATCTTAAAAGATATGAATCTACTTTTCTATTCTCAGTCTATGTCCAACACTCCTGTTTATCATTATCTGACCCATTTCCCTGATTTAGTGTAGGATAGAGAGGCTGAACCTTAAAGAACATTTGAGGAAAACCACACAGGTATGACTTGATCTGTAAGGAAAGCTTGGAAACACTTCAGGTCTTTTAATGATTCTTGAAGTTTTAGGGGGCAGCTTTTCATCAGGAGATACTGTCTGGTAATTTGGTGCTGGGGGTAGCCAGATCTTAAAACTATCCAATAACTACTTCACCTCATATTTCTTTCTTAAATGAGTCCTGCTTGGACTGATGCAGTATGGATTTCAGTGCTAAATGACTTTTGAGGAGTGAGTGTTCATTCAAAATCATTCAGTAGACACTGTGGAGGGGATAGGCTTCTGCTGGGGACAGCAGTCATGTGAATACATGGACTATTCTCTTTGATTATGTTGGTCAGAAATACAGACCTTATTTGGTTATGATTTTCAAGGAATGGAGAAAGCACTCACACCACTATGTAAAAGACATTAGGAAATTATCAGAGATGTTCAGGAAGTTAATTTATTAGAAAATGATTAAAGCTTGAAATTGTTTTTTTGCAATAAAGATATGAATCAAGTATGTTGCTATGTTGGCACAAAACTATAAAAGTATCAGAAAATGTAAAAGAAGCTGATTTAATTACATCATTCAAAGCCTCTTTCCTTCCACATTTCTAAGAAAGCCCATTATAGCAACAGTTTTATGTTTCAGTTTAATGTGAAACATTTTCTGTCAGTTGCGACAGTAGATGGTAGGATGTTTATATATTATTACAGAGGAATTCATGGTTCATAAGTACTTTAAATTTGATATTTCTGGTTGAAGGAGCCTGACTGGCTAAAAAAAATGAATTACATTTTATATCCATCTGGTTCTTTTATGGAGCTGGAACGAAACATGAAGAATTAAAAAGTGAACAATTAAATCAGCCTTTTAAAATATCGTAGTGAAGAGATAAATCTTGTTTGATGTGTACAAATAATGTAATTTATCTTGAAAAGTCTGACATATGAGTAATTGCAGCTACCCATTTCCCTGGTGAAATAAAGCACACTTAAATATCTTGCTGCAGTGCTCTGTAACTCAGGGTTTTTTTCCACTCTTTCAGCATCTAACACTAACCAGCCCAAATCAGAATGCAGAAAAAATTTCCCTTCAAAGCAAGTCATGCACACGAACAGCCTTATTTGAAAGGCTGGAGGACGATTAGCTCCTCAGGCTATATTCCTATTTAAAAGGTACAGAAAGGAATATGTGAGAGTCAGCAGCATGTATGAAATTATTGAATAGTGAATTTGATTTAATCTCAAAACACAGATTAGATATTCTGTTAAAATGTTTTAAGTGTGTATTAGCTTATAAACGGGAATTTACTGTTTGACTTGGTATCACATAAAGATTTCCATTTGGGCCAGAAGCCACGTGCAAACCTTTCAGAGGTGCCTTTTCCTGTTGGCAATGTATCTTTATTGATTAGCCAAGAGGAAAGAAAAAGGATCTTTTGAAACTCTCTGAACCCTAAGGGGCAGTTATGGTCAGAAAATTGATTAAATGTAAAAGGGTTATTTTTATGATAGATTTGAATAGAATCTATTTAGCTTGGTAGTTATGAGATATTTGAACTATTATTTGCACAGACTTTTCTTGCACTCAGCAGAAAGGCTTCTCCTCCTTTTCCTGTGTTTTTTTTAATCTTTATCTCCTCTTGTTTTTTTGAAATTCAAATAAATTTATTATTTGAAATAATAAAACCAAGAAAAAACTGAACTGAAACAGTAGTGCCAAGTAATGAGGTGGCAACCACTTAACCAGGATCAGCAGCGTTGCACTCGGTCTACCTGGTGGGGCTCAAATGTGCTCAGGCACTGAGGCACACACAGCTCTTCAGCATATCCCTGTCACTAGGGGTTTTTTATTTTATATAACTTTCTATTTTGTTTGCCAGGGATTATCTATGAATGGGTCTGTTTCTTATCACGTCAAGTCTTACTCTCCTCACAGTTATTTGCCGTACTATTTTCTGCAAAAAGGAAAAGCAAGTAACAATATTGCATCTCATTCTATTCCCTTGTTCCTCAAACAAGGGTAATTCTGGTTCTGATTTGAAATGAGTTTCAGATTTTTTTACAAAGGCCAGATATGAAACTGAAGAACATCTTTTCTCACACAAGTCCAGAAATATATGTGTTAACATGTTTAAAAATGGATCTAAAATAGAAAAGGCACAATAACTAATAATGAAACAATTTGTTATACAAATGGTATGCTTTCAGCCCAAATAAACTGCTCAATCTGCTCTCAGAAGAAAGAAATAGTGTTTTTTACGTATATTTAAATGACAAATGTGAAAAAAGTGAATAAGAAAAACACAAAACAAAATAACAGGGTTTTTTTAAAAAACTTGTGGTTTATGTAACGGCAGCTTGAAATCTATTATTGGCTTTTTTACTTCCTATTTGCTACATTCTCTTTTTTCTTTGAAGTGTTTTGATGAATATTAAGCTCCATTTAAAAACAAGGATTCAGTACAAAAGTATTTTCAGTTCAGTTTCATTAATCTATTAAAAGGTTTTGTATGTGTGCACTTGGATGAAATTATACTTCTGTGAGATGTCTGAAAAAGTTCTGAATTTATTAACAGAGTAAATTTGATTCTTCATGGCATAGCAAAATATTCCAAATACATTAATCAGTTCCAAAAAGAGAAAAAAAAAAGAATGCAGATCCAAACGTTAGCTAAACTTGAATTCTGCTCTTGTTCATCTTCAGTAACAGCTTGCTGCTTCATGTTTTTGCACAATATAGTGATTCCTGAAGTAAACCAAAGTGCTTAAAAATCAGAAAATAAAGAAATAATAATTCTATTTTCTCAAACATTACAATTTATTCAATATGAAACTTCCTCCTCAGATTTTTTTTTAATCTAGAAAGAACTACTTCTGACTGTATATATTTAAAATAAATGAAATATGAGAAAAGAGAAATATTCTATGAAATTTCATGTGTTGCAAGTTCTCAGTGTCATTCCATGCACACTTTATAAAAGTTCTTTGGAATAAAAATTATTAGGAGTTAGAAGATGATAATGATTGAAAGACTGATGCAGAGATGTAAGCATTAAGATTAATCAGCAGTCTACAACTCTTAGAATGAGTTGGGAAGAAATAATATACCCTTGTCAGAGCAAGATTTCATGATGTCCACATATATTTATTTATTTAATTGTTTTTAACTTCTTAAGTGAAAGTCTGCTCTTATTTCTGTTTCTTGCTCCTCTTCCGTGAAAATTCTAAGCAAATAGAACCTACACATGAAGGTTCTTAAGAGGATACTTAAGCATTCTCTTTCTCTTTGAAAGCCTATTGTTAATCTGGTTTTGATGAGTTTCATGCTTAAGTATAGTAGCTGGGCCTTTATTCTTTATGTACACTGGCCATTAGACAGAATTTATGAAGAGGTATTCCTGTGTCTTCAGGAATTACATTCCTGAAGCCATACAGAAAAGGAAAACTTTGGACTTCATTTGGGCCAAAAGAAGAAAAAAAATCTTTGTCCTCCTGCCAAGAAAAAACCCTGAATGGCAGAAGTCAGAAAAATAACTATGGGATATCTACCAACATTCACTTAAGAAGACTTTCTCTGCAAAATACTGCTGTGACAGATCTTCAATAAACATTATCTGACCTGGAGAGTACTGGTGCCTTATGCAATAGAGCAATTATGATTATGAATATATTTCATAATATATCAGTATATCAAAAGAAGGACAATGGGTTGCAGTGAGAAAAATGCACCACTTGGCAGGCTGAAAAGTTTTGTTGTTTTTTTGTCGTTGTACTTAATGCTCCTACCTTACAATCATCATCATTTTCCTCTCCCTGCCCTTATTTCCAGCTAGCCAGTAAAGCCAGCTATCCTTAAGTCAAGCAGGATTTTTGCCATTTCTCCTGAAAGGCCTTTGGTCTGGGCTGCCCTGAGGCATCAGGTCTCCAATAGCACTGGAGGATGCAATTGCCTGGAGCCAAGTTACTCCAGCCAGGGACACTCTGAGAGAGGTGCAGAGGCAAGGCCAAGTCTGCAGATGGAGGAACTCCATCCATGGGCAGCATTTTATCCCTAGGGGAGAGCTTGACTACCAGCAGTTTCCAAGGGAAGAGCTCTGGGAGCATGGCAGAGTAAAAAGGATGGTAAAAAATGCAAGAAGGGGACAAGTTTTACAGCAGAGCTCCTTGGCTAAGTGCTCTCCATACATTACTAGCTCTCAAGGAAGTGGAGGATAGAATAAACTGCATAAACCAGAAGGTAACTGTGTAAAGGATAATTATAAGTGAGGGATTCGAATCGTTATTTCTGTTGAGAGGAAGGAAGAAATGGGAAGAGATAAAAGTTTAGGTCTAAATGCCTTCTTTTTAAGTTAAGAGATCAGGTTTATGGGCTTGCTCTAAAAAAAAAGAGATGAAATCAAGGGTAAAAAATAAATCTGTTGGATCACTGAGCAGTTCCTTAAACATACTGAGCAAAATATACATGCTTAGTAGTAAAGCTGTTCATAAAAGATACTGCAGATTGCACTGAGGAAGCATCAGTAGTGCTAATTAGCCTGAGTATTCCCAGAAAACCCTACAAAAGGAGCTGCGTTGGTTTGGATAAGAAAAATAGCTATTGGCTGCAGTCTTGCTTGTTTTTTATCTGCTGTTGGTAGTACAGAAGGATGAACACTCTATTACAGCCCTACAGAAACCATTAACTCTGTAATACCTACCATTTCCTCTGGATTTTTTTCTTTTTTTCAGGTGCATCCTCTTTTCCATAACAATAATCTGGATGTAATGAATCAGAGAGAGATGCCTTGAGCTCCGTCTTCTCTGTCTGCAGAGAGACAGTTCTGCCCCTACTGCAATCAGGCTTTCTCCGAGTCCTTGTGTGTTATTGCTGAATGTCTGAAAGTAGTATAGATCACATTTTTGTTTGCCTCAGTTCAGCTGAAAATCTGGCCCACATCCAAGTTTAACACAGAAACACAGAGTATCACTTGATGTGGCCTAGATCTCAGAGCTGAAGAAGTTTAGCTCAGGTTATTTCCTTCACGCATGTATTATCTGGCCATTCCAAGTTGAAATGCTCCATCCCTCCACCTTAACCTATACCCACTGGTATGAAATGCCTGCCCTCTGGCTTTGGCCCTTCTAGGTTAATTGCACAGATCAGAAAACAAAGACTTGTTTTCCAAGACATTGAGTTGGATTGTGGAATCTAGCAGATCATCCTATTGTTCTCATTTGAACCTGTCTTATTTTTGTTTTGTCAGTTCACATCTGAGTTAAAGGAAATTTTGACTTCACAAGAACATTTTCTTAGAACTACCAAATATATGCTCAATACTGCACATTGCCTATGAAACTCAGAAAGAAAGTACAGCTTGAAAGCTATAGTCTGTTACAGTCCTTTAGACTCCATTATACTTATGGAGATTTTCTGAAGTGATTGCCTACCTCAATTTAACATCAAGGTGTCAAAGTTCATTCAAATACCAAACCAAGAAGATAGACTATGATATCATAAGTAAATATTCAAAATATCCTACTGAAGATAATCCTAACTAAAAACACCCCTTTTCATGCAATCTCGCCTCTCCTAGGGTAATACACAAATAGTTGATGCACAGGCACAGCTAAAGACACACTGACTGGCCTGGGTTTACTAGAGACCTAATGTAGCTTTACCCTGCCTAGTGGTACTGTGAAACTTGGTATATGTTTTCATATTGTATGATCAACGTGTGTGGCTTCAAAGTATTCTCTTCTTGGTGGAAACTCTGTTAAAGTTGCTCTGATATAATTTGTGAGGTGAAGGAAGAGAGGGTGCAACCCATGCTAACTTCGCAGATTTTTAGATTTATTAGAAAATTTAAGATCTAGTTTCTTTGCAGCTATTTGGATTTATACAAATCTCTATTTTCTGATTGTGAGTGTATCGTTTTCATCAGTTACTGACCCGTGCTGAATACAACTGTGTTCCTATTTCATGGGGGACTGCATTTTAGTATATTGAGTTCAAGAGGCCGTATGTTTGAGTTCACTCTTGTTAGATATTCCAGAGACTGTACTCCACAAGGACACCTGCCACCATCCTCCCTAAGCAGGAGCTCTCCCATGGGCAGGTAATTATGGATTACTTTTGAAATCTAAAAAGTTTACAATAGTAGAAATCTTCTTCTCTGAGGCGATTAAAATGATTGCCTCATTATGATTTTCATAATGTAGATGCTCAGACTAGCTAATTTCTGGAGTAAAATTAAATTGCCTTTTTTCTGGTTGTCTTGCCTTGTGCATGGTATCCAGATTTATAGATACATTACCAAAAGGAAAGTTTTGCTTCACATGAACATTTTTAAGGCTTTACTTTTTCTTTCTTTCTTTTTTTGTTGTTGTTTTTCGTTTAGCTTTTTGTAGTTTTGGATGCTTTGAGGAGCCCTAAAATTCAGAACACTATTCTGTATTTTCAGAAAAGTCTTGCTCTCAAGGACTTTCTCTGATTAATCAACCAAAATCATTCATTAGAAGTTTTATGATGCTTCTGAAAAGTTGTTTGTAAAAGTTGTATGATGATTGTAGGTCTATTTTTATTTGGCAGAGTTTTTTTAATTATTAATACATCTGGGCTTTAACTTTTAGAAGCAAAAGTGTAGTTCTAAGTTGACAAATATTACAAAAAATTCTGTGCTTTTCAGATGAGTGCATCCAGAACAAGGAAGGATGTAAGTTTGCAGTTCAGTCCTTTCCTAAAGCATAAGTCTGCAATATTTGGCACAAATGCCTTTCTATTATGGAGTGATGAATGTGCAAATTATGACTAATAATGAGTGTTCTCATTTATCCCATGTGGAGAGCTATAAAGATTAGACAAAGTTTTTCCAAGAGCAAGAGAAGAAGTATCCGTGAGGAGAAATCTATGCCATGTATTCCTGTTTAGTTTCTAAATCTTGTGTTTACCTTTACTGTCAGAGCAGAAAGTATTTGAGCAGTCTGTTGTAGATAGGATGCAGAGTTAGGGAGTCTTCATAACCCCACATTATCTGATGCAGAGTTAAGGGAGTCCTCATAATTCCACATTATCTGCAGAACCAACTTGTCTTGCTTCAAGGCAAATGAATTTCAACAGACTTTTAGGGCTGAGCTGGGCAGCAAACCTTTCTCTGAAAGGGTCTATCTCTGTGTAGGTCAGAAGCTTTCTTTTTCAGCTCGTTTTTTTTTTTTTTCCATATCTGTGCCACTTCAGATGTGTCAATGCAAGACAGACATATAATATTTTATATTTGTATGATTTTTAATATTATCTATAGCTCTTGTAATTATGCTATTTTTGTGGCCTAGGCAACTGTTGATTCTGTGGAGTTGTGGAGTTTAAAATGATGTTGCAGGAAAATTTGTGACATGTGCCTGTTCTGGTAGAGCCAGCATAAACCAGAATAAAGTGGCAATAATGTAATGGATGTATACATGTTTTTTTAAGATTCATGTTTTGCATAGGCATCCTGTTATTCCTTTTATACTGGATATGTTTCTTTTTTTTGTTCTTGATAAATATTTTAAACTAAGTTATCAGTTGAGAGGTGAATATCATCAAAGGAAAGGATGTTAGAAAGCTTAGTAGGCCAATTTGTCTGATATTATGGGGATGTTGTGGTTTGGAAATAAAGCTGTTTACTACCCTATGCATATATCCCCATGGACATACGAGAAGGAATTTTTTATATAAACTGTGGAGAAGATGCCCTCATGAATTTGCTGAAAATAATCAAGAGGCTGGTGATAGCGTTTCCCATAGAAGATTGGCTATTTTGGTAGGCAGCGAACCTGAAAAGGGAGTTAGCTGTTGAACAGCTCAGCCTGACTCCAAAGCAGCAGATTGCAGTTAGAGAAGCTGGTCCTACATCGATGGGAAGTATTTGAATTTTCAGCTTCCCATTTCATAACTCTAGCTCACAGAAATTTGTTGCATAAATTAGCTTTACAGTTATGAACTTAAGTGAATATGTCCCTGGAAATTTTTGACGCAGTGATTTTCACTTTCATGCATTCAAATATCAGAAAAAAAATCTAAAGATATATTTAATTCCAAGCAATTAACTTAAGCAAGATTATTTAATTCTGTTCTGTCTCTTTCTGCCCTTTATTTTGGATAAAGATACTTGATCTTAGATTTATTTTGAAAAGATAAAAACATAATCTCCATGAGTTTTCCCTCCTGTAGAACAATATTGCTTGCAATTTTAGTAACAATTAGTAACAAATTGCAGTAAAGGTATAGTAACAAAGACAAAAAAGGAACAGTTTCTTAAAATATTACATTAATTGTCAACAGAAATTGAAGGATTTTAGGTACACTTGAATCAGACTAAGAATTTTCAATTTGGGAATTCCTACGTATTATATTTTGTTCAATTTTGATATATTTTCATAAGGTTTAATGAAATGGAAATTTCAATTTCTTTCCCTGTCTTGAGAGAAAAGATAAATTTTGAAGTGTCCTATTTGCTATTCAGCAGCAAATTGTGAAAGGAATCAATATATATCCCACTATGAGGGCCCAAGCAATTTCTAGAGTAATATTGAAGTGCTCCTTAAAAAACATTTTCATCATCCAATATGAGTTCCTGGAATCTTTGACATTGCAAAGTTTTCACTGTGTATTATAGCAAATACCAGTTTTACCAGTTATTTTTCAACATTAAATTAGTACTTGGTTAAGTTCTTACTGATGTTAAGGACTTGTTATCAATAAGATATAAGTAATGTTGAAGATGTGCAAATAGAAGCCTTGGAGCTCTTTTTAGTGCACCCCCAGAAGTTA
This sequence comes from Nothura maculosa, assembly GCA_032353885.1. Classification (NCBI taxonomy): domain Eukaryota; kingdom Metazoa; phylum Chordata; class Aves; order Tinamiformes; family Tinamidae; genus Nothura; species Nothura maculosa. The sequence goes on along the minus strand of JAUBOD010000235.1, from coordinate 389,574 downwards.
CTTAAAAATTTTATCATGGACCTGATTTCAGTGATTCATTTAGTTAGAATAGAATTAGAATAATTAGGGACTAGAAGTGAATACATTGTAGTTGCTGACACTCTTTTGTGTCCTGAGCTTGCTTTGGGTCTGATCCAAAATCAATTGCTATCGATGGAAATTTTCTAACATATGATGACATTGGTTGGATCAGGTGTTTGCTTTTATACAAATCTTTTATTATTTTCCGTATTATCTTCTGTGACACTGAAACAGTAAACAGTTTACAGGGTGTTGTGCTATTTCCGTGCTTTATTATGATACATGGCTTCTCCCTTCACTAATGGGATGGAAATCAGTAATAGCAGCAGTTAGCAAGTAAGTAATATGAAGATGTCAAAACAAAAAAAAACATAGAACTGATCCTTTTAGTCATTTTCGCTCAAATGACTAAAAGGTACATGCTTTGCCATCTATAGAATAGATTTTTGAAGAATCTGAAGGAAAACAAACAAACAGATCTCATTCTATTGTGGAAATAAATTATTCTGGGAAATAAATTCAAAAGGAGAAAGTACTTCTGTATAAGTCTATAGGGAAGATAATTACAACCCTAAACCACTGTGTTTTCAGGATATGTACTTCTAGAAAGACCATCAGAGCTTTCTTTCAGATACAGAGCCTACATTTGATTTGCCTTTCAAAGATGCTTTAAGAAAAGGAATTACTTGTTCACACCTTTTCTGGACCTTCTTTCACTATGACCAAACTCCTAGAGACTCCAAGCAAGGCTTAGAATTCTAAAGTTCAAACTCTTCTAAAAATGCCCTAGAAGAAATTCCCGAAAGAACAGGTGACATTCTTGTGCAATTCAGATTTACGCAGAATCCATAAAGAGCTCATCAGCAGTCTGCAAATACATGTGAGGTGTAGCGTGTGAATGCTACAACTGATTTGTTTCTCTTTTGCATTTTAAATGTCACTCTTCCATTGTTTGGTGAAATTCTTGTATTAAGCACGATATCCAAATTTGCCACTTGCTACAAAGATTGGTTTTCCAATCACAATGCCACAACATCGACTGGGTGAACACTCATGTATTCAGGATTGCTATGTATTTCTTTTAATTGTGTCTGTCTGTATTCATGAGCAATACTAGTGCTTTAAATATGTGCCTGACAGCCCTCAAGAGCAATGATTTTTATCTTTTCTCTAAATTTTATAAAATGTTTGTAATGCATTCTCTGCTATGCCTTCTTTTTACCTGACTTGAAATCCCAATGGGACATCAGTAGGAGAAGACTTTTTTGCTGTTCCAGATCTTGTCACTTTACTTACATGTGTACAATCAAATAAACATGCCCAGGACTGTTCTCTGACACTGAGGCTACATAGCTTAGAGCACCTCTCATCAATGTCAGTAAACTTCTTTACTGTGATGGTGACAGAGCCCTGGAACAGGCTGCCCAGAGAGGCTGCGGAGTCTCCTTCTCTGGAGAACTTCCAAATCCGCCTGGATGCCATCCTGTGTCATGTCCTGAGGTCCCTTCCAACCTCAACCATTCTGTGATTCTCTGTAAACTGTCTTAGCTTCCAAATCAAGATGGTCTCACTCAAATCATCTGCTAGTCTTTGCTACCTCTTAAGCCATGCATGGGAATGGTTTGCAAGAAAATACCAAGGCTGCAAGTGCACCAAAGATAATTCTAACAATTCAGCAGTGTGGGTGGTTTGGTCTAGAGCCCAGGAATGCTCACTAACAATGAGGCTGCTGCTCACTAATTTGAGGCTGCTGACAGGTTTGTAGTTATACTTTAGGTGCTCACTATATTTTTCAACTATGGATTTCAATTTAATGTGCAGGCAAGAGAGGACATCAAGACACTTCCATGTCTGCTCATCAGTAGACCTCAACTTCCGCTTGTATCATGATAGTCAGATCACCTGTCCTCTCATCTCAGAGTAGCTTAAAAATGCCACATTAATACCAAGTGTGCTTTTAATGCTAGGAGTAGCATCAATTCAGAAGAAAAAGTGTTAGGCAATTAAAATGACATGTAGTGCATAAAAGCTACTGCTAGTTTTTCAGGCCACTGAAATGAGATATGGAAAGTGATGCATGGGAATTTGAGTATTAGTATGCTTCTGAATTTTGAGTATTAGTATATTTCCAGCTTAGACATGCAAATGTACTTGTTCACAAGTAAACCTAAGCTAGCTCTGAGCTAGCTAGTGGGGTTACTGGGAGAGGGCATCCTCTGAACTCAGTAAGGCTAATCAAAGGCTTCATGCTGATGAGGATTGAGTGGATTATTGAGTGTTGTAGCAAACTAAGACTGTATCAACTCAAATATCTTTCTGTTATAGATGAGAGAGTTTGTAGGGTGAACATATGTTCCTTGTTTTTCAAATGTCTGTATCCAGCAGTTTTTGGAAACAACATAACAGTAAAACAACACAGTGTAAAACTCCAGGAGACTGACACAGGTGCCCTATTTGTTTTAAGAAATGATGGTTTTGGAATACGCTGAAGATGTGTTCAAACAGCAACTTGTCCTTGTTTTTATTTATGCTGCTGCCTCACTATTGAAACTGCTCTCAATTTGAATGCTAGTATGTCTACTGCATTTTCGGTGTTATTAAAAATGTCATGTTGTCATTTCTTGCTGACATAAAAAACACTGAATGAAGTAATGCAGGCACTGCTCCTGAGCGATACTTGGGAGAATCTTCACATTTAATTTAATCCTCTTCATCCAGCTCCTAGGATATACAGTGTTTTAACTCTGTGTGATGTTTGCTTTATGGATACATAAACACTGAATTTGTTGGGGTTTTTTTGTTGTTATGTTATATATGGCACTCTTTTAATATGTTTACTTGCCTTTAATTAGTTGTCTTTGCAATATTATTTTTGGTAACTGCTATATCCCTTTCTTGAAATTAAGCAGGCGAGTATGAAAATCTCTGTTTCAAATCCTTATTGTTATGGAACTACAGCCACAAATCTTTACTTATAATCAAATCCAAGTCAAATAATGGAGTAGACTTATTTTAGCTCAGTAAATGCAAAGCATTTGGGTCCTCTGATCTTCTTGAAGTCACACCTACAAAGAGATAGTCATTGTCTTCCTTTTTTTTTTTTCTTTTCTTTTCTTAGAGCTGATAATTGTATAAATTGCAACTGAACTGAGGCAGAAATTTTCATAGAGATGGGGATTGGCACCTCCATGAAAGGTGCCAATTGAAAGACTGAATTGTGTGTTTTGTGTTAATTTATATAAATAAGATTTTAAAACAGTTACAAGTTTAACCTTATATTTGTTATCATCCTGTGTGCTGCAAAATGAACTGTTGCATATTTTACTTCTAGTTTACTGAGACAGAAATTACAAAGATTATTTGGATGACTCGAGTCAGGGTCAATGTTATGTGATGATTTGAGGGTTTGTTCCTGATATAGCTCATCAGCATTTTTTTATTATGTAGTTTCTTATTCATTTGCACCATTTTAACCAAAATGACCCTGTATTTTTCATTTTAAAAAGAGTTTCAGGTTTGGCAATAGTGTTTGTATCCTCATTTTGTGGCATTGCTATGATTATTTTTTTATCAAATTATTAGCCTTGTTCATCATTCTGAAATATTGTGTACATTCATTAGTGTTTAAATCCAGGACTGTTTTAACATAACATAATATAACCCCATTTGGTAATGGGGATTACTTTTTCATAATTTGTAAGTTACCTAAGTTTATTAATTTCCCTCTCCCCAGCTAAGTGTAAACAGACAGGATGAAAAAGAATATCAGTTTTGAGCTGAGGTTCTTTGCTAAGATAGTGTTAAATATCTGTTATTTCACACATTGCACAGTGACAGATGGGGAGATTACAGACAGGGATCTCTATGAGGTGTATTCTCTTCGTTTTAAATTTATACATAATGTCTCAATGTATTTAATACACTAGGAAAATGAGTAGATTGCAACTGGGAATGGACATAAGATGATATCCTTAAACTGTAATGGGTGAATTGTGTTTGCACAATGTACCATTAACATTATAATCACTATCATGAGAATGAATTCATGTTGTTCAATATTCTACTCTCATTATAACATTTTTATTTTCCCCATAACCATAGTGTATCAGAGAAGTAAACAATAGCAAACTGTGCTAATGCCACTTCCAGCTCTTTTTAATTCCACTGAATTCATTTGTCCAGTACCTAGTGCTTACAGTGAAGATCATTGTAAATATTAAATAGAATATATGTCAGAGAATCTAACCTTAGGTAAGCAAAGTAAAGGAATTTCAGCTATAGGTATCTTTGCAGGCAAAATTGCTTCCATTATTTCAGAAAATACAAACATGAAAAGAAAAAGTCTTAACTAAAATCAAGTTTTGTTAACTGTTCCTATTTAGCAATGAATTGACCACTCAAACTTCAAACTTATTTTTATAAGCAACTGTAAAAATAAAAAAGCCTAGAGCAATTATATTTCAATTTCAGTGTCTTAAAAAACTTAAGAAATGGAAATTTCATTAAAAAATGCAAAAATGGAAGATTTCCCATTTCAGCCATTCTTTTAAAATTCATTCAAAAAAAATTGTTAAAGTACTTTGATCCAGGAGTATATTTTCTGACAGAAGAGCTCTCATTAAGGCATTATTAAGTTTGTATGTAATTTTGAATTCCCTGAGATGGCAATAAAGCTATGAAGTAGCTTTAAAAAAAATAAAACAGAATAGTTTCACAAATGGTTAAGTTGCAGTAATAACAAGCTGGACATGGCACTTTCTGTAGCTGAATTTTCATGTAACTGGCATGGGTAATCTGCTCAGAAAAGAAAATACAGACACCTACTCACGCAGAGGCTTCATGTGTTTCTCTGCTGAGTGCTCGCTAAACTATTCAGAAGGAGTAACTTGCTTTTTAAAGATGAATAATGCCAAAACTATGATACTTCCTTTCTCTATTTGTGTATTTTGTGTTGTAAAGAGAAAATAAAAGAGTTAGAGGCCTGGAGCTTTCCATCTGGCTGCCTAAAGTTAAGGCGCTTAGTCCAGGTCTAAAATTGGATTCACTGCAAATTACTGTTCTTTGGTTTAGGTCAGTTTATGGGTGTATGGCTGTATCAGGTCATTTTCACTTAAATATCTATTTTAAATTTATTTGTCAGTTAAATTATGTTGGTTGGTTTTAACTGATATTAGATTGCCATGCATAACAAATATTGTTTTATTTAAAGGTCTAAAGGTTTCAAAATTAAGTTTTGTTTCAAAGAGACATAGTATTTTCCTTTTTTATTAGTTTTTCAATATCAATAGAGAAATCAATATCAATAGAGAAAATATAAGAAAAGTTATTTAAAAATAGCTAATTTTGCCATTGTCAGGGCATATTTTCAGTGGTGCCTGAAACTGTCTCAGAAAGTGGGAAGACTGTGAATTTAATTTTCATTTGAATTTCCTTTGAATACATGGTTCCTTCCTCTTGTCTCAAAGAAAAAATTTCTTTGGACATTCGCAGAGAAGTGTGCATGAAGTCAAAGCTGTGAATGGATATGTCATGTGAGTCCATGTGTATAGGAGTAAAAACACCTTTTAATCTTTTAATTGGATGTACAGCTGTTATTTGTCAGGTTTCTAAGTGCTGAGTTCTGAGCTGCTGTAGGGCCTGGTAGGTGTTCACTGCGTGACCCAAAGTGGTGTCCAGTGACTGCAATGGAGAGCAAGTCTGCTGGAGTATTCTGCAAATATATATGAGAGTTGCACTATACTGAACTTTTACAGTGGGATTTCACGACTGATCACAACTGATATCCTTACAATCTCCAGAAGCCCCAACATACACCTCCGTCCAATTTAAATGAACTTCTAGGAGTGAAATCACAACAGCTCTGTCGTCATCTTTTTTTTTGCTCTCTTCCAGCATACACAAAATGGGGAGCTTTATCCTGTGGTGGGATTGCAGTGTAAGACTCTTTTTGTAACTTATAGAATCATTATGGTTGGAAAAAACCTTCATGATCATTGAGTCCACCTGTAAACCCAACAGAGACACAACATCTCACAGTGCACAACACAGGCTGTGTCCATTCGCTTTGTAATGATTTTAGTCCTACCTGCGAGGCTACCTCAGATGTAGCAGGACTCCTGGGCTAATTAGAGGCAGAAGTAGTGGGATTTGAGTGTTAATTCCTTGTATTGAAAAAGCACCCTATAGTTAAAGCATGCCTCTGGGAAATTAATGACTAGAAGCATAACAAATGTCAGTTACAAAGGTACAATTTAAATAATATTATTCATCATCTTCCTCCCCTCCCTCTTCCAGTTTGAGTTGTAGATGAAGAACATCTACAACCAAATCAAAAGCTTACTAAACAGGCAACATTAACTGAGTTAAACTGAAGTTCATGTATATAAACATATTTTTATTTAATTAAATGGCATGCTCTGAGACTTAATTTATTGATCATTAGTAAAGTGCATTTGGAGTCTTAAGGAAGAATATCCTATGATTTGTATTTTTCCATTTTCTTTACCAGGTATACTTTAAACTGTAGATGTACTGCCTGATCATTATTGTAATAAAGTGACATGACATAATATTAGCTCAAAAGATACTGCAGGAATTAATCTGTTTGATCAGATAAGCTAGGGAGTGCAGCTGTGCAAGCTTGACAAGCCAAAGGAAAATATCTTCTCAATTTTTTTCAGAACCTTTTCTTATAAGAAGCTTATAGTAAGTAATGGTGGGATTCTGCTTGCAGCAAAAAAAATACTTACTGTCTATAATTTTGATATCTGAACTTAGTTAATAATCTATGCCCTTTTTATATTTAAAGGAAGAAGAGATAGATGACAGCCAAGAATGCTAAATCACATTTTGAGAATGGTGTAGGTGTTCAGGTGGAACAAAATTTCCTGATGTTTCTCCCTGTAATGATCCTCAGTACCGTCAACTACTAGCGTAAATTAGATGATTAATTATGATCATGCATATTCAATGAGATAAATTACTCTTGAGAGCTGAGACAACTTTAACAATACTGCAAAGTATTCAAGAATGGTGCAACATTCGCTACAATGGGATTCATAGTTGTGAAAATCTTTACATTTGTAGTGAGGCAGACCTTTGAAACACTTCAGAATACTTTGGGTTTTTTTGGATGTTTTATGCCAACTTCTTAAGTACATATATTAATCATATGTATCCATATCATAACAATAAGTTATTACAAATTTTCTTAATTTAACACACACATATATATTAGCAATGCCTTTTTTTTACTTTTTCAAGGACTGCAATTCAGAAAGAATATGAATAATCTATGTTTATGAACATGATTATGACTTTAGGAGTCAGGCTCAGAACCATCAAGATGAGATTTAATGAGTTTGTTGACCTTTTTGGCTCCTATTGATTAAATGGAGATATCCTGGTGGCAAACCACATAGAAGAGCTGGCCCTCAATGTGCTGGTCTGCAAACTTGTAAATAGTCTCACTTGGTTCAGTACCACAATTTGTTGGAACTGAAGTTAGTGAAAGTGTATTATGTATTCTTTTGGGGGGTGGAATGTTTGAGATGGATCCTGTGGTTTTCTTTTCATCTCAGACCCAGTATTTGCTTGCTATGATCTAATTTATTTTTTAATACTGCAAATAATATATTTCAGCAGCTAGTCCACAGTTAGTTCATTGCTCTGCTATGCAGCTACCAGTGCTTGAGCTATTTAGGGCTCCTATAGTGTCAATGGGAATTTCAATCACTCCCAATCTGTTTGCTGGTGAAGATAAAATTGTTGATATGTTGTGGAACATGAATATTTGTATTTGATGTTTTACAAAACTTGAAACTCTTGAGCTTTGTGGCATGACACCTGCATTAAAAGATTAGTTACATATCTTATATACATACTTAACAAGTGGAAGAGAAGTGATTGGGAATATGGTAGTGTCTGAAAAGTTAAGAATAAAGCATAGGCTTAGAAAGCATTATACTACAGATTAGAGTGCAGATGTCACTATAGCTTGCTATAGCTTTCTTAATTATTTCAAAAAACTGTTAGAAAAAAGATGAGATTATTATTATGTGTACCAGAAGGAAATTGATTTCCCTCAAGAGGTGAGCAAGTCAAAGTACAAAGGGTGAAAAGTTGTGGTGAAGATAGACATAAAGAATGGAAAAGTTCCAAATGCTTGCACAAGTATTTAGAAAAGCTACTTGCCTATTTCTTTTTTATTATTATTTTATTTTTTTTATATTGAAAAGCTGTAAAAACGTGTTGGATGAACAATACCACCTACTTTTAGAGACTAACAGTGGCTGACAGCATTGTTCTGAGTAAGCAATGTTATGTTAGGTCTGTAGTCACTTACATACATGATTTTGTATCTAGCTGTTATTTGATTATTCTTTGTTTCTCTTTTGTAAAAAAAGTTCTTGCAATAAACACTTGCTACAGTTAATCTCACACTTCCTTGTTATTTTTTCCTGATTTGGAAAATAAGTGAAACAGAGGACAGACACTTTCTTCTATTTTTATTTTAAGATTTTGGATTTTTTCATCTCTAAGGCTTTTTATCTCTTTAAATAATGTAGAATCCATTCTTTGAAAAAGTAGCACTTTGAGCATTCACCTCAGTTCAATGATACATTACAGTAGCTTAATCCATTATTATGGCATGCTTCTAATGCGGCTGCTTACTTAGAGGTTGTTCCAAAACATGTATTTCACTAGTGTTTACAAAGCAGCATAGCTTTTTCTATGAATGTCTATATTTAATTATTTCCTACACAAAATTAAAGCAATTTCACCCTGGTGTCATGGTCATGGAGATATTTATTATTAATACTATATTTTCTTCAAGAAATTAGTATTTTATTATTAATATTCATCATAAATAAATGATTTGTATCTTTTATATCATTAATGACATTGGACAAATATGCTCTCAGTTGATTGCAAATGTGCTGCTGTGCAAATGTCAGTGTGATAGAGTTTACTTATGTCACTTTGTATAGCTTTAATTAAGCAATAAAAGAAGACATCCAAAATAATTACATACTGTTTCCTGGTTAAAGAATACAAAGTTAAAGCCTGTGCAAACATAAAGAGTGCTAGAATAATAAAAATTGCACTTTCCAGCCTAGCCTAGAATAACCTTAAATACTTGGAAATGTTATCATCAGCAGCATTCACACTGTATTAGCAAGTTTTAATTAAAGATGAGCTGATACAGTAGTTTACTTGTAAGTCCCAACAACTAAGAATGAACAATATATAGATTTTTTTTTTAAAAAGAAGGTAGTTCTTAAATCAATAATTAAGTTTCCATAACTGGTAATTAAGAATTTTCTCCTACTTGGTAAAATTGGTAAAAATTTAGTCTGGAGACATGAAAATGAGATCCACATCTTTTTTGAGCTGAAAATTCCTTATGGCGTATTGCACCTGTGCCCACAGAGCCCCAGCCCAATCAGCAAGGTGTTTGGCATCCTTCCATGCTGTGCTTCAAGGAGCAAATGGAGGCAAGTGCGAGGTCCTGTACCTGTGGAGCTGTGACTTGATGCACCTGTGGGGCCTATTAGCTGCCAAGTATCTTTACAGTGAAGGGGTTGGGTATCCTAGTGGGCAAGCTAAGCAGGTTTCAGCAGTGTGCTGTTGTTGCAAAGGTGGCTCCCAGTGCTCTCAGCTGCATTAGGAAGAGTATTGCTAGCAGGTTGAGGGAGGGGATCTTAAGCCCTTGTGAGACCACATCTGGAGGACTGTGTCTGGTTTTGATCTCCCAGCGCGAGGAAGATGTGGATGTACTGGTGACAATTTGGGGAAGAGCCACCAGGATAATTAGAATGCTTCTAGCACAGAAGGTAGGAGGAGGGATGTGGAGAACTGGATTTGTTTAGTTTTGGAAAGGCCACGGGGAGATGACTTTGCTGTCTGTAAATGCCTACAAGGAGGTGTAGACCAAGCAGACCAGACTTTTCTCAAGACTGTACTGTGAAAGGACAGGAAGCAATGGATGCAAGCTGGAACAGGAAAAAAGAATGACTAGACATTCAGAAAGGGCCATTTGCAGGGAAAACAGTCTAAACACTGGAACTAGCCACCCAGAGAGTTAGTGGATATTCACTGTCACCTGGACAAGACAGTGGTCAGCCTGTGCTATGCTGCGCCTGTACTGGGTAGTGGAGAGCACAAACAGACTTTAATGGGTCTGGGACCTCCCACCAGCCCTGCCTCCAGCTCAGTCTGGTCCTGCCGTGGGCCTGCCCCATCCTCATATCCCTTCCTGGCCATCACAGGGCTATTTCTAGCCTTGGTTATCCTCAGCAAGCCTGGTCTGAGCCCAACTCAGCTTCATGAAAGTTTGTAGACTTGCCTGGCTATCCCAGCTCCTGGTTGAAACTGGTCGTGATGTGTGGGTCTGCCCTGCTCAGCCCGTTTGGGTACAGTGCCATGGCTGTTGGGACCTTGTCGCTATGCTCAGCGGCTGGGGCCTTAGGAGCAGCCAGCCCTCACAGTGCCCTGACACCTTCCATGGCAGGGGTGGCCCAGGTGGCCTCCAGAGCTCCCTTCCCACCTGAGCTATGCCACCATTTGGAGCTCACCATTTGGGAAAATGCATGCAGTATGTATGTGAAAATGAGGTGCCCTTTGCAAGATGCTATTATTTATAGGCAAGATTTTCAGACAAAGCTGAGAGAGAGACAGTCTCTGACCCGTTTCAGTATTATATAGATTGGAGAAAGGGGCCATGTGGTGAGGCTACAGAAACTTACCCATAACCTGGTGGATGTAATACTTTCGCTGGGTAGAAAATCAGGGATTCTGGCTTTTATTCTTCAAATTTATGTGTGTGGTATAAACAACTCTTCAAAGCTGCGTCCCTCAGCCACACTGCAGCTGAGTCAAGTGCTTTTTTTGTCTGATAAAATCCTTTCTGCACAGTGGTCAAAATTCAGTAAAAGCTGGTAATGAATGGCCTTACACAAACTGCCAGGAATCCTGCCTAGACCTAACCAAAACTAACAGAAAATAATGCAGTATTTGTTTCCAGCATGATATTTTTATCTCCTCATCAAGCATCATTTGCCTCAGGCTGGTGCTTATATATGTGATCCCTTATGGTAACACTGATTTCTGTGTAACAACACAGCAACTTTCATGTCACAGCAGCTATATAAAAATATTGTCACTGGATAAAATCAGTCGAATAATAGTATCATCCTGATTAGTGTGCTGCAGTCAACTTTCAGTCAACTTCCCAGTTGACTTGCACTGTTTTCCGATCTACAGAATTTGAGAATGAGGCTGGTATGTTGCTTCTTGCTGTCTCTTGTTTGTAAGCATATGTAGTGACTGCAATGCATACAAGCTGTTAAGAGTTATCTCCTGGGAAGGGATAACTAGAGAAAGGCAAGTATGGAGTACAAGAATGTTTGTGTAGTGTAGTGTTAACCACGTTAATATTTTCCTTTTTCTTTTTTTTTCTTAAAGTTTGTCTCTCTCTCTCCTTTGTCCTAATCAGGGTTCTTCTTTCTTTTGGGTATCATGACATTGTGAGAGTTTTGAATACATGAATGTATTCTAGACTTCTTCACAACTTTGCCATTGCTATGAATTTTCAACAAAATACAGTGTTATGTACAAAATGGCCATGTCCACATAGAAAAGAAGTTTGTGTTGATTTTGATTAAATTGGCTATGACGTTTTAAGCAGCCAGCAATATTTTTAGAGTGGATGGAAAAAGAGAACAGTGCTAATGTGGATGTGCAAGAAATTTTGAAATTTATTGGGAATATTAAATGAGTATTTTAAGGGCAGATTTATCCCCAGTTTTACAGTAATCATCGTATGGCTACTTGGATCTTTGGTGTACTTAACCTTATAACCATACACTAATTTTCTAATAAAAAGAGTAAATGTGAAGAACAAATTTCACAAAGACAAATGAGATGGATAGAACAAAACCTGAGCAATTAAGAGGATGAAATATAAAAGATATTATTGACATTAAAACCTTCTCAAAATCAAGATTTTATTAATGATAGTTCTCAAAGGAAGTAGACGATCTTTTGCTATGGGGAAAATGTGAAGCAGAGCAATATTGATTGATAGGATTATTCTGGCTATTTTGCTTCCCCAAGTAGTTCATTTTCAATAAGAGCAACTGGAACAAACATTTACCATATCAGTTATTCAGTAGGGCTATTTGTGGAATAAAGAGCTGAACTTATTCAAGTTCAAACAGCCTGTAGAATATTAGAGGCATAGAAGTCATCCTAAAAGTAGAAGCCTTGTTAGGATTCAGGACCTAGTCCAAAATCACTTCCCTGGTCCCTATCTGCTGCCTCACAGAGCACGGTTTTTGCTGCTAGATAACTCAGACATTCACTTCATGGATTTAGCTTGGATTTCTCACATTCCCCCAGTTAGCATCCTAAATTCCAAGCACTGATATATCTGTTAAAGCTTTAACAAAAAATGCTCCTGTCAGCAGTACCATATAACAATATTATCCCATGTTCCCAGGTATCCCTGAGGTAGAATAGTCTATTTACCTGCAGTCATTTTTGAGACATATTTGGTCAGAATTAAAAGTTTCCATGATAAAAATAATTTAAAAAATGTAAATATGATTGCTAAACCTTTAAAGAAGGGAATAAAAAAGGTAAGGTTTAAGAGAGATGCTCATTAAATTCAAAGTTTCCTGAGCTTAGTTTTCTGCTCACACTGTCTTTTAAGACTTTGCCTATCTCTAGAAACAGACCACGCTTTGTTTAAAAAAAAAAAAAAAGAGAGAGAGAGAAAAGAAAAGGAAAAAAAAAGCACACAATATGTTTTATTTGTCAGTTTCTTTCAATTTGTGGATAATTTGAGGTTTGGGTAACTGTATAACACACAGTAGAACTTGCACTGCCTCCTCACTAGTGGTAGGTTATGTTCTGTGCTGCAGTATTATGGTTATTTGTTGAACCAGTAGCATAGTTGTCCTATCTGCATCCATTTCTGTCTAGTTATAATCATTTTTGTTTTTATCCTTCTCCTCTTACCATACTCCCCATGACCTGAGGCAGGTCACTGACCCTTTCTGCTAATGGTTCTCCATCTGTAAAATGGGAATGATAAGAGCTGGTTTGAAGATAACCAGTGAATTAATGTTTATGAATCACTTGAAAGATGAGAAGCACTAGATAAAGTCTAAGTAGTGTAATTATTATTCTCAGAAGTGCCCTTATGAATATGAAAAAAAAAATAAGAGCCAGGTTTTCTACAAACTCTGATTAATAATCAGTATTGATGGTCTGCAGATAGCTGAACTCTGATAAGTTAGCTATGCTTATAAAGGAACAAATTAACATGAATAAATATGTAACATTTACTTAGGATACTATCCATTTAAGAGTTTCCATTTCTCAGTTGCCATTTTTGACAGAATATGTTAGTATTAAACAATTTCACACCAACAATGCACTGCAGATTGAATGATAAGAGAAAATGCAAGCCTGTGAAGGTGGAAGTGAGGCCTATACCTTTGGGGTTCAACTTTCTTCTAATCTGATTTCATAGATATGAATGTCTTTTAAACATTACTTATTACAAATGCAAATGGAACTAAGAGTAACTGAGAATAAATATTTTAAGGTAATATCCTACAGTCTCAGCATTGTATTGTGATTATAATACCATCTTCTCCCCCTCCTTCAAAAGGGAGGTAATTTCCTAGTGCTATAATTAAGCCATCTTTCATTCCTCTATATACAGGACCAGGGGAAAGAGAGGCTAATGGTCCCAAATGAGTATGATCACATAATGGTAATTTCTGTCCAGAGAAGGTATAATTATTAACCTGAAGATTTTTTTTTAATGTATTTTATATGATTCATTTGTCTTCTGTGGCGGGAGAATTCTATTAGGTTTAACCACTAGAGGCCAAATTGTATTATTTAGCTAACTGTCTTAAAGAGTGTCATCTTAAAAAGAGATGGAGAGTGGTTGAGCTTTGTGGAAGCAAGTGCTCTTCCAACATGCTTCCACAGCAAGCCTATATTAAAGAAACTCCTCCAACATGCTCTCTCTACTGGCCTTTAGCAACAATCTACAGCAAGGGATGTTTAAAGCTTGGCTACTTTATCCCTTCTGTACCTAGGTTTTTTTTTTGCAGGACAACTGCCTCTGTTTCCCTGAGTGAAGGCAGTTTGGCTGATAGAAGGCTTTTGCTTGGGCTTAGAAGAAGGTTTTTCCTCTCCTGAGAAGTGGAGGCTCCTTCTGCTATGTTTTTCTCTTGTCTCATCACTTTCCTGGAGTCTGAAACTCAGTTTCATGTTGATTTTCATGGTCTGATTCTGTGTCTCATGAACTTCTTTTAGAACTGATATATTCCATCAGAACTAATGACATTAGGATGAAGTGATTAAGACAACATTTTTGCCTATTATTTGCCTTTTCATTCTTCTATCTCAAATGGTTGTCAGAATCCTAGTAATCACAAAGATCCATAAGACTGATGTTTTCAAACTGCTGCATAGAATCAAAAACAGCCCAATAAGAATTAATGTATAGTTGCAGAAGACAGTGATGATTTTGTTCAGAAATATTAAAGCCGATAGGCCAACTAATGAGATCCTAACGTGCAACATACTGTCTGTAATGGGAGAGAATGGGAGGAGTTAATGAGGTGAATAGCACAAAGAAGAAGAAAATAGTACAGGGTTAGACCTAATCTATTCTCTGCTAATCAGTGTCTACATGCTAGGTTGAAAACTTCTTGTTCCTCGGTATCCAAGAGTATCACCTACATGTGTGAGAAATTTTAGCCTCTTTACACCATGAGAAGTACTTAGTGCATGGATGTAGAGCAATTCTTTAGGGGATATTTGTCCCACTATGCGTTACTGTCATCGCGCTTGTATTTCCAGAAAGGCTCTGTAAGTCCTGACCTGTTCAGCCTCACAGAAAGGGCCCTGTGCTCTGGTCTGATG